>JAUNZO010001800.1:600000-1129358 GCA_031894775.1 Chloris gayana
GGGAGTCGGACTTCGGGGAACGGGAGTCGCACGGTAGAGAAGAAGAAACGAAGTGCTAGCGCTCGTGGGAGAAATAGAATGAATCATTTTGTTGTGTAACCGAGTGGCACGAGGCGGGTAAATAAGTATAAACTACGTGTTTCGGTTGGTTTCAATGGTTTCTGGAGTTGCAAAAGAGGTGCTCCCAACTCTCATTCCAAAATGAACTAGAACTCTACCAACTCTAGGAGTTGGGCTGCTCCATAAATTTTTGGAGTCAAGGTGTTTGGCTAGCTCCGAGTCGTCGGTGTTCGAACCACCGGCTAGTAGAATTTAGTTCCGGAGATGCGCATTTTAGTCCGGATGGTACACAAGGGAAGACACGAGAGGTTTAAGCTGGTTCGGAAAGCTCCCTACGTCCAGCTGGGGGGGTGTGACGATGCTCGTGTTCCTTGCGTCAAACAAACGATGGAGTACAAAGGAGGCGGGAGAGGAGCGTGCTCCAAGTCCCTTGTTGCGAAAGTGTGTGAACGCGTGTGAACTTGTGAACGTGTGAGTGTCGATGATCGTGTGTATGTGAGAAGCTTGTCCACCGTGCGTGAGAGAAAGAGACTCTTCCTCTTTATAGCCACGAGAGGTCGAGCTCGGTTACATGAGAGAGAGAGAGGGGAAGCCGTGTGCTTATCCGCACGGCTGTGTCTGTCCCGTCGGGCCTTCTCGGACGTGTACTTGAGAGCCTTGACTAACCCGTCGCGTCGCTACCGTAGCCTGTCGCGTCGGGAAGCGAGGGTGGAGTGTCCCGCGTTCGGCGGTGTCGGGGATGGCGTTGCAGCGGAGCGGTTGGGGGAAAAGACAGCCCATACTGGTCCTTCTTATGTCGGATGCATTGATGGCGAGGCTGAAGGTCGAGGTCGAGGCGGTACCTTATCGAGCTTCAAGGTCGCGGTCGAAGGTCGTGCGAGGTGGAGCGCTGCTCGAGCTCGAGCTCGAGCTCCACCTGTCTCCGGATAAGGCGGGGAGCCGTACCGCCGTACGTCGGTCGATGATGACGAGTCCTTGGTCTTTAGACCACACTTCCTTCATTAGGCTACGGGGACGATGCGTCCCGTCGACGTGCTCCGACGGGAGCAGGTGGCCGCGGTAGGAGGGATGGGGCTAAAGTCAAAGACAATGATTGCACGGGAGTCCTGGCGCGCGCGCAGGCGGGTGGAGTTAATGCGGGCTGGTGCGCGAGCTCCGGAGGTCGGGCGAGGCGGGGCTTTCCCGAGCTCCGCAGGCAAGGTCGTGCGGGTCGCGATTTCACGGAGGTCGTACGGGAGTGGGTCTAGCCTTGACCGTTGACTTGATTTCATGTCCTGGGGACTAATCCTCCGTAGGTGGCTCCGAGATGGTGCCACATGGCATCGCTAATCTTTCCCCCGACACCATCCAACTTTAGTCCGGAGTTCAGCTGCGGAGCCATGCCAAACACACCCTTAAACTAAAACTCCCGACTCGACTCTAACTCCCAACTAAACTATGCTACTCTAAATGAAACACAAGTATTGTGAATGATCTCCGAAGTGTGGCACACTCTTCCCACCGGGTATGTGGCTCCTTTTATAGGGGGAGAGGCCTCTAGGTCGGTTGGCACTAGGGGCGAGGCGGCAAGCCGGGTGGCCGCCCCATGGAGGCGGTTCCAACCGCCTTGTCTTGGGCGGTTGTGATGGTTCTAGGGAGGCGGTTGCCGGGGTCGGTAACCGCCTAGCCTAAACCGTCCGAGCCTTGGCGAAATGGGCCGGGTGGCTTGGCGAGGCTAGCCGGCTCGGGGGTTTTCCCGCAGCCGGCCCTTCCATCGGCTTTGCTCCAACGACCAGGATTGCCCCTCTTAAGGTGATATCTCCATGTCATATAGTTTTTGTTGATAAGATGACAATGTGGTGGGCCGAGTGGACGACGTCCAACCCATTTGGAGGAGTTGGGCAGGCCAGCTGACGCTGCAGGCCGGGCGACAGACGAGGTCGGGCGACGCCTCTTCCCGAGTTGTCGGCAGAGCCGGAAAGGGTGGTGTCTTTCCACTTTGCCCATTTCTCCATGTTTTTTAGTGTCTTTTTGCATATATGTCCTACAATCACAAGTTCCTCTAAATCTTGTTGAACATTTATTAGTCCTTAAATATTTTGAGAAACATTGGTCATATACCCACCTCAACATGCAATTTTAACGACTAGCCATGTCACGACTAACTATGCACATCTATATATTAAGCAATTGTGGCTCATGTAAGATCCAAATAACTAACCTAATGACCATGATTAAGCAAACATCTAAATACTTAGCCTAGAATTAAGCAATTGGGACAAGCATATATAAGACCATAGAAGTGGAGGTCATTAATAAAACCAAAATCATCCATCAACATATTCAACCAACTTAGATATAAATAGTACATGATTCATCACCATCTAATAGGTCTATCTCGATGGATCACCTCAAGCACCAGCGGTTCTTGAAACGTCAAGCCTACAATCATACAATTGTCGATTTGTTAGGTTAGCTAAGCTAAACCCTAGCAATTAGAGATCATGAAGAACGGGGCAAAGCTGTGGTGGCTCTAGATTCAAGAGAATTGTTGTCCCTCTACCGGTGTCTCACCTAACCCTAGGCAATTACATGTATTTATGTCATTGGAACACAAAATAGGGTCGGACTCTTGAGAATCATGCCACACGTCAATCGACATGAAGGTCATGCTGATTGGCACCTCTCGTGTTCAGCTCAATTGCTTGTCTAAGTCGGTTCCTCGATAGTCCTTAGCCTTCATGTAGGCCTCTTTGTCAGATTTTTCGAAGTAAAGTCTGACTTGCACAATTGGAATTTTGAAGTTTCTTTATCTCTCGATGATGAATATCTCCAAAGATCGATGTGAGTAAGGTGGATGAGCCTTGAACAACCCAAGTCAGCCCGATGCCGATCGACACAACATTGTGCCAATTGACACTTGGGCCTTTTCTGCTATAATAATTCTTCTCTTGATGGTCCAAGTCCACTGTGATGACCAAAATATCGTCCCTTTTACCTATTTATGCAACAAAACTCCCGAATGACATATATACAAATATATTGCTATTTTCAAGGGTAAGTGGCCTATAATGATAACATGAGCTCTAAATAAAGTGTTTTTAGCATGTAAAATGTGTTGTGAAACAGCGTGAACAGTCGCTATAATGCTTGTTTGTTGTAGTGTAATGCGTTGTTGCTAACCTTATACTTATATAGAATTATGAAAAATTCGCTAATAATTTTAAATGCATTTTATCTTACCATGAAGAGCCCCTAAAAATACTCATATTTAGGTTTGTTTTTTATTAAGAATTTTAAACACATTTTATCTTGTCGTGAAGAGCCTATAAAAATAGAATCACATTTACGTTTTTTCTTTCCTATATGCCTTCCCAATTATTTTCTGTTTGGTGTAAGAATAAATCTCAGCTTCGTGAAGAGCCCATAAGAATAGTCACATTTAGATTTGTTTTAATTAATAATTTTACACACATTTTATCTTACCACGAAGAGCCCATGCAAATTGAATCATATTTCCTCTTTAGTATATATGTCTTCCCAATAAATCTCAGCTTGGTGTAAAAAAATCTCACCTTCGTAATTGCAATAGGAAAAAAATCCACTTTACTAGCTTGTAGTGTCCCCAATGAAGAAGTTGACTATCTCTGGAAGAAAATAAATGAATTGAAGAAAGAAGGCGTTGATGGTGCTATGGTGGCCTGCAATTTCGTTGCAAGGCACGTTCAACCTTGGAAACGCCAAGTCAAGCCTCAATGGCTTTTTACCCAGGATGATGTGACCAAGGAAGTTTTGACCCGTCTTAAGCGAGTTTTGACAACCTCGGCTCCTCCTTTCACAAAGGGAAAGACTTCGCTTATAACGTAGGATGTGGAACGTAGGATGTGCACGTGCTCGGGTATGCGAAATTTTTATATTCAACATTTTTCCATGCTTACTGTATATTTTAACATATATTTATACTTGTCTTTGTTGTAGGATCAGAAACTTGATACCTTTGACTCTCAACCTCCACTTCCTGAAGACGATGTTGGTGGTCAGGATTACATGGAAGAGGGTCTAAAGACCATATTCATTCAGCTGACCGATGCTACTGGAGCTCAATCCTCCAAAGGTCGTGAACACAAATTAGCAAAGAAGGCTATAGAAGCTGGAATAGAAGGGTCCAATACTCTGGCTAGACTAGAAGACTCCCTTGATGATGAGATACTGAAACTCTGGCCGAGAGAGCAAAGAAATCCAAGAGAACTGCTCAAGTTCCTCCTATTCCAGCCGGGTCTCATTCTTCATCACATTCTTGCAAGAGGCCCGGGTAAGAATGATTCATCGAGCTTCCAAGTAAGTCTGATTCTTATGCCTTGATCAATTTCTTTATATTTTCGATATATCCGACCAATTTTCCATTGGATTTTAGTTCACCTGCGACTTCCCAAGTCAGACCAAATACTGTGTTCAAGAACCACAATCGGTAAACCCAACAGTAGATAATATTTCAAAAGAACCAAGTGCTGACTTACCACTATATGAAGCCCAAGCCTGGACAGATAAGGAAATGCCGCAAGAGCAAGAGCTTGTGGCTAAACAAGTTGAAGCTAAAGAAGACAGAGCTGCTGAAAGTAGCATGGCGCTGAGGATAAAGCAATTGCTAACCAACTCCACTCCTCAGGTAAAAGTTATTGGCCATGCTGAGTTGAAGCGTAACATTGACATCCTGAAAGCCAATTATATTGACTTGGGAAAGGTATTTTCTTTGACCCTTTTTCTTATGATAACATTCTTTTTAAATAATATTTCTATCCCAATTTCTTAGGAATATCTTCGGGATCATGCAAGCTGAGATACGACAACTTGATGGTATTCAAGCCCATACCATAAGTATACTTATCTATATTCATGTCTCATATTTTTCTATACATGATTTCATCCTTTTTTTTATTTTACCAGCGTACAAAGCTATTCATGAAAATTCAGAAAAATAGGTGGCTCAACTAAAGACTGAACATAGCACAACTCTTCAAATGTTGGAACAAATCCGCAAGATGAATTTTTTGCAAATACATTCTAGATAATATCTCCGTTACTGATTATTTCCAATCAGATCAAGAGGAAAAAAATACAAATGCTTGAGAAAGCTAACCAAGCTTGGAAAGATGAAAAAGCTGTGATAATGAAGAAACATGAAGAAGCTTCTCAAGCTTGGACAACTGAAAAAGTTGATCTTCAACAAAAACTCAAAACTGAAGAGGAGATTAAAGTCAAGCTAGAAGCCAAGATCAACAAAGCCAAAGAAGCAAATTTAGCAAAGCAAATTGGCTCACTCCAGTAAGATTCCGCCTCTAGCATTATCCTTTTACCTTTGTCTCCAAATATAACATCTAATCCAACCAGTTTTCCACAGAATTATGTCATGGAGGTAGAGTTGCAGCTAAATATATGTATGGAGGAGAATCGAAGCAACCGGTCATAAACTTGAATACCTCGTGGAGCATCTTCCTGAACAAGCTGAACATCATTCTAAGAAGATTGCTCTAGATGTAGGAAAACAAGTGCTTGCCATTGCAAAGGCGAAGAATACGGATCTGAACCTAGATGACATCAAGGCTGGATTTCCTCCAGAACTAACTGATGACCAGTGTCATGCTTTGACGGGTGATATGACTGAAGTTTCATCCATCTTAGTTGATATTGATACTCTAGATTGAATTCCTGACCCTCCGTCTCCTAGAGAAGTGGTGGACAAGGATATTCAATCGGATGCAGGGTCTTCCTCGTGTAGCTTGAACTTTTTGTTCCATTTATAATAGGAGTAAACATTATATGTTCATGCTACTTTTCGTTGTAGTGAACATTATGAATATCTGTAATTTCCTTAACTTGACAGTGTTTTCCACTATATATCATCTCTAATTCTCATCATATATCCTGTTGGCTCTCATCTCTTAGGTGTAATATGATATAGGTTTTTTCAGCCTTGATTTGATTGGTCGGCTCAGACCTAAAATGATCAATTCAGATCGAAAAATTAGTTTGGTTGCGCCCAACCATGTAAATATGCATTCTTTCTTCATATGACTTATTTGCAACCAATGTTTTCCACAAACTGGTCGGCTGGTCATTGAATACTCCAAATGCATAATCTTAAATGATTGTTCAAATCATAATCAGTTTGTTAAACTATAAATTCATAATAAATGGTTGATCAGACCATTGTATTATAGTTGTTCAGACAAAAGATTGTTCTCGAACATTGTAAAAAGTTGGTGTTGACGCCGGTTTTTTGACCAAGGGACCCATTGTCGCCGACTACAGGTCAAAGAAGGCCGGTGGGCAGTAAGGCCGACGGCCGCTTGAGCGAGTAAAGGGGACTTCCCTTCCGGGAATCGTGCGCGGACGCTAACGTAAGAGCACAACATTAATAGGCCCGGCACACGTTGTAAAATTAGAAATAATAGTTTAGTTTTGGAAAAGGGATCCTAGTCGGTTAGGAAATCGGCCTCGAAGAGGGTCCGAATAGGATTCTTTTGCCGAGTATAAATACATACTCGGATGTAACACGTAAACTCGATTCACATCCAATACAACTTTCGGCGCATCGCCAAACCCTAATTTTCTGTCAAGTCTTTACTCGTTTTCGCGCGGGATCTTCGGGGCTCCTGGCCGACGATACGTTGGCTTGACAAGGTAATTATGTTGTCTAATTCTCGGCGCATTGTTCGTAATTAGATAGCTTAATTGCTAGTTATCCGGCGACCGGATCTGTTTTCGATCGGCGTAGTGAGTATCGGCCGGGATGAGTCAAGTTGACCTGGTCCGGGCTCGTGGTGGAGGTAGTTTGACTTGTCCCGCCTCCCCGTTCCAGCCTTTGCTCACGGCGCCGATTGGCTCGGATCCGGTCGTTCGAGTCACGATAGCTGCTATGAGAAATTTTCTATATCTTGGCCGATTCGACCGTGCGGATTCAGCTTGACGTGTCCCGTGTCTCGCCTTTGCGATAGTTGACTTGTCCTAGGCGCATGCAGCCGATTAGCTAGGGTGTAGACTTACTTTCATAGTTAAGACGTTTATGATTGTGCTTGTCCTGAATCGGCCGGGCGTGCGCGGCCGTTAGATCTGGTCCAGCCGCGTGCCATCGCTTGACTTGTCCCGTTGGAGCGACCGGTCGATTTGGGATCTCGTGTGGTTGTATTTGTCTTACCGTTCTTTCGGAGTGTTTAGCCGATTGCCTATCACGTTCATTAAGTTGTTTTATGTTTAATTAATGCTAAACCCGTTAAAGCTGCTTTTGAACCCGAGTTACCGAGTATGATCTTATTGATCATCATTATACCTTTGGACAGATCTAAATAATTCACTAATATAATCAATGGCAGAATCGGCCGCATATCCGATCGGCCGATTCACGGATCTCGATTGATGATTAAACTATCCTCTTGCTACCTAACTAATTACATCCTATTAATAGTTGCTCGTTTACATTGTACTCGATAACATATCCATATAAAGTCTTAATGATTTGGTCGTCTACCGACGAAATCGGCTGCTAGTCACCGATCGCATGTTATAGCATCGGCCGATTTCGTATCGTTTGTACCACAGCTCGTTTGCCTAACATTTAATACATAAATGGATGGGCCGTGCTGTTCTCTCGTTCATGGCCGATTTTGTCTATCTTATGCCGTGATCGGCCATGGCTGCACATCGGTCTATCTCGGGCCGATGACTTGGAATTTTACACTCTTTTATCGTCTTTGTTGGTTTGCAGGAAAACCATCCGGCACGCACCAGCCGCACACGAACATCGGCGAGTTGAACCGGTCCGTTGGGAGCACGAGATTCTCGCGTCACCTGGAATTTCGGTGGACTCTCCGGACGACGGTGTGTCGGCGACTTTTGACGTCAACACACTTTTTGGCACGCCCAGTGGGACAAAAGCAACCAAGATCAAGATGTCGTACATGCAGGCAGTCGGGGAGGACGGAACACCAATGGTCGATGCCGAGAATCGGCCGATTTTCGTTCCAGTCCCTCTCAGGACGGATGGCAAAGGCCATGGGGAAGTTTCGATGACAACACACTTTCGGCCCGGGGGAAGATGACGACGTAACAAAAACTGCAGTATCGGGAATACTTGGCCGAGGCAATGAAAAAGTACTTTCAAGCCCCGACAGATGACACGTGGCGTAGTGGCCACAAAAGGAGACTTCCTCGTATTCTCGCATCCGGAAGAACTAGACCAAATCAAAGCCCGGAGATTGCCGGATGCCAACCAACTCGATGATATGGTCAACTCGTCCGTTCATCATGCCCTAATCAATCAATCGAGCGTGTTGACCAACACCATCGGGAATTTGATCAAGGACACAATTGATGGTAGGCTGTTCACCGAAGGGTATTCCGGACCTGCATACACTCAGCCTTTCGGCACTCCCGTACGGTCGAATCAGGGAATTAGCCTCCGCAGTACCATACCGCAGAAGGGTTTCAGCCCCGTACGGCATGCCACCTCACCTATGGCCTGGCAAGGACAATGCAAATGCAAGTACCAGTGCAACCCAGCCAGTGCAAAGAGGATGACGGTGGCCCCAAGAAGTCGGTAACGGAAGAAGGCAACGGACAAGATGTACAACAGCCGACTTCCGATTTGGGGGCAGCAACCAATGTGGCAGCGGTCCCACGTATGGCACAAGCAACCCAATTTCTTCTACGTACCAAATATCGGCCCGAGTGGAATTGAAAACTCACCTACTATAGTACGGCCGATATCCGGTATTCCACAGCCCAACTGCCGGGGACAGGGATTCATGATCGGACGGCCGATCCAATCGGCCATGAATTATGGAATCGCTCCGCAGACATTATTCCCGGCTACTAGCACCGGGATTTCCGGGAACGGTCGCTTGATACACCCAACTCGGGGACAACCCAATACAGCTTATATGACGGGGACCGGATCAGCAATCGCTGGACCCAATGATATGAATAGCCTCATGGCTAAAATCGCCGATATGATGAGAGATCAATTCGGTTTGAAGCCTAAGGAGAAGAGTGCATTATATCGGCGACCTTACCCCGACCGGATGGATTCCGTAGCTTTACCCAATAAATATAAAATTCCTGAGTTTTCCAAATTTTCCGGGCAAGATAATACATCGACTATGGAGCACATCGCCGATATGACGCACAACTGGGTGAGGCGTCTACTCAGGAGGCTTTGCGGGTCAAGTTATTCCCACCGTCATTGTCCGGATCGGCCTTTTCATGGTTTGCTTCACTGTCGCTCGGTTCTATTCAAAGTTGGGCCGATCCGGAGAAAAGGTTTCACTCGTACTTTTTACGGGCATCACCGAGCTTAGTTTGTCCGATTTAATGGCAGTAAAACGAAAACCGGGGAATCGTAGCTGATTATATACGTAGGTTCAGGACTCGAGGGGACGATGCTACAACCTCGAACCCGACAGAGCAACAGCTTGGCCGAAATTGCTTATGCGGGGTTATTCTCCAACATCAAAGAAAAGTTTACCCCACATGAGTTTGATGGGCCGGCACAACTAACACGAAGGGCAGCTTGGCCGAGAAGAGAATCTCCAGCTCACCAGGAATCGGCGGTATCGGTAGCTTATGCTGATTTCGACAAGTGAAGGTGATGAGGAGGGAGTTAATGCAGTTGAATGGACTAATAACAAACGGCCGATATTCTCTCCGCATGTGAATCCCAAGGAGAGAAAATATGATTTTGATTTATCCAAGGCCGATGAGATATTTGATCAGCCATCGCGGGAAAAGAAAATCCAGCTTTCCCCTCATCACAAGATTCCTACGCCGGAGGAGTTGAAGAAAATGGCTAAATGGTGCAAGTGGCATGGGAATTCACATCATAACACCGTTGATTGTTATGCTATGAGGGATGAGATCCGAAGGCAGTTGACGAGTGGGATATTGCGAGCAGCTGATGTGAAGAAGAAGATGAAAGTTGATGGGCATCCTTTCCCTCGCTAATACGATGTGTATCAATACTATCGGCGGTGGATCGGCTGGTTTCATACGCCGATATGAGAAGAAGAGGGAAAGGGAAGAAAGAGACCAGATGGCACATGAACAGGAATTTATTGGTCAAAATCAGCAAGACAGTGCAAGGTGTAGTCCGCCGAGAAGATTTTGACCCACACCGGGATTGTCCTTTCTTTCAAGCATCGTTGGGACCGAAACATGAAGCTTCCATCTATCGAGAACTGTCCGAGTGTGCCGGCCGGGAAGAGTATCGTGATGTCGGGTCGTCAAGTTACCAAGGACGGCCGATTGATCGCAACTATGACTCTCAACAATCGGCCCCCGTAAGAGCAGTCGGCTACGATCACGTATACGAGGAACAAAGATACGTAGTGCCAAGGAGAACCTTCGTCCACGATCGGTCGGGGCCAATCGATGATGAAGAGGAGTTCGATTACCAATACCATGAAGACTCGAGAGGTGATCGGACCGAGAGCGAGGGTCGATGGTGCCCCGCTGGTTTGTTCAAGAAAACCCAAAAGAGGAGGCTTCAAAGAATGCGTTGTCGGGAAATCAAGGGTAGACGGCATTACGGAGATGACCAAGATGATAAGCCAAAGCCCAAGAAGCAATGGAGGCCGAAAGTGCAGTCTCAGGTGGTCCAGCCGAAGCCACGGTGAATATGATGTCATTGATGCCCAGGATTGTCGGATCGGACGATGAAAATTCGGCCGAAGAAGAACCAGCTTGGGGAGACTTCGGAGATTCTATGGACACCGGAATCAGCGGTGTTTGATAAACCGGTCAACTCGATCATTTGCATCTCAAGGCATTATACATTAGCGGCTATGTCAATGGGTCGCCGATGAGGAAAATGTTGGTCGACGGAGGAGCAGCGGTTAATGTCATGCCAATTACTACATACCGCAAACTCGGGAAGACGCCGGAAGAAATGATGAGGGCCAATCCGACGCTCAAGGATTACAAGTGGGAGAAGCCAAGATGTGCGTGGGGCCGCAATAATGGAGATCACTCGTGGGCAGCAAAACCATACCCACCACTTTTTTCATCATCGACGGGAAAGGTGCGTACACCACTTTATTGGGGAGAGACCGGATTCATGCCAATTGTTGCATCCCATCAACCATGCACCAGTTGTTTGATTCAATGGGTCGGCAACAAGGTCGAAATCGTGCGGGCCGATAAGTCTCGTAACCGTTGCAATCGCCGATTTCGAGTTTGCTCGGTCTAGAGAACTTGCCTTGTTTATCGGGCACGTATTGGGATGCGGAAGCCATAAACATCACGGATGACGGAGTTATTGTGACCGGGGGTCGGTACCCCCGGCTGCTCCGATGGGCCCCACAGGAGAATTGACTGGACAATCGGCCGATCGGTATACACACCGAAGACATGGTAGGTCGGCCGATTGACGAAACGAAGACGGGAAATTAGGCCACGGTTTTGTGTCGGCCGACGAGTTAGAAGAAGTAGATATAGGGGATGGAGACAAACCTCGGCCGACATATGTTAGCAAGAAATTGTGTAAGGAAGTAAGAGATGAATTAGTGGCCTTATTGAAAGAATTTAAAGATTGTTTTGCTTGGGATTATAGCGAGATGCCCGGACTCACCCGATCGATTGTTGAACATCGGTTGCCCACTAAACCCGGATATCGACCATATAAGCTGTGGGGCTCGGAAGATTGACCCTAGGTATTATGAAGCCGTCAAAGAAGAGATTATTAGATTGTATGAAGCCGGCTTCATCGGACCATGCCGATATGCGGAATGGGTTTCTAGTATTGTACCGGTGGAGAAGAAAAATGGAAAGATGCGGGTCCGCATTGACTTCGTAAATTTGAATAAGGCAACTCCGAAAGATGAGTATCCAATGCCAAACGCCGATTTGTTGGTTGATGCAGCCGCCGGCAACAAAATTTTGAGCTTTATGGATGGAAATGCTGGGTATAATCAGATTTTTATGGCCGAGGAGGATATATCGAAGACGGCATTCGGATGCCCCGAGCGTTGGGACCGTATGAGTGGGTTGTCATGACCTTCGGACTAAAAAATGCTGGTGCTACATATCGTAGGGCCATGAATTTTATATATCATGATTTGATCTGGTCTATTGGTGGAAATTTACATTGATGATGTCATGGTGAAATCAAGATCGGTTGGGAGTCATGTGGCCGATCTCGTAGAAGTGTTGAAGAGGACAAGACAATACGGCCTAAAGATGAACCCGCTCAAGTGTGCGTTTGGCGTCTCACTGGACAATTTCTCGGGGTTTATTGTGCATGAAAAGGGAATTGAAGTCGGCCCTAAGAGTATTGATTCTATTAGAAAGTTGGAACCGCCGACGAACAAGACGAAGCTCCAGTCCCCGATCGGCAAGATTAATTTTATCAAGCGATTTATCTCAAACTTGTCCGGCCGACTTGATGTGTTTACGCCATTGTTGAAGCTCAAGGCCAATCAAGAGTTTCGGTGGGAGCCGATCCATCAAAAGGCTTTAGAAGATATCAAGAAGTATTTGGTGTCCCCACCGGTAATGGTTCCGCCAAAGTCGGCACGCCCTTTAAGTTATATTTATCGGCCGATGACAGTGCATCGGCTCAAGCATTGACTCAAGAACAGGAGGGAAAAGAGCGAGTCATATTTTATCTCAGCCGCAAACCGATTGATGCAGAAACACGGTATCCGTAAGTCGAAAGGTTATGTCTCTCGTCTCGTATTTTTCATGCACAAAATTAAGGCATTATCTCGTTGGCGTAAGAGTGTACTCGTCGTTTGCCAGTGCCGATGTCGTAAAGTATATGCTATCGGCTCCGGTCCCCAAAGGCCGGTTGGGCAAATGGATGTTGGCAATTGCGGAGTTTGATTTAGGCTATGAATCGGCCAAAGCAAGAAAAGCACAAGTATTGGCTGATCTAGTAGTGCAGCACGGTGAACACTCGGCCAGGTATGTTGAACCAAGTGCCATGGACGGTGTTCTTTGATGGTTCGATTTGCAAGGAAGGAAGTGGAATCGGCTTGGTTGTTGTGTCGCCTCGGGGCAGTACGTGGATACTCTATTACAGTAGAGGCGTACACCAACAACCAAATCGAATATGAGGCAGTTGTTAAAAGGATTGGAATTACTCATCGATGCCGGGCTGATTTTGTGGAAATTTTCGGAGATTCCTTGTTGATTGTGAGTCACCTGGCCGATGAGTATGAGTGTAAAGATGAAATATTGTTGCAATATCATGGAAAGTGTCGAAGTTAATGAAAAGGTTCAAGTGTGTTAAAGTCAGCCATATACCAAGAGAGCAGAATTTTGAAGCAAATAACTTGGCTCAGCCTAGCATCCGGATATCGGCTCGCCGAAACAAGCTTAGAGATAGCCGATATTGAAGAAGCCGATTGGCGTACGGAAATTCGAAATTTTTTGAGCAATCCATCCCAATCTACAAATAAGAAGATAAGATATAAAGCTTTGAAGTATGTTCGTTGGATGATCATCTATTTTTCAAGACAATTGATGGGGTGCTTCTCAAGTGTATTGATGACACCGAGGCAAAAGTGGTGATGAGCGAAGTACATGATGGAATTTGCGGAACGCATCAATCGGCCCATAAGATGAAGTGGTTGCTAAGGCGAGCTGGTTATTACCGGCCGACAATGTTGGCCGATTGTTTCAAATATTATAAAAGTTGCCAAGATTGTCGAAATTTGGACCTATACGAGAGCGCTCGCGTCGGCTATGAATCCGGTAATCAAACCTTGGCCGTTCGTAGGTCGGGCCATGGATATGATTGGCCGATAAATCCAAGCATCAAGCAAAGGACATCAATACATATTGGTAGCTACAGATTACTTCACAAAGTGGGTTGAAGCGGCACCCTATCGTAAAGTTTCGACGGCCGTCGTGGTAACGTTTGTTAAGGAGCATATTATTTATAGATTTGGAATTCCAGAGACAATCACAACAGATCAAGGATCAGTATTCACGTCTGGACGAATTTCAAACTTTTGCCGATGAGATGGGAATTAAGTTAATTAATTCGTCACCATATTATGCCCAAGCCAATGGACAAGTCGAAGCGGCGAATAAGAGTCTCGATTAAGTTAATCAAGCGGAAAATACAAGAGTATCCTCGTAAGTGGCATATGAAATTGATGGACGCTTTGTGGGCTTATCGTATGTCACGGCATGGAGCCATGCAAGTTACGCCGTATCGGCTTGGTATATGGGCACGAAGCCGCATCGCCGTGGGAGACAGCTATCGGCTCCGTAAGGATTGAGTTGCAACAAAAACTTTCGCCGATCAAGTACTACGGATTGATGATGGATGAATTAGAAGATGTGGTACAAAATCGGCTGGATGCATTAGAGAAAATAGAGCAGAATAAAGCAAGGGTTGCCCGTCATTATGATAAGAAGGTTGTGCAGAAACAGCTTTAAAGAGGGCGATTTGGTCCGGAAGCTTAGGATGCCGATCGGAGTAAAGGACAATCGGTTTGGTAAATGGTCGCCTAATTGGGAGGGACCTTATTTGATTAGCCGATCGGCACCGGTAATGCATATATTTTGAAAGAATTAGAAGGGGAAGAATTCGGTCGAGCACTTAATGGAAAGTATTTGAAGCAAGTATTATCCTAGTATTTGGATTAACTCATAGTGTTCGGCCTAAAAGACTACAACCGATGTCGATGCACATCGCTTGAGACGGCCGATACCGAGAGTATCGCCCTTAGCCCAAAAAATACAAAAGCAAAATAGAGGAAGTCATTGATAAATTAGCCGATGTTAGAACATCGCCTTCAAGATGGCCGATATGATTATATATCGCCCTTAGTGCAAAAAAATGTTTACGACCAAAATTTTGTTGGAGATCCTATTACAATCAAGCATAATTGACGGCCTCGGCGCGGACGTAAAATCTTGGACGGCAGATAATGCGCGGGCCAAGCATAGAGTCGAGATTGGCCATGACCAAGAGGTCATCCTCGATCGGGCCGACATTAGCTCGCGCCGCAGCCGACCATCTTCTCGGCTGTTTGAATTGCTTCGGCCGTCGTCTCCCGTTGAGCCGCCACATCGGCCGACAGCCGTACAATTGTAGCTTCCAAGGCCGCCGCCGCCTCCTCCTTGAGAGCCGGCGTTGCTCTCAAATCGGCAATCTCCCGGTTGATTGCCCGCAGTTCATCCCGCCGATTTGAGAGTTGCTCTTGCATCTCTTGGGTCTTCCGGGCCTCCTCCTGAGCGCTTGATGGAGTTCTCGGCGAGCAACGCCGCTTGCCGCCGCTCCGCGTGGCGAGCCGTACGCCGCCGGGCACGAGCAAAGTCCATTTGCCAGCACTCCATATACGCCACACGGTGCGGAGCGTCGCGCACATCCTCCGGGAGCTCTGTCCGAACCTCCAAGTACCGGGCCCTTATGGGGTGGGCGTCGGCCACCAAGCGCCAACCGAAGAGGCCTCGAGCCTGCGCGCGATTTCGTTCACGGTGGTAAGACCGGAAGCGGATACCAAGATCGGCGCAGACGAGGGAAGCCGAGCGCCCGGAATACCAAGGAAGATAAAGTGAAGTTAATAATCGAAGCAAATCAAGAAAATAAAAGGGAGATAGTAAAAACAAACCCGCGAAGCATCGATGCGGAGCGGCCGGACGTCTATCGGCCGCGCCATTGAACCCACAGGTTCATTTGCCCCAATCAACTCTCGGCCAGCCGATTCTTCTTCGCCGCCGACATCTTCGGGGGCAGCATCGTGCACACGGCCAGCTTGCTCGATATCGGCGGGCTCCTCGGTAGATTCATTGGCAGCAAGTGCCTACAGGAGAAGCCGCGAGCGGTTCCCGGCCGATTGGTTCTTCGTCGACAACGGTGTCCTTAGGAGAAACCGCGGGTGACACGCGGTCCGCCGGTTCAACTTCGGCGGCGACCTCGAAGACGCAGCCGATCCAAGCGAGTTGAGCTCTCTCGCAAGGTTTGGATCGGCCCGGCTTGGTACAACCGCCGGTCCCGGAGCTACGGGGATCGGCCTTTCGGTGTCGGCGTCCTGGCCCGGGGAGGAGTTGATAGGCGGATCGGCCTATCGTGCGTCGGTGTCCGGGCCCGAGGAGGAAGAACCGCCGATTCCTCGCGAAGAACTCATGGTTAGACCGTGTAAAGTAAAGAGGGAATCGGCGATTATGCAATAACAACCCGACGCGGCGGAGATGGTTCGTCGAAGTAATCCGGGTCGGACGGGAGCGCAGGTCGCTTTAGCAGCCGCGCGATGGCGCTTCGGGCTTGAATCGGCCTTGCGGCCGGTGCATTAGCCTTCCTCTTCTCGATTGCGGCCGTTTTAGTCTTGGCCTTGCGAGCGCTGGTGCCCTCGAAGCATTGCCCCAAAGGCTTGGGCAGGAGTACGATCCGTGAAGCCGATGTTTGGAGCAATTGGGCTCGGCATCATGTACGCAATCGACCGACCACCGATACTCCGGGTCGGCGGCTCCTCCGTGTCCGATCGAAAAGGGAAATATACAAAGATGAACATTAAGAGTGGCCAATTTCATCTACAAAATCGGCTTTATGGAAATAAATCGGCTACACATACCTCGGCAAAGGCCTCGCTCAGGACTAAGCCGGAGAAGAATGAGGCGGTGTTCCGCCGCGGAGGTGCCGGTTCCACTCGCCCCACCAGCGGTCGAAGAGGCGGGTGCTCCGGGCGCCGGGGAGAATCCGGCCAAGTCGCCGCTGGCGACATCGGCGGTGAGGCCGACGAGCCAATTCCATTGAATGGCGTTGTCGACGCGTAGCCCGCGCTTTTATTTTCCCCACATAGAAGAGGTCGGGGGCAACCGGCCGAAGCCGAATTGACGAGCCGCCACCGACGGGTGGTAGAACTCGTAGGAGCAAAGCGCCTTGCCCCCGGCAGCGAGTCCCGTCGGCAGCAGACGTGGGCGGAGGCAGGTGGTGAAGATTTTGACCGCCTCCCCGTCGGCCGTTGGGAAGGTGGGGTCGATCGTAAAGGGAGTATCATACCCCTTCTCGAAAAATCAATGTACGGATACCAATCCGTACTTTCATTGTTGAGGCCCTTGTAAAGGGCGGCGAACCAATATGCCAGGGTGTTATCCGACATGGCTGCCCCCGGCGCCGTGGATAGCGCTTCGCCGAAGGAGATACACCGGCCGAATCGGGGTGTGGCCGATTCTCGCGTGGTTGCCGGGGAAGGTGAGGACACCGAGGTCCAGCTCGATGGCCTTGGTGGTGTGAAGGGACAACCACATCCGGATAAACCACCAAGGGCCACCCAGGTTCTTGACGGATCGGCCAAAACGCAACTCCACCGAAACCCGGTGAAGAAGGAAGTACGCCGACCCCGTAAGATATTTGCCCATAGGAAGGGCAAAGCCGTCGGCCAATCTATCGGCTATCGGCAGTAGTTGTTTGTGGGGCTCACGCTGACCCCACAAAAGAAAAAGTGGTCAAGCCACATGTTGAGAAAGGCGACGTGCTCGCGGCGATCGACCGAGCCGTGCCCCTTGTTATAGGTCCGGATATAGACCTTCCAACCCCCGGTTTCTTTGGGATTGATCCGGTGGGTGGACTTGATGCGGATGGCGTTTGGAGTGGCCTCCGCCGTGATATTTAAATCGGCCAACATGACCGTGTCTAGAAGGGTCATGGTAGCCGGCCGTGCCCGAACATGAAGCGATTCAGGGCATCCGACCGGAGATAGGAAGCGGCCGCCAGCAAAGGTTCGTTTTTGTGGTGGTCGGCCGGAGAAAGTTTTATGGCATGGGCAATGCCGATATCGGCCCAAACTTGCCGATAAGCGGCCGATACCCGGTTATACCAATCCCTCCACCCCGCAACAGGAGTCGGCCATGACCTAAAGCTACCGGACCAATCGGCCGGTAAAGGAGATTGTTGCCGAAACGGGACCCGGTTCGTTTCGGCACGTATAAGATCCGTGGGGTCCGGATCGCCCATGGGGCCCAAGAAAAAATGGGTCGGGATGTTCGATGGGATGACGATTTGGTTCCGGATCTCCTAAAAACGAAGAATAAAACTAAAATGAGAAACAAAACGGAAAGAAGATAGATCGTGAAAATGAACAAGAACAAGAACACGAAGAAGATTGCAAAGGTAGAAAAGAGGGATGCCCGAATGTACATTACCTCCGGAACGGCGTTGGTGGTGGCGACGACTGGGCCGGCGGCGGCGGCTGCAGCAGCAATGACGGTGGGATTCATGATCGCCGGAGAAGAGAAAGCGACGGCGGCGCGGTGAGAAGTTGAAAAGGCTCGAAAAGGGGCGAAAGACGCTAGAGCAGAGGAAGATGAAAGCTAAAGGAGAAGAAACAGATGGGAAATGACCGGGGTGACCTTGGCTTTTATGGAGAGGTGACGGGCAAGAAAACCGGCGCAATAAAAAAGGATAAATCAGTCCGACGCATGCGTTGCATACCCCGCGACCGGGGGACATGTGTTGACGCCGGTTTTTTGACCAAGGGACCCATTGTCAGCGACTACAGGTCAAAGAAGGCCGGTGGGCGTAAGGTCGACGGCCGCTTGAGCGAGTAAAGGGGACTTCCCTTCCGGGAATCGTGCGCGGACGCTAACGTAAGAGCACAACATTAATGGGCCCGGCACACGTTGTAAAATTAGAAATAATAGTTTAGTTTTGGAAAAGGGATCCTAGTCGGTTAGGAAATCGGCCTCGAAGAGGGTCCGAATAGGATTCTTTTGCCGAGTATAAATACATACTCGTATGTAACACGTAAACTCGATTCACATCCAATACAACTTTCGGCGCATCGCCAAACCCTAATTTTCTGTCAAGTCTTTACTCGTTTCGCGCGGGATCTTCTGGGCTCCTGGCCGACGATACGTTGGCTTGACAAGGTAATTATGTTGTCTAATTCTCGGCGCATTGTTCGTAATTAGATAGCTTAATTGCTAGTTATCCGGCGACCGGATCTGTTTTCGATCGGCGTAGTGAGTATCGGCCGGATGAGTCAAGTTGACCTCGGTCCGGGCTCGTGGTGGAGGTAGTTTGACTTGTCCCGCTCCCCGTTCCAGCCTTTGCTCACGGCGCCGATTGGCTCGGATCCGGTCGTTCGAGTCACGTAGGCTGCCATGAGAAATTTTCTATATCTTGGCCGATTCGATCGTGCAGATTCGCTTGACGTGTCCCGTGTCCGCCTTTGCGATAGTTGACTTGTCCTAGGCGCATGCAGCCGATTAGCTAGGGTGTAGACTTACTTTCATAGTTAAGACGTTTATGATTGTGCTTGTCCCGAATCGGCCGGGCGTGCGCGGCCGTTAGACTCGGTCCAGCCGCGTGCCATCGCTTGACTTGTCCTGTTGGAGCGACCGGTCGATTTGGGATCCGTGTGGTTGTATTTGTCTTACTCGTTCTTTCGGAGTGTTTAGCCGATTGCCTATCACGTTCATTAAGTTGTTTTATGTTTAATTAATGCTAAACCCGTTAAAGCTGCTTTTGAACCCGAGTTACCGAGTATGATCTTATTGATCATCATTATACCTTTGGACAGATCTAAATAATTCACTAATATAATCAATGGCAGAATCGGCCGCATATCCGATCGGCCGATTCACGGATCTCGATTGATGATTAAACTATCCTCTTGCTACCTAACTAATTACATCCTATTAATAGTTGCTCTGTTTACATTGTACTCGATAACATATCCATATAAAGTCTTAATGATTTGGTCGTCTACCGACGAAATCGGTCGCTAGTCACCGATCGCATGTTATAGCATCGGCCGATTTCGTATCGTTTGTACCACGGTTCGTTTGCCTAACATTTAATACATAAATGGATGGGCCGTGCTGTTCTCTCGTTCATGGCCGATTTTGTCTATCTTATGCCGTGATCGGCCATGGCTCGCACATCGGTCTATCTCGGGCCGATGACTTGGAATTTTACACTCTTTTATCGTCTTTGTTGGTTTGCAGGAAAACCATCCGCACGCACCAGCGCACACGAACATCGGCGAGTTGAACCGGTCCGTTGGGAGCACGGGATTCTGCGTCGACTGGAATTTCGGTGGACTCTCCGGACGACGGTGTGTCGGCGACTTTTGACGTCAACAGTTGGTCGGCTCAGTCCATAATTCATAAAATTGGTCCATTCGAGTTCATAATCCATAAAATTAGTTAGTTCGGACCGAAATTCATTAAAATTGGTCGGTTCGGACCATAATTCATACAATTTGGTCGATTCGGACTGAGTTCATAAAAGCTGGTAAGTTCGGACCATAATTCATACAATTTGGTCAATTTAGACTGGAATTCATAAAAATTAGTCGGTTCGGACCATAATTCATACAATTTGGTCGGTTTAGACCAGAATTCATAAAAATTGGTCGATTCGGACCATAATTCGTATAGTTTGGTCGGTTCGGACGGGAATTCATAAAAATTGGTCGGTTGAGACCATAATTCATACTGATTTGGTCGGTTTAGACCGGAATTCATAAAATTTGGTTGGTTCAAATCATATACAATTTAACACATGCATATTCGGGACATGTATAATAATATATACAATTTAACACATGCATACTTAGGACATGTATAACAAGTATATACAATTTAACACATGCATATTCAGGACATGTATAATAATAGCCCCTTGGCTTGATCTCATAAATTTATCTAAGGGATCGTGACACAAAAGAATTCAAACATATTTCCTTGATCAAACTTTATTCAATGATGAAATATGTATATGATAATACAAGATAAACAACTATTTAAACATAAAATCACCGTAGTTGTTTGATGTTCCATGAGTTCTTAATCTCCATGCCATCTTCATGCATCGATCGATAAGCCCCTGGTCCGGTGACCTCTTTTACCACACAAGGCCCCTCCCGTACGAGAGACAACTTGTGTTTGTCCTTCATGGTTTGAATTTTTCCGAGAACCAAATCACCAACTTGAAACTACCGACTCTTGACATTTTTATCATAATATCGTCGAAGGTCTTGTTGTTATTTGGCCGCACGAATCAAAGCTCGGTCTCTTAACTCTTTTGTGGCTATCAATTCAATTTCTCATTGGTCTTGATATGCTTTTTTGTCATAATCTTCCACACGAGCATATATGAGATTTACTTCGGTTGGCAACAAGGCTTCGAACCATAAACCAATGAAAATGGTGTTTGACATGTTGCCCGATTAACATTAGTACGTAGCCCCCACAATACTGCAGAAACTCTCGTGCCCACTTCCCTGCATATGGATTTAATCGATAAAAAATTCTCGGTTGGAGCCTTTACAAAATCATTCCACTAGTTCGTTCGACTTGCCCATTGCTCGATGCGCGGCCGACGCAAGCTTAACTTTGATACCCGGATCGCAGGCAAAGTCTTGGAACTCCCTAGAAGTACTGAGTGCCATTGTCTATAATGATACAATGAGGTGTACCAAACCGAGTAATGATATCTCGAACAAATTCCACAACCTTTTTAGAGGTGATACTTCCGACCGCCTTCAACCCTATCCATTTTATCTATTGTGACACCCCTGGTGTCACTACACTTGCATTACCACTTGATCGCAGATGTTTATAAATTAGGATGAGAGATTTAGGTTTGGTCGCCACCGAAATTCAAGCAATTCGATAGATAAGGGTCAAAAGTTTGGGCTGACAAAAATATGCATTTCTTCAATAAAAGTATATGCATATTATATTTTTATTGGATTGGAGATAATGGAAGGAAATTATGAGGAATTTACTAGAATTTTTCAAAAAGGATAAATGCCCAAATAATTAAAGAGAAAACATGAAGTCAGATATATTGTGATTTTTTTATAAATTTTTCAGAGCAGAATTTGATCTTTGGCCAATAAGGAAAGTTTTTCGGAATAATGTTCTGTACACCCTGGAATTTTGGCATATTTTTTCTGCAGCCTGGAAATGGAGATTCGAATTATTCAAAGACAGGAGGACCTTCCTGCAAAGTTGCCAGCTAATCCCAATCCAGATCCTTTCTCCTCTGCGTTGTTCACCGCCTGTGCTGGACAAGGCTGCGCAGCGTGCCATCGTGCTGTTGTGCCACGCAGCTGTGGGACCCGCCACGTGGGACCCACCAGCGAGCCGGGATAAGGACGGAGCGCCGTGCCGGTCGTCCTCCTTTCTCTCGCTCGAGCTCGCTCCAGGAACGCTCGCCACCAACGGCCACCACGGTCCTGCCACCGTCCAGCCACCACACCGCCTCCCCAAGTCAACCCCCACCAGAATCCGATGCGTATCGATCTGCTGGAGCTCTAGGAGCAAACGTCCCCTCAAATCGTCGCCCGAGCTGTGAGAATTTTGAAGACTCCCCGAACAACATCGCCGGCAACCAACTCGACGCCGCTCCAAAATTTCCCTCTCACGTGAGCCAAATCGCACGAATCCTGCTCCCAGTAGTGCGTAGTTTGTTCCTCTTCCACTCAGATAGCTCACCCTCGAGCCATTTGCACAGGTTCAGTGGGATTTCGCCGTTTTCGGGAGCTCCAACCTCCGCCGCTCACTACCTCGCCGGCGAGCTCACCTTTCCGGCCATCTTCAAGGTTGACTACTCCCGTGCCGCTGTTTCTCATCCTCCGTTGGTGCTTATGAGAGTTGTTTACCTAATTTTAGTGGCCTATGTTGTGCGCACGTCGTCGCCGAACCTTGCCGACAGCCTCCGCTTGCCGTGGACCCATCTCAATCCGCCCCTTGCCGCCGGTGACCTCACCATAGTGTTTGCCGTGTCTCACTGGCCCCGTAGCCAAGTTTCCGTCAAGTTTGGACCCCGTTCGGCCAGCTCCGATAGCCGCTCCGGCGAGCCGCCGTCGCTCCAGCCGCCCTGCGCCATGGCCGCACGCAAGGCCACACAGGCCCAGATCCCATGTGGCCATAGCCGTTTCTGAGCGCAGAATTTTTAACCCTCCGTGTGGCCGTGCTCTGATTGGTCGAGTTCATCTATTATTCCTGTTTTCCGAAATAAAAATCCAGAAAATCCTATAATCTTGCAAAAATCATATCTTTTGTTTCCGACCTCCAAATTGAGAAAATCCAATTTTGTTGTATTCCTTGTGAGAAGATCCATCCTCTAGTCATGTTGGTGATCAAAGATTCCTGATGGTTTTTCCTAGAATTATCAGAACATCCAAAACCCTAGTCAATTCATAATCAATTCTTTGTTTATGCTAAAAATGAAAACCTAGTTTTGTTTGTTCCCTCTGGTTATGCTCTATACAGTGGTGTAGTTACATTTCATGTTGCTGCATTTGTGCATGAGAACAATCATTTCCTTGTATTTTAACTTTCATAGTGTAGATCACATGAAATGACGAACTTACTTTAAAATGAATTTGAATTTTTATGCATATGTCTTCAAGAACCATATAACGTAGCTATTTTTGGTTGAATCATTGAGCATGGCATCAATCGTGCATTTGCTTCAATCATCGACATTGACATATCGATATATTTTAGGGAACGTTGAAGAGTCGATCGAGGAGCATCGGCATGAGCCACCTCGAGACTCAACCATTGAAGACACTAACCGTGTTGCATTGGCACAAGGCAAGCTTCGGTGCATCCCCTCAGCTTTTAAAGTTTTTCTTTTAGTATATCACTTATTAGATGTCTAAGGTGAAATGTGCAATACGTCTAGGATTTGGTTGGAAACCCCACCCGCATTGTTCCCTCGATATGAACCATTGTAGCAAAGACATCGGTACGAGTAGTTCAATAGTACCCTTGCTAAGCTTAATTTCAGGTACTACAGTACAATGATTATTTTTTTAGTTTGCGGTATCACATGATAATTAAATGGAGACCAGGCAGAGGTGTTGTAGGTACAACAAGACATGGGCCTTGACTCGTAGTAGCTCGGTCGTATCGATTAAGGACCGTACCGTTGTTGCTCCTGCTTGAGCAAGTATTGAACAATATCCATGCTAGTTTTATGGGAACTAGTAAGCTTATGTAGCCTTAACATATGCAATGTTGTGCGGTACCCAAGACATTTGGTCGACGGGCCACTCTGCTAGAGGAGTGGGCGATCGGAAGCTCACGAGTTGAGTGACTCGGCGACTCGGTGAGGTTGGATCTGTGTCAAATTGTAGATGTCATGGTGAAAGGTTGTCATATGTGTTCTTAAATGATGCATATGACGTGTACCTCGGGTTTTTCGCACTGGTGATAAATCGATACGTATCGTTGTCACTCGCAGTAATGAGTATCATTGTGAACCGCACCGCATCGTAGTTAAGAACTTGAATCATAATGAAGATTGTTGTTATTGATTATTAATTTTTCTTGCAACCGGTGGTATTATGTTTGATACTATGATCACTTATACTTTATGCTTAACTAGAAAGTTGCTAAAATATTGAAAGTAATGACTCACTCGTTTAGTCGTTGTTTTTATTCCTAAATGCAGCTACACACACCGAGCCTTGGATGTCTCGGCGTCAGCCTTAGTGTGCCATTTTGACGGGTCGATCTTGTCGAGCTCTAGTTGCTCAAGCTTTGTGCCTTTGTTGTTTTGTGTTTCAGGTAATACTTTTGAGTGAGCTACCCATGTTATGTCCTCGAGATGTGCGGATCCCGGAGGGTCGGACTTCCCACTGGGAGCCTAGCCTGCCACGGTAAGTGTGCTTGGCGAAGTGATTATCCGTATGGGCTCGGATTTATCACCTTTTGTTGTACAATCGTCGAGACGAATCTACGCTAGTGTGCTTCTACGCTTTTCAAACTTGAACTTGTTAAACTTGCGCTGTTTTCACTTAATAAACTCGATGTAAATTTGGATCTCTCTCTCTCTCTTGTAAAGTTGAACAAATTTCTCTCTTGTATATATAATGTGGTCGGTTGTTGTATTATCAAGTGTATGCTTAAACAGACACCTCGGGAATCATGATCCGTGGGTCGGTCTATTGCATCTATGTCAACAAAAAGATGAGTAAATCCTCCAAGAGCCTTCTTAAAGGGTCCCCGAATATCCAATCCCCATATGGCAAGATGCCATGTCATAGGAATCATGCGTAATTCTTGTAAAGGTACATGAGTTAATCCGGCAAAGTGTTGACAACCCTCACATATTCGTACAACTTCTACTGCGTCCTCAACCAAAGTAGGGTAATAAAAACCTTGCCTCATAGCCTTTCCGACCAATGTTTTGGATGCAACATGATTTCCACAAATACTCGCATGGATTTCCACCATTAAATCTAAGCCATCTTCAGCTGACACACATTTCATAAGCATATTAACTCCACCTTTCCGATAAAATTGGTCTCCGACCATAATGTTAGCTCTAGCTTTGATAATAAGTCGAAGTTGATCATGTTTGTCTACTGGTAGCGTCTCCTTAGTTGAGTATTGAATAATAGAATCACGTCAATCATAACCAATAAGCATAACATGATCTTGGTCCTTTGCAGCTACCTCGAAAGGCTCAAGTGCAGATAATTGAGCAGTTGGCTTGTCTAGGACATGCACAAAAATACCTGGGGACGATCACTCTTGATGATCCCAATTTAGCCAACTCATGTGCAGCTCGATTGTTATCCCAAAGCACATGCTGGATTCGAAGCCCATCAAATTTCTTTTCCATCTTTTTGAGTTCTTGACAATATGCAGTCATTAGCTCGTCATTGCATTGATAATTCTTGGTAACTTGCTTGATTAACAATGTCGAATCTACAAAAACATCAATGCATTGAATTCCAAGTGATGTAGCAAGGCGTAAACCATGAAGTAGCCTCATATTCTGCTGCATTATTAGACGCTCTAAAATTCATTTGAAGCACATATTTAAGTTCGTCTTTAGGTGAACCGAGCAACACACCAGCCCCCACGCCTTCCAGCTGGAGCAAACCATCAAAATAGACTGTTCAATATTCTAGCTTTTGCTTGGTAGGCAGAAGTTGTACCTCTATCCATTTAGTAACGAAAACAGCCAGGGCTTGACCTTTAATTGCAGATCGTGAGACAAAAGTTATATCATATTGCTCAAGATCAACCGACTATTTTATGATCTTTCCACCTCTATCATGTAACACATATCGAATACCAATGGAGGTATGAACTTCTATTGGGTGAGCTTGAAAATAATGCTTCAATTTATTTGAAGTTAACAATAATGCATAAAGCATTTTTTGAACCTAAAAGTATCAGACTCGGGATGGGTTTAACACTTCACTTACGAAGTCAACAGGATGTTATACCATCTAATATGACCTTCCTAATCTCGGTCAACTGCCAAGCACCGTACTAACCACATGTGTGGTGTCTGATATGTATATCTGTAATTTTTCTTCTGGTTCTGGAGGTACCCATATACATGGATTGCTGAAGTAATTTTTTAATTCCTCAAGTGCTTCTTGAGCCTCTTCAGAGCCAGATGAAATTATCATACTTTTTCAGCAATCGAAAAAATTGTAAACCACGAACCCCTAATCTAGTTATGAAGCGACTCAAGGCTGCCTTGCAACCGGTCAACTTTTGCACATCATTTTGAGAATTAGGTAGCCCTATGTTGAGGATAGTGTTAATCATTTCCAGATTAGCCTCTATCGTCACCTTGAGACAATAAAACCAAGTAACATTCCAGATTGAACTCCAAAAACACACTTGGTAGGATTAATTTTCATGGAGAAGTTTCTCGGATTATCGAAGGTCTCTCGCCAGTCGGAGATGAGATCTTCAACTTTTCGAGTCTTCACAACCATGTCGTTGACATAAGCTTCAACATTCCGACCGATATGCGCATCTCAACATCGTTGCATACCTCGCTGCTAAGTTGCTCCTACATTCTTCAAACCAAAAGGCATTGTAATATAATAATAAGCCCCAAAAGGTGTTATGAACGAGGTCTTTATCTAATCTTCTTCCTTGAGGGGGATTTGATGATAACCTGAATAGGCATCAAGGAAACATAAGAGTTCACAACCCGTCAAAGAATCGATCACTTGATCTACCCGAGGGAGAGCAAATGGATCTTTTAGACAAGCCTTATTCAAATCAGTATAATCAACGCACAGTCTCCACTCTTTATTCTTTTTCGGTGCAAGGATCGGGTTCGCCAACCAAGCAGGATGATATACTTCTTTAATAAACTTAGCAGATAATAAACGAGTAATTTCCTTTCTCATAGCATCCTTTTGGTCTTGCGTAAATCGTCAAAGTCGTTGCTTAAGAGGTTTAGCATCAGCATGTGCTTTCAGTGCATGATTACTTTTCTTCCTAGGAACACCGAGCATGTTAGAAGGCTACCATGCAAAAACTTCCCTATTATTCCGAAGGAAAAGGACGAGTGTGCGTTCCTATTTAGGATGCAAGCCCCCACCAATATTGGTGGTCTTGGTCGGATCTTGGGGGTCAAGGACGATAGCTTTCGTGGCGATCTTCTTAGCGTGCAGCGCCTCTTCAATATTCTTTAGTTCTGGAGGATAATCATTGTGTCTACATCCTTCCCGATCGCCTCACGCTCTCTTGCATCTTTTGTTGATCATTGATTTCACAACTATGAATTTCACAATGGAGAGATTGCCTTTGATCCAACGAAAAGTGAGCACTCCGTTAGGTCTAGGCATCTTCAAAGTGAGATATGGATAATAGGGAATTGCTATAAACCCGAGAACAGATGGTCGACCAAGTATTGCATGGTATGCTGATTCGAAATCTGCCACTTGAAAGGTGACCTTTTCGGCCCCGAAATTCTCTCTCGGTACCAAAAGTAACATATAAAGTAATTTGACCTAGAGGTGTTGATTCCTTACAAGGGATGATGCCATGGAAAGGTGAAGAACTTGCTTCAAATCTTCAACTCGTTAGGCCCAATTCGAACAAAGTCTTGAGGAAAATCATATCCAAGCAGACTTCCACACCGTTGACTCGTTGGACCAAGGACAAGGGGATATTTTCATGGTTTAGGCAAATTGGTTGGATGATCCGACCAATCAAAGGTGATTAGAAATTCTTAGCAATACAAAGTATTCAGGGAGTAGCTGGTTCTACAACATTGATAATTCCGAGCGCAAGTTTCTGTTGTGTCTTCGAAGTAAAGGCATTTGTTCCACCGAACATACAATTCAACTCTTTCTCGGGTTCCTGGAACTCTCCGTCCTCACGTTCCTCGATCATCTTTCTTGTCGTATCTTTCTTGTTTCTAGGAGGTGGATCCATGGCAACTTGAAGTGCTCGCTAGCAAACCCCATTAAGTCTGTAGTAATCTCGCATCTTATGCCCAGCTCTAGGATGCCATATGCAAGGATTATCAAGCAACTTGTCCATGTTATGTTGATCCGACTCGGTGTTCTTCCTCGGTCGGTCAACAGCCGCAACAAAGTTATCATCCTTACACTTCTTGTGGCCACTTGCCTCGGAGGTCTCTCCCTTATAGTAGACCATGTTCTTCTTCTCCTCCTTGTACTCCTTGCTTTTGCCTCAAACATTATCAACACAGTATTCACAAACCGCATGCTCGTCGACAATTTTGAAGCACTCTTTAGCAAGTAAGCCTCGATTATAATTGCGCCGACCGATTTCATTCATAAGTGCATCACTCCGTAATCCTTCTTGAAAGGCAGATATGATTTGTTGATCGGGGATACTAGGTCCTTTTCTCGTAGAAATGTCAAATATAGCCTTTTAAGGACTCATCCGACTTTTGCTTAGTTCTTGTAAGGTCAAAGTGATTCTACGGTTGGGCACAAGTGGCATTGAAATTCCGGATGAACAATCTGTTCAACTCTTGCCATGAGCCAATTGATTTTTCAGTCAATGATGTTAGCCACCCCGTTTCCAAGGCATAATGCTAGGTAATTTGCCATTACATACGAGTCTCCGCCGATCGATTTAATGTCTGTTTCGTAAATCTAGTGCCACACTCGTGGATTGGTTGTACCATCATATTTTTTTATATTGTTGGGATTGAATTTGTTGGGTTATATGCACTCACGTAATCTTCGAGTGTAAGCTCGGATACCTGAATCATGATCATCACATCGTCGATAGGCCCGTGGTGGAGAACGACTACGATGCCAATGTCTATCATTACAATGAAGACATCTTCTGCCATCATCGTCACTATCATCGTCATCATCCGAAGGATCTAGGTCTCTTCCCCCATCTCTATCCCATCAATGTTCCCGTTCGCGATCATTATCCTGGCGCCATCATGATCATGATCATTTCTATGGCGATCTTCATGGTCTCGATCATCTCCCCATTGACCATGCCGTTGTTCATCTTCTTCACGTTGGCGTTCAACCGTGATGCTTTCTTCAACACACCTATTTAAAGTATCCTTAGCATCATGGTTCTGTCCTAGGGAAGCTTGGATATCTCACGAAGTATCAATTCTGTGACCACCATTTCTACACGATCTTTCCGACCAATTAACATGAGTCACACTTCTATCACGTCTTGGTGCACTAGCATGAGAATTGTTCGATGGATCTTGAATAGCTGCTGCACTGATATATGCATGAACTTTCTTGAGCATAGGTGAATTTTGGAACGTCTGGATCAGCCATAAACCCATAAAGAAGGGTTCTAGCTCCCATGATGTTGTTCGTTGGGTTGCATAGACTTTCTCTCCACCTATATCCACCTCAAGTTGCTCAAGATTGAGGTCGACTTGTAGAGCATGTTTTTTCACGCGTTTCCATGATCTGCTTCTATCATGACGATGACGATGATATTTAGTAGATTGATCTCTATAATGTCGATGTCGTTCATCACCAGATTCATCCGGAGGCATTTCACCTCAACGACGTCTATTTCTTTGATTTTTCCAACCATCATTATTACTCGGTCGACTACCATCTCCTTCATTGCTTGTTCGAGCGAGTTCCCCAGACATTTCCTCGTGGGGGTACTTCA
This sequence comes from Chloris gayana, assembly GCA_031894775.1. NCBI lineage: Eukaryota > Viridiplantae > Streptophyta > Magnoliopsida > Poales > Poaceae > Chloris > Chloris gayana. Next base: position 629,911 of record JAUNZO010001800.1, read on the forward strand.
GCACCCTCTCCGAGATATCCTTCAAGCCTTTCCCGCTCTCGCCCTTTGTTTCGGGGTCTCTAAAATTACTTCGCTTAGGGAAACATGAAGACCGATCTGGGGTAAAGACAATAATCTTACTCTTCTTCAAATGCCCAGTTCTCGATGTTTTTCACTATAAGTCCTTCAATTTCCTTTTTCCAAAGGAAGTTACCGAGTTGTCTAATCCAAACGGCATTACACCATGAATCAAACTATTCGGATTTAGTGATCGCTCTAGGGCAACAACAGCGGCTAGATGGGATCCGGATACTAAGAATAACAACCCAATAGAACCAACAACAAAATCAAGAGCTCCTAAGCAAATTGTGAAGCATGGAGCGAAGATGTTGGCCATCGAATTCAACATTGGATCACGTCGAACTGCCCCTTCCTGGCGCACCAACCGTCGAGGTTTAACTCAGCGAATAAACTATGGGGTGTCCTACGAATCAAGAACTCGATGGTGCACACATAATGATTTAGACAAGTTTGGGTCTCCTCTTCGGATAACTATGAGGTATTGTAGTATGATGTCTGTAACTCGTCTTTCGAGGGGTGCCTCTGCCCGCCTTATATATCCGAAGGAAAAGGGTTACATGAAAAGCCCTAGTTGGTCAACAACTTATTACAAATATGGTAAATCTATATGTAATCTTCCTTACGAGTTACCGATTGTCCTTCGGTCGGTCGACCCTTGACGTGCCACCCTATACTCGTTAATATTTACTTCTTGTGTCGATAACCCGTAACACCCCACACGCCCCTTACTATCCTTTGGTTTTTTTTTCACCACTATTTTTCCACCACTATTTACTTAATTAATTAGGGCACTTAACACCTTGGCCTGGAATGCTAATCACGCTATGTTGACGTGTGCTGGGATTAAAATGGGATTGCCTCGCATGACGACACGTGGACAAGTCCACGTGTCAAAGGAAGAGATGTGGTTCGCATAACGGATGCGTTGATCCTCTGTTTTCCGCCCCTTCCCCTTTTCCCATTTTCTTCGACATTTTGACGCCGGCGATACGGGCGACAACCACATCCCAGCGAGAGGAGGTTGACCACGACGCGTCTCCCGTAGCTGCCGGTAAGGAAACAAATGCGCGCCTCTCGATTTCTCGCTTTGTTTCCCATTTCTAGTGGATGCGGCTTGCCTGCTCCCAAATTTGTGCCCCTCCATCTGCTCCCGCTATGTAACACCCAAATTTTCGGCCAAATTAAAACTCACTAAATAAATCATTTTCTTTTATTCAGGAAAAATATTTTTCAAAAACTAACTAGGAATTAAAACTTAATTTAATTTGTAGCTAGAAAAGCACATAGTATTTTTAAATAAAATACTAACACTTGCAAACATGTTTGGTTTTTATTTTAATTGCCTTTCCTTTCCTTTATTCCACCTTACTTTGGTTTATTTGAATTTATTTGATTTTTATTCGATTTTATTTTGAATTAAAGAGTGAGAAGAGGGAAATAGGAAAATAGAAAAAGGAATCAAACTCCTCTTGGGCCGCCCGGACCCATTCTCCCTCCACAGCCCAACCACCCTCTCCCCTAACCGGCCCAGCCCACCGGCGCCCCTGCCCCCACCTCCCTTCTTCCCCACCACGCCACGAATGCACGCGCGCACGTCGGCAGCCCGTCCCCCACCTCCGCTCCAGCCCGAGCACCGCCGCGCTTGCGCGCACCCGGCCAACCGTCCCCACGCCCCGACACCGCTCCCCGCCAAGCCCCCGTCCTCACCCTCATCTCCTCGCCTAGCGCGCCGCGCTCCGGCCAAACGCCGTACCCGACTTCCCGTCGCTCCTCGCTTCCGACCGGCCGTCGAGGCCGGTCGTCGGTTGCTGCCGACCTCACCGCAGCCACCTCCCGGCCCGCCAGCTCGCCACCACCCCGTACCGGCCCGCTCCCCTCTTCGCACTTCACACCGCGCCACCCCGGCCGCCGTGCCATGGCCGCCATGGCCATCCCCCTCGGCTCGGCCTATAAAAGCCCCCCATTTTCCTCGCGTACTCACCGCACCTCCTCTCGGAGCAACAAGGCAAGCCTTGGCCCCCTAGCTCCCCACCTTCGTCCCATTTCTACTCCGCCGCCGGTCGCCGCCCACCTCCATCTTCCCCTCCCACCGTCCGGCCACCGCCGACCCCTCTCGCCGAAGCCACCGCGCCGCCTAGCTATGCCGGGAGCGCACACACCTTCCCGAGCCCCTCCCGCTCCGGATCAGCCCCGGACGTGCTCCTCCGCCTAGCGCCGCCATTGCACGGGCCTCCGACGAACCCCTTCCTAAGCTCCGCCGTGACCCGGTGGTCGCCTCGCATGACCCCAGCCCTCCCCTCCGGCCACTAGAGCCGCCGGAAGCCCAATTCCGGCGAGCCTCCCCGCTGCGCCGCCCGTCGGCCGCCGCAGGACGTCGCCACCCGCCACCCACCGTCATATCTAGGCCTAACGGCTGAGATTAGATCGGGCATACCCTTTGCCCTATTTAAATCTCGATCGTAGATCCATAGATCAACGCCCCCCCCCCAATTTCCAGCCTTTTCTCTTTAGAAAATAAATCCCGCATATCCCGAGAAAATCCATTTTACAAAAAGCCCCCGGCCTTTTTCCAATTTAATTAAGAGCCCCTATATTTTTACAAAAAGCCCCCTAAGTTTTCCAAAAATTACAAATAGGTCTCCGACCCGACCAGAAGTGCATTTTTGCATTTCAGCCCCTCCCCTTTCTAGAAATTACCAAAGTTAATTCATCCTTTTATAGAAACCCTAGCTATTTTTATAAAAATACCCCCGTAACTTCCGACAGTCGTAACTTTTCAACCGTAGCTCCGTTTTAGGCGATTCCGACGTCGTTGGAATCGTCGTAACAAACCCTAGCCCCTGGAGCCTTCCTCTTCACTCCATTTTATTTTGTTTTTCCCTGTTATTACTTTTTCCTTCATTATTTTATGTGACGTAGCTTACGTACTCTAACGTCGTCTATAGACGAGGAGAACCAGGAGCAGGAGCCCGAGGACCCCGACTACGAGGAAGACTTCGAGGACGTGTTAGGAGGCAAGCTCTATCTATTCCTTGATCATAATTGATCCTATTACCCTGCTTATTCTCGCACCTATATAGGAAGCTATTCTTAATATGCATTATCCTTGCAAATATTTTACTAGAGTCCAATTGTTATATGATAATGTTCAAATCACTATAGATATGAACATTATACCCTTGATTGCCATTAGAACACTAGAATCAACCTAGCTATATTGTTAACTATGTTAATGATATATTAGTATCATGTTTAGGAACTGTTACTATCTATCATCATACACCTTGTTTATGAAAATGTGTGAAAATGTGTTTGGTGGTGTGTGTTGATGGGTGGGTGATTAGACCAACGAGTGTTAAGGTGAAGTTGGGTGGAAAAATGTTACCGGCCGTGGGCGAAACTCCTAGTACTAGTGTAGAGTACTTGAGGATTAGGTGTTGTCCATTTGTGATGGACGAGTGTTTGCCCTGCCATATATGGACCGATTCTTCGGACCCCAAATTGGTGATTTAGTATACAACAACAGAACCTGTGATGGGCAGGATCGTGCACCAAACCTCGGGTTACGCAACAAGAAGTTCCGCCGGGTGTAGTAGATGACGGAGGTCCGAGAGATCGTTTATTTGGTGAAGTCCAAGTACTTGGCACATATATGGTGGACGGTATGCCCGTGTCATACGCGTCGGATACCCGGGTATTCGGGGTGGACTTGTGAGCGTGCCTAGTTGCGGTGACAACGTTACGTGTTCCGTAGCTAAGAACATATAGCTTGTGGGTAAAGTGTACCAACCTCTGCAGAGTATATATAAAACTATCCGGATGTCCGTTGTCACGGTATTTTGACACGCCAAACCTTGAGCTCTCATTGATTAGCCAAAATATTAATACCTTGATGTGTGAGTGAGCAGCCTTGTGCCCGTGTGTTTTGGAAACGGTGTTGGCCCGGTATGGCGAGAGCTGTTATGACCTTCGGTCGGAAGGGTCATCTAAAAAGAATGGGAAGCTGTCAGGATCGATGAATATCTCCCCCGGGTCCAACCAACTAAAATTATAAAATTGCTTTCCTCTTCAAGAACCTCTTTGCTTCGTAGTAAGCCCCGCATCCGCGCCTTTCTACTAAAACTCGACCCTACCTTGACCACAACCAGATTGCATAAATAATGTCCCTTGCTAGATGTAGACCTTGTTTAGTACCTTATCTACTCAACCGTTGCTTATTTGTTTAGACGAAGATGGAGAATGCCACAAGGATGAGGAATAGGTCGCGTCCTTCGCTCGATGTTGCATGTGGAGTCTATGATGATTTCTAGTGTGTTTTCTTTTATGTGAGGTTGGCTTATCCGCCTCTTTGAATGTAATCCAGACCATGTATCCCCTAGGTACTTCCCTTTGAGGAATCAATAAAGGTTGTTGTATCGGATTTGTATCATCTACGTGTGTACCAACTAATGTTCCAGAAATTGGTACGTATACACATTGTAGTCCCGAGAGTGGGGCGTCACACGCTACATGGCATCGTTCCATTCGTCCCTGCATTTTTTGTGGACTAACATCATGGACACAAAGTTGTGGCCCAATGACGTGCATAACCTAAGGTATCCCATAACCTCGACGCCGTTATTTGGCCCCACCGAGTATACTTTATGGCGGTAAAATTACATAGCGGCGCCAAAAAACAAACTAAAGGCGTCGGATTAAAAAAAAAAAGAAAGGTAGCATTGATTCTGCCAAACAAATCTATTCATGATTAGAATCCTCATTTGATCATCAACTTGCCGTCAACACCCTCATGACACATTTGTATCTCCTAGATCACAATGCAAAGTTTCCTCACAATTCCGTACCAGAGCGAGTCACATCCTAACCCACGGGCACATCTTGGCACCGGAGGATTCAAGAGCAATCAACTTCCGGGTTCATCATCATTCTCCATGGCTCCACCTTCGAACCTCGAGAGCGTCATCCATTGAAGAAACCTTGGGAGCATCATCCATTGAAGAAAACCTTGGAGCATCACCCATTGATGGAAACCTGGGATCATCGAGAGATTGAAAATGTAAGATATTTACATGGATCTCGTAATTTGCAAGTATAAATAATATTATCAAGTAATCTATAGTTGATTATAACATTACAAATGTCTCCCACCATTTCACTCATGTCTTCATTTCTAACTACGGTTGTGCATAATTAGGACCATGGAAATACTGAAGATTCTCAAGAGAATAATTGTCCCGAAGATATGATTCCAAAGATCGGGATGAAGTTCAATTCCGAGCAGGATGCATATGATTTCGACAACGAGTTATGCTCGGGAAGATAGGTTTCGAGTATCCGTAGGAATAGTTACCACTATGTGGGAACTTCCGGAATAATCAAGAGTAGGACATTTTGTTGTTCTCGTGAAGGTATTAATCCTCACAACTTTTTACTATAATAATCAAGATGTTGTTTCTCTCTTAGGCCTTAGTAACATGTTATTTTAATTATTCTTTGAAAAAATAGGAATTCGTGTCATTGACAAACGGTCGGATACACCATAGTTCAATCGACCGGATACTCGTTGTATGTGTCAAGCCTGTATGAAGATAAGCCTTATAGATGGACAATATGTCGTCTACCACCTAGTGAATCAATTGTCACCGACTTGCTACAAAAAATCGAGCCATCATTTAAGATCACAAAGGAAAATTGACGAAGCACAAATTTCTAGGATTGAAGTGGCAAAATCTGTAGGCATATCTACAAAAGCAGCAATTGATCTTTTGGTGAAGGAAGTCTGGTGGAATGGAGAATCTTGGATTCACTCATGTGGATGTGAAAAACAGATTATATACAAAGAGATCACTAAAAGTACACCAAGGTGACACCGGAGGTGTGTTAGAATATATGGAGAAGAAGACATCTGGAGATGCTAAGTTTTTTTATTCTATTCAAGTTGATAAGGATGATTTGATAACTAACATTTTCTGGATAGATTCAAAAATGGTTGTAGATTATGCATCTTCCGGTGATGTTGTTGGTTTTGATACGACATATAGAAAACTAGATGATGCTCGTCCTCTTGGTTTGCTAATTGGGGTCAACAATCATAAGAAAACCACTATTTGGTGTTGCACTTCTACATGATGAGACTGTCGAGATTTTTATTTGGTTATTTAGAACATTTCTAGAAGTGATGTCGGGAAAGAAACCACGAACAATTTTAACGAGATGAAGATGCAGCTATGGCCAAAGCAATCAGGATGGTACTAGAAGGAACAGATCATAGGTCGTGTGTGTGGCATATAAACCAAAATGCATGTAAGCATCTTGCTGGAGCTGTTAAGGATTATAAAAAATTCAATATTGAATTCCAGAAATGTATTTATGATCATGAGGAGGAGGAGGAATTTCAAGTGCTTGGAACCAATTGCTTATCACATTTGAGATTCAAGGTAACACATGGCTCGAGCGACTTTTTGAAAAAAGGAATCACTGGGCATTAGTGTATGGCCAAAATACATTCTCTACTGATATGAGTTCAACACAAAGAAATGAAAGCTTGAACCATGAGGTCAAGGGTTATATCGATGTAAAGTCCGACATGCTTCCTTTCTTTGAGCACCTTGATAGGTCTGGTGCAGGATAAAAGATATGAAGAGGTCTCACTAGACTTCAAAGCAACACAAAGATCACCCACACCAAAGGCTGACTTGATGATATTAAGGCAAGTAGCAAAAGTATATTCTCCAGCAGTATACAAGTTATTTGATTTCATTTGTTGTGGTGATGATGGTTCTGAAAAGGTGTACAAAGTAAAAGTTCACGGAAATCATCATGAACATTTTGTTAAGTTCTTCTCATCAGAATCCAAAGTAAGTTGCAGCTGCAAGAAATTTTAATTCGCAGGAATCCTATGCTCTCATGCACTAAAGAACTTAGACATCAACAATATCAAATCAGTTCCGGACGAGTACATCCTAAAGAGGTGGACTGTTGATGCAAAGGTTCTACATATAACTCGTAACCATAGCATTCATGATGATCCCAAAATCCAGCTTTCAAATCGTTATAGCTCATTAAGTAGAATTTTCAATCAAATAGTTGCACGAGCAGCACAATCCGAAGAAACATATGCTATTTCTACACAAATGGCTGAGAAATTGGCAGAAGAAGTGGAGCATGATAGATAAGCTTGTGTGAGGGTTACAAACAATAGGGCTAGCCACAACCATTTTGTTTCGTACTATCCTTTGGTTGTTGGTCCATTTAGTTTCTTAGTATCCTTTGCTTTTGGTTGGTTGTTACACTAGTCACTTTGTTTCTTACTATCCTTTGTTTTTGGTTGGTTGTTACAACCCTAACTTTGCCTATATAAAGGGACCAATGCAGCAGCTATAAGCACTGCAATCATTCACAACTCTAAGGCAGAAACGAATAGGATGGCGCCACGTTGCCGGAGCAGCGGAGGGAGCACGAAGTCGGGAGCAGGCAAGCCGCGTCCATTTCTCGTGGGCTCGACAGAGTGGCATGATCATGATCGACAGCTGCTAGCATTGATCAACTGAGGTTGCATTTATAAAGTGAGTTTCCCATATTCTGTGCTTCCCCATATCTTGATATTCATATGTATTGCTAGCTAGGGACTAGGAAGATTTTTCTAGAGTTGATTTGCCATTATCGATTCCATCTGCGTCGCGGCAGTTCATTGGCTTGGTTTCATTGCAATTAACATCTCTAACTGTGGATAACTGCATTATTTGGAATCGATGGGTTTTGGTTGCCCGTATCTCAATAATGTTAGGTTTGATTTTGATTGATTTTTATGAGAAGAATGCATGGCGATCTGGCATTGTGCTCCGTAGGCCAAATTAAAAGGAATGTACACATGTAAACTATTTCTTTTTCAATTTCGAATTATAGCATTTCATATTTCTGAATTTGGTTCATATGTATTGTTTGCAGCACGATGGATCCACATGAGATGCTAACTGTTAGATTTCACTTTGGTGGAGCTTTTGAATATGATGGGTATTCAGTACAATACACTGGTAACCGAACTGAGATTTGTCTCATTGATAGGGATAAGTTGTCCCTGCCAAAGTTGAGGGGTTATTTGTTGGATTATGTTGACATTACTGCCGAAGACCAAGTTGATTTTTTCACTGGTTGTTCCCCGACGCAGACATGAACAGTGGCTTGAGGAGGCTTGCTGTTGACAAGGATTGCATGCATATGGCAGAATGAATAACAGATGGAGGTGTCGCTGAAATTTTTGTGGATTCATATAATGTAGAGAATGGTGATGTTGTCATGTGCTCTGATGGTAAGGAAACTGTTGTAATGAAGGGGGCTTCTAACAAGAAAGCGGTAATTTCTTCAAGTCCCCGTAAGGAACAGACAACAGAGGACATTGAATTTGTGAAGCAATTTTACAAGTCACCCAATAACAAGGACCCAATGAAGCAGACGGGTAGTGGTGATGAGTATGAAAAGGATCAAGCAATGAGTCTGAGGATTATGAGTATGATGACGATAATGATGATGCATCTGAAGATGATGATTCACTTGCTCAAGAAGATGAAAATGATTCTAAAGACTCAGAATATGTGCAAGGGATTGAAGATAATTTTGAGGATGATGAAGAGGCAAATCAATTTAGAGTGAATGCAAGGAATCAGAGAAAGAATCCAATTGCTACTCTTGCTGCACCAGGAACAGTTACTCTGAACAAACTTCAGATTTATGAAGGTAATTTCAAACTTGAATTATTGCCAGCCTCACTGATGATGGACTCTAGCGATGAGGCAAGCTATGATGAAGATGATGAAGGGGAAGCTTTAAGAAGGAAGAGTAAATATCCAACGTATGATAGTCAATCTGATATGCCAGAGTTTTGTGTTGGCATGACTTTTAGAGATAGGAAACAATGCAAGAAAGCAGTGATCAAATATGAACTGGCAGCTAAGACATATGACCATTGCATGATGCCGATGGAAGGAATGGACAACTCGCGGTTGCCACCCTCATCGTCGGTGTTGGGCCAGTCAGTCCTAGATGCAATGCAACAACCTCACACAAGCTAGGGAGGGGCGCCCAGGGGGTATGTGAACCGCTCCTTTCGCCATGTCAGCCAGTACACGTCAGCAGAGCAGGATTAGCAACCCAATTAAGGGTGTTAACTGCACTGATTCAATATACGGTGGGGAAAAACAAACCAAAGGTCAGTATAGGGGGTATCCAGACTTTGGCAAGCTACTAAAGTGGACTTTTCCCATTGGAGTATAATTAAAAATCCCTAACAGCTGCAGCACGCCGCCCGAACTAGTGAATATAATAGAGCAAAGCTCTAGCAGAACGAGGACTGAGTCAAATTACACGAGCTTGTCAAAATCAAATTTATTGGACTAAGCCTACACTAGTCAAAATCATATTTATTGGCCCTAGTTACAAGTTGTGGGTGCGCCCATGGTATGTTCAGATCACTTCGGTAAAATGTTTTTGGTTTTTCCTCTCATATATGACGCCTGGATTTCGTGTACTTTTGCCGCAGCTTGTCTCATGTTCATCCGCTCACTAGGGTATTGGCGCGTGCAAGAAAGTGCCACTTCTAGCAAAGAGCACAGGCACTGGTAGACCTCATGTTCAGATATTGAATTCGATTGAGCAAAGGTCTTGCATTCTTCCTGGAGGGCATTATCAATCACATGCAATATCTGATCTTGTAAGTTTCCCTCCACGAAGTTGACAATGGTAAGTCCCTTCTCGAACATTGGATCCGTTGGCCTTTTGCTACTCAGCATCTCCAGAAGTACAATACCGAAACTGTAAGCGTCCCCACAAGTAGATGCCCGCCCGCCTCCGGCATATTCTACGAAAAATAAATAAGAAGGGCTTAGTGCACGATCAGATTAGCTGTGTACATCATTGGAGATCATATCGAGAAACTGTACCTGGAGCAATATAGCCGATAGTCCCCTTAACACCGAATGAACTTGTATTTGAATCTCCAGTTGGTGTCGAACTAGAACCATGATAGAAGCTTGCAATACCAAAGTCCCCCAAACGAGCATTCATATCATCATCTAGGAGGATGTTACTGGGCTTCACATCACAATGGATAATCGACCTGCTTCCGGTATCATTATGTAAATAATCTAATGCATCAGCTATGTTGCCAATTATATTCATTCTCTGAGTTAAGGCCAAATGTTTTGGACCTTTCCCATCCTCTTTGTGATGCAACCATATGTCCAAGTTCCCATTTGACATGAATTCATAAACCAGAGCTTTGAAAAGTTTGCCTTCGTTATCTACTGTTGAGCATGCTGTTACGATAGGAACAAGATTACGATGCTGAATGTTTCTCAAAGCTTCACATTCTGCAAGGAAACTTTTTTCTGCTCCATGCATATCAAGGTCAAGAACCTTCACTGCCACTTCAAGTTTTCCTTTCATTAGCTTCCCTCTGTATACTGAACCATAGCTCCCTCTCCCGACAAGGTTTTCTACTGAGAAATTCCGTGTGGCCTGAGCTAAATCGTTGTAAGAAACTTTAAGGAGTTGCTCTCCAAAAGGAAACGATAAATTTTTCGGTCTAGATATCTTTTTCACAGTAAACATAAAATAGACCAACAGGAGAAGTGACATGAAACCAAATACTGGGATGAGTACCCTAATCAGGTAGTACTGTATTTCTTTTCTCCCAGAGACTATAGGACACGGGCGCATGTGTAACTCGCGCACTCCGCCACAAAGGTCCCAGTTGCCTTGAAGTGAGACAAATGTGGCATTTGCAAATACTCCTTTTTCTGGTACTTTACCTTGCAGATCATTATATGAGAGGTCGAGCTGGGTGAGATGTTTTAGGTCACCCAATTCTATTGGGATGAAACCTGACAAATCGTTGTGTGAAAGATTTAGCACCATTAGGTTCGTGAGACCACTAAGAGTTGTCGAAATATTCCCTTTGAGGTGGTTATGATCCATTTCTATTATCTCTAAGTCTTTGCAATTTCCCAAGGAATCTGGAATTTCCCCACTAAGCTTATTGGAAGAAACATATAGTTCCATGAGTTGCTGAAGTTTACTTATCTCTGGAGGCAGAGGTCCTTCAAAATTATTGTATGATAATGCCAGTTTGATCAAGGTAGATTTAGTAGAGAACAACTCTTTAGGAATGCTACCTTGCAGATTGTTATAACTAAGGTTCAATTGTGTAAGCATTGGAGGGTTTCCCAAATTACTTGGTATTGGACCTTGAAATCTATTTTCTGCTAAAGATAGCAATGTCAATTTACTAAGCGTGCCCATAGAGGATGGGATAGGACCTTCAAATCCGTTTTCTGCCAGAGAGAGCGATGTCAATTTAGTAAGATTGCCAATAGATGGTGGAATTCCACCAATGAAATTGTTTCCATTGAGAGCTAAACCTTCCAGTTTATTCAGCTTTCCAACCCACCCTTCAATTGGACCATTCAGATGGTTATCCCTCAGATCAAGTTTCGTCAAGCCAGTGAGGTTCGCTATGCTTGAGGGAACAGTTCCTGACAATTCGTTTGCACCCAATCCTAGCAGTTGAAAGTTTTCTGACAGTTCACCAATAGAATCTGGTATAGCTCCTTGAAGTTGATTCCCAGTCAGAATGAGCGCTTCCAGAGAACTACGATTACCCAACGTTCCTATGAAATCCCAGCTAAGGCTATCTTTTGCTTCAAGATTGTTTTTTGGAGGTTTAGATAAGACAACATCCCAAGATTACCAAGAGAACTTGGAATTCGGCCTCTGAAATTGTTAGATGACAAGTCCAAAGATATTAATTCTGTAATATTTCCTAGTGAAGCTGGGATAGGACCTTCAAACTTGTTGTAGCCCAAAGTGAGATTTAGGACACTGGGGAGCCTAAGACCAATGTCAGGTGGCAATGCATTTCCTAGCATATTGATGCTCAAGTCCAAAGTCTGGAGAGAGGAACGATTGAATAAGTTTTCAGATATTCCACCTGATAGCATATTCCCACCGAGCAATAAATTTGTCAGATTTTGCAATTTACCGAGCTCGTCGGGAATGCTTCCCGTGAGCTGATTATCAGCAAGATTGAGTGCTACTAGGTTGGTATTATTTTTCAGGCTTGTTGGAATAGTTCCAGCGAGTTTATTCAGGGAAAGCTGTAAAAATATCAAATTTGAGAGGAGACCTATATTGAAGGGAATTTCACCTATTAACAAATTGCTGGATAGGTCTAAGAATTGTAGGTTAGAACAATTTGTAATGGTCTCTGGAATGACCCCTTGCAACGAGTTCTGTCGCAAATATAGTGTTTTCAGTCTGTGGAAACGGTTGAGAGGAGGTAGTTCCCCTGAGAAGCTATTTGTGCTTAGGTCCAGCGTATCAAGAAAAGTTAGGTTTCCGATGGAGGGGAAATTGGACCCGCCAAGTTCAAACCAACAAGGCTCAACACTGTGACTCGACCTGGGTGCTTTAGGCTGCAGTTGACGCCTTCCCACTGGCAATGAGACTTTCTAGGGTTCCAAGAGCTTAAAGCTCCTGCGGGGTAATTGATGGCCTTCTTGAAATCAAGCAACGAGAGCATGTCCGTGCTGTTATCATGGATCGTCGAACAATGGCTGTTGCTGACTCCAAAAGACAGCAGCAACAACCACAATAGCGTAAGCATGACGGGTTTCGCCGGGTGATTGATCGACATGAGACTTTGGTTACCTGGAAAAGCATAAAAAATAAATATTGTGGATACTATCACGTGCTACATGCTAATTTTTAAAATTGAAGTATGACTCCAAAATTATGTACTAGCTAGTGATTTTATTAGATAATTAGAAAGATTATATTGCATCCGGCAACAGACTAACTGGCCTTTTGACTCTTTGAAAAGTTACCCTAAAAAAATAATGGAGAAAGTCCAAATTACTACCCTCAACCTCCTAAATTATTGCTTGGTTCATATTAACCCTAAAATAGTGTAATTTGGTTCATTTTACCCTCTAACATAAATTATCTTTTTTATTTCTTCACATATAAGTGGAGTCTTAAGGTAAAATTTTATAGGGTGCTAGAACACTTTGTAACACATGTTAGAAAAATATATCATGGATTTTTTTATCATTATTTTGATAGATAATAAAATTTAATAGTATATTGATATAGTAATACAAAAGTGTATGAAAAATAATAAAAAAAATTCGAAAATATAATTTGAACATGCAATGTGATACCAATTACCACGCCATGAAATTTTAACTAAATATTCCACTTGTGCATGAAGAAAAAAAGATAATTCAATTAAGGGATGAATTGAACTAAATAAACTATTTTGGTGGGTAAAGTGGACAACATAATAGTTTAGAGGGTTATCCAGACTTTGGTTATATACTTGAGGGGAGTAATTTGGACTTTGTCCAAAAATAATCATCTATATGAATCGATGCATAAATGCGCTCATACACATACATAATTAAAGAGTGCTGCTATACACACAACTGCTTTGTCCGACCCATCTGTACGACCTAGAAAATCAATAGTGCAGCATCACGATGCTAAGCAATTCTAACGGAAGCTCTAGCCAGATGCAGAGGCGAGTAGATGGATACCGTTATCGTAACACGGAGTCTTACATCACGGTCGTGTGTACAGCTATTCCGATAATTAAAATATAAGAAACGAAACAATTCTGGTACAACCTTTTATTAAGCACTAGCTAGTGATACCGACAGCCTTCAAACTCACCAAAATCATTAAGATTTGAACAGTGAAGGATAGTCATGTGCCTATCATTTTGAGTTTTTAATCCCAATACTAATGGTGCATTTCCATATAAGTAATCCCACCATGATTGGAACAGTGAAGTGTATTTACGGCATGTTTACTTCTTGCCCTTCCAGGCAGGTCGCCGCCAGATAACATCACCAGTTCGATTTTGGCTGCCTGCGGCAGGTACAATTCTGGGTAAGAAGCAAAGAGATGGACACGTTTGGATGGAACCCTCACCCAGGCTGCCCGAGCCATGTAACGATGAAAACCCCAAGCGCTTGAAGTCGAACACCTGGAACTGACTGGCGCAGGCAATTTCTTCAGGTCGTAAAGCAAACAGACCCTTATTCATCCGCTGAGCTAAACAGCTACGGTGAACATATATTCTATGCATCCGAACCAGATCTAGAACAATTTGTGCAAAGTGCAAACACGCCGGTGTGCAACAATAACAAGTTATTTAAAGCAAAGGATTTGATCATACAGAAAACGTAATAAGAACCATGAAAGCCAAAAGGTGCTAGTGGAGGAAAGAGAGTAGGCACCTCTGCTCGGCCGAGCAGCGTGTAACATGACAGACCGACCTCCGTTGTTTGGCTTGGCTGGCTGCAATGTTTGAAGCTTTGAGTTTTGGAATGCTCTGCTGGCTTAGTACATAGGGGATTTAATACTATTTTACAACACAATTGCATCCACACAATTTTCATCGTCAGTCAGGCCTTATCTTAGCTTGACCACCGTTTGAGCTAACAGAGCCGAAGACCCGTAGTCCGTCAAACTCACCACCAGTAATTACTGCAGCTTCTCGGTTACCATCTCCTCGTCACTGTCTGAGCTGGACAAGGCTGTTGCGGCATGTCTAGCATTGTCCGTTTCTTTACTTTTCCGCAAGAACGGAACAGAGAGTTTCTACACTGAGGCGACGTTTGTCCCGTGCGGTATCGATGCTGACGAAACAGAGCTCGTGGAATGGTTCACTACTACAGGATTCTGGTTGCCAAATCGGATTTGGTTTTTTGTGATCATCGCCCTTCTAGACTATTTTGCGCGTGCATAATTCGCTCATAGGTTTTCTTTGAAAGGGTAGCGGGTCAAGTCAATTTGTATGTACTCGATCCCGGACAAGAATAGTTTGTACAATGCCGTGCTTCAAACGGTGCTGCAGATGTTGAACATTTCTCGAATTGGATAAATATATAGTCAAAGCTATTAATTCTAGAAAAATGAGAAACGTCTGCACTTTCCAGGAAATACTTGTTTCTGCACGAGGTAGTTAAGGTTACTCATGTACATTGTCCTAGTAGTTGCCTTTTTTTCATTCAAAAGCTCAAAATCGAACTACAGTTTTATGGAGTTTAATATGTTTTTTTAGTGAAAGAAGAATTGTATTAATACGTAGTTGAGTACGTAATCAAGTTACAAGCACTCTTTGAGATTACAACCAAGAGCACTCAACGTGTAGCTACAAAACATAATTCCAAAATTATGTGACGGTTCGTACAAATGATTGCACAGGCAAGTGACATTCGTGCACCATAGACGGCTCAACCGAAGTAGTAGTGTGTAACACCCCATAATTTCAAAACTTAAATGAAATTAAAAATTTCCACGCTAAATTTAAATTTTTTGGATTTATTTTTGTGATTCACAAATTTTCGAAAACAAAACTTCATGAATATAAATTAAACTAGAGGGGAAATCGACATTTTATGAATAATAAAATTTATCTTGAGAAGTGATTGCCTATTTAAATTTTTTTAATTTACTTAAATTGTTGCTCCGTTTAAAACTCCAAATCCGTTCAAATTCAATCCAAATTCTAATTCCATTTTTTTAAAAAAAAGAATAAACCATTTTCCCCTATGAACCTCCCTTTCTCCTTTTCTCCCCACTGGTACAAACCAGCCATAGCCCACCCTCCTTTTATTTTTCCCCTACCCTCACGTGGCCCATATGGCGCATGGCCGGGCCCACGCGCGGCCCCCACGCACGTACGGTGCCGTCGCTCCTCCCGGTCGTCTTCTTCCTCACCGAAAAGAGCAATGTCGTCTTCCTCCTCCACCATGTCACGCGCTAGCCGAGCCGACTCCGGCCACCGAACCCCTCCGGCCGCCTCGCGCCGTGCGCCACCTCACCCACTCCACGCCACACCTCCCCGCTCCGTGAAGAAAGTTCACGAATATTGCCTGCATGTGCACGAGAACCCTCATAGTTGGCGTTCTTATCCCCGACGACCTTTCGTGCTCCCTCCGCTGATATGTGCCTATAAAAGGGACGTGCGTCGAGCTCCTCTTCGCACCGGCGCGAGCGCCCCTTCTCTCTCCCACCGAGCTGCTCACAATCATCCGAGCCATCTCCCCTCCTCCTTCCACTCCGGACGGATGCGCGTCGAGATCCTCCACCTATTCCCCCACTCCCCGACCTTCCTCCCCCTCTCCCCGGGCGTGCCCCCAAGCTCTAGGCGCCTGGTCATGGTGAACGACCGGAGGAAGAAGACGACTCCTCTGTTCATTTGCCATTTTGCACATAGGCCCCTCCGCATCCACAAAATCTTGCCTCTCAACCCCTGGTGCACCATAGACCAAGCCCACCTGCCGGTCTACAAATCCGTGGACTCGGTCCACTAATTTTTAGAATTAAAATAATTCCAAAAGTTCGAGAAAATCCCAGCAAATGCATTTTTGCATCTAAGCCCCTGACCTTCTTCTACATTATGTTTAGGTCCCTGAATTTTTACGAGAAAGACACTCAAACTTTTTGGAAATTATCTTTTAGGTCCCCGACATTTTATAAAAAGGTCCCTCCAAACTTAAGATTTATTTGATCATGTATTCATCGATGAGAAGTGGTTTTTCTTACAAAAAATTCTGCAAAGTACTATTTGCTACCCGAGGAAGATGATCCACATCATTCTAGTAAAAGTAAGAACTACATTCCACGCCTAATGTTCTTGTGTGTTACTGCTCGGCCAAGGTTTCTTAGTGGAGTTTGTATCTTTGATGAAAAAATTGGATGCTCCCCTCTTATGACATGGGAACAAGCTAGAAGAAGTAGTGTGAATCGGCAAGTTGGAACATGGAAAGTAAAACCAATTGCTCACATCACAAGAGATGTCATTAGGGAGTTCATGATTGAAAGGGTGCTGCCGGCTATTAAAGCAAAGTGGCCTAGAGAGGATATTCATAAACCTATTTACATTGTCCAAGATAATGCACCAACTCATCTAGATGTTAATGATCCGTTATTTTGTGAACATGCTAAGCAAGATGGGTATGATATTCAGCTTATTTGTCAACCACCAAATTCTCCTGATTTCAACATATTAGATATTGGGTTCTTTCGTGCAATTCAAGCCATTCAATAAAGAAATCAGCAAGCAAAGTCCAAGATCTTGTTCCTATTGAGCAAAGGTAATTATTTTTTTACTACATTCGCATAACTAAAATTGCATAATACTCATAGCAATAACTGAAACATAATGATTTGCAGGCTTTCAATGAATATTGTCCAATGAAAGCAAACAGAATTTGGCTCACACTACATCTAGTGATGAAAGAGTTTTGAAAGTTGGCGGTACGAACGGATACAAGATTCCTCACATCAAGAAAAAAGGACTAGAGATAAGGGGTCAGCTTCCATTGCAAATTCCTTGTGAGGCATCAATCCTTGATGAAGCAAAAGCAGTCTTGGCTGCAACAATCAATTAGACAAAGATGATTAAGTGAAGGCAAATGTAGTAGCATCAAAAAATTTCAAATGTATTGCTATCATCTCTGTACTAACCGAATATCTAATGTTCTGGTTTTGCATCTTGCTTTGCCCTTTCATTAGCAGCTTTCTTTACACGTTCTTTCTTCTCCCACATTTTATCGAGCACCTGTAGAACACTCTCGGGGAGCAATATAGTGTCGCCGTCCATGCGAAGCACACTCACCACAGGGATCAAAAGCTCACAATCGAAGGAATCAAGTCCACAAATCCACTTAGGGCGCGTAGACCTCGTGATGGATTCCACATCGTGAGTATCGCTTTGGAGGATTAGCAAGCACGTAAGCTTTGTAGCAAGCCTTGTGATCGTCAATTGCATGAAGACTCCCGCATCGCTTGCAAACGATTTTCGACGCCTCATCTTCCTCTCGAGTCGAGCACAACGACAACAGAGTCCTCATCAATGGCCTCCATGGGAAAGCAACGGTGGCGGTGCGTGCAAAAGCGAGCAGTGGCGGCGGCCCGCGCGGCGAGAGTGGGCAGCAGCAGTGGCGGCGGCACGCGACAGCGTTCGCGGCGAAGCACGGAGAGAGAGAGCGACAGCGCTAACGGTGATCGACGGGAGAGAGGAAGCGGCAGCGCTCGCGGTAGATGTGTTCGGTTTAAAGAGCGACGTGCGAACATTAGGGACTGATCGATTGGAGAGAGGAAGCGGCGGTTTTGATTGCGGCCTCGGGAGCGGGCGACCGTGGACCTCGGGAGCACACGAACGGAGGGCAAACTCGTCCAAAACGGTGCAAAGTACTCCAAAACGTCTTCTAATGTGGACTTTGCAAAATCTCTAAAACATCCTCTAATTCGAAACCGGAGGGAGTACAAACTAACCTAGTGCCCATGGTTTGACCTGAGTTACAAGTTAGACACACATGTTCGTCCGAGAATTTAGTATAATGTATGATTACTTGAATATATGTGCAAAGAAACTATACAATGATATAGCTGCAAAATTCCATTATAAAAACATGGTCTAATAGATGGATGTATTTCCCTTTGTCTAAAGGTGAGAGACGTTTTAACTATAAAGATATTTTGTATAACCATGTAAAATAAAATTGATTTTATGCTTTAAACCTTTGATAGTAAACAATTGGCATTCAATCATAAAGGTTTAACTCACAAATTAATAGGCATATAAAAACCTTATAGTATAATTGTAAACTATTATTAACTTTTATGAGCATGACCTTTGTGATATATAAAATTATATCACGCAACCATAAAGGTTTTCATATAATTTTTACAATTCAAATGTGACTAATAAGAGATAAATCCCTTTTCTCCATAAAATATGGATGCAATATCTGTGTAGAACATATATACACATGCGAGTGAAGGCAATTTTTATGGGCACCGCACCATCCATGCGTTGTGTGGCAGTTCATTTGCATGCATGCGTCCCTACATTGAAACTTAGGGCGTGTTTGGCATGGCTCTGCTCCACAGGAGAGCAGCTCCACTCCAAAACTCTGCTCCGGAGCAGCTCTGTGGTGGAGCTGGAGCTGTCTGTGGAGGTGTTTGGCTAGATCACATGGAGCTGCTCCAAAAAATAGAGTTTTGCTGGTTCTTTCACCATCATACCCTTGGTTGGGCTGTGTGTATTTTGCACATTACATTATCAAATGAAATTGAAATTTCAAAGAAATTAGACTTCCTCCTAATTTTGAAGAATGGTAGTATATGCTTATTCTTTTTGACATTTTCAAATTATGTATATACACATATATGTAAGAGGTTTAGGCTATTTCCTTTTACTCCTCCATGGCTTAGAGATGCCTAGGAAAATCAAACAAGTAAGGTGAGCTAATTTATTTGGAGATAGGAGTTGTGACAGATTGCAGAACAGTGAAAAGGAAAACTTTTATTCTTCATCAGAAATTCAGAATGAAGAGTCACACACAGGTAATCAGCCGTGGCACCAGCATGATGATCATATTCATGCGTGGGCATATGCGTGGGTAATGAGGAACACACGTAATTAAATCACAGGTCGGGCATGGCTTTCAATTCTTCTTCTCCTGCTGCTGGCACATGAACGGCTTGTCAGCGTTTTCGTCGCTGGAGTAGAGGCAGGGGTGCTGCTGGAAGCCCTGCTCGCGTAGCACCGCCCTGGCCATGGTCACCACCGCCCTGTTACCCAGCGGCTTCGGGTGCGTCGCCAGCACCGCCTGCACGACGCTGCTGAACGCGTCGCACGACTCCTCTTTCTGGCCCCCGCTCAGCAGGATCCTCGCGTCAGCCGCAGCCGGCACGATTTTGTGGTGGCGATGCTGGTGGTGGTGGAACTTGGCGGTGGCGTCGACGCTGAAGAGCGCGAGGAGGTGGTCGCCGGCGGTGGATCTTGGCCAGACGGCAGGGCGCGTCCGGCGGCGGGGAACTTGGGCGTCGAACTGGGGAACTCGGGGTATCGTGGATCGGCGGATTGCGCAGGGGCGTCGCGGTGTCGGATTGGTTGGGCGGCGTCGGGGCGTTAGCGGGCCAGCGGCGGTGCCAAGGGTTAGCTGCGCAGCCGGGCGCGAGGAGCAGGACGGATGCGCGGGGCAAGCCGGATGCGTACGGGCGTTGACGGGGAGGTACGAGAAAAATTAGAACGAATCGTTATTTTTGTGTAACGAGTGGCATTTACGGGTAAATACTCCTCAACTCCGCGACTAGGTTGGTTTTCTCCATTCTAGGAGCAGCAAAAGGAGTGCTTCACGAAAATGAACTAGAGCTCCTCCAACTCTTGGGAACTCACCTGCTCTGAGTAGTTTAGGAGTTGAGCTGTTTGGCTGGTTTTGGGCAGCTCCAGACTGGAGTTTTGCTTCGGAGCCATGCCAAACACGTCCTTACTTTTGATGACCTTGTAAAAAAGCATCCTTTCGTGGCTCACTGTAGATGGAATGGTGGGATTTGATTAATTAATAGGCTTCAGGCATGCATGCCTCATGCTGCGGCTGGTTATCTAGCTAGTGGGCTTTCCCTTGCTCCGGTTGGTGGCTGGATGCTAGACGCGGTTTGGGCTGGTGCGCCTGGCTGACTCAGGTACTGAATAGTAATTCACTACCTTGGGTATTTAAATAAGCTATTCAGTATTCAAGTCAGAACCCAAGCTCACGTGACCACATTTCTCAAACCAGCCAAACTATGCATGAATTAATTGGGTGCTAATTTAAATACTTCATGAATAAGATAAAAAAATCATGTTGTTTTATTGCCATAATTAAAACATTGCATTTATTCTCTCAGATATGCTGCGTGTATATAGAGCCATGCAACTTGCAGGTCGTAGGCATAATCAGGAGGACGACACGTTTGCCATGGCAACCCGTTGACGACGAGCTCCGTTGAGGCGCCCGAAGCAGCTGTTGTGAATGTCGCGACGATGATAGGAGGGAAGAAGGCGACTCACACACACTACAACTTCTGCTAATATCATGTATGCATCCCCTTTTTTGTCATCGGCAGGCCTAAGGATCCATGTTCACAAGGTACTACCTTCTTGTCCCTCCTTTACAAGAGAGTTTCTCATGGATGAGATTTTTTTAATCAGCTGATTTGGTTCGCTTCTTGCGGATCTGGGCATGCACATACCACTTTGATTTGCTAATGAATATTGCAGATTATATTATTTGATTTGATGTATATGTTCCGTATGGTTGCAGATAAGACAGATTGCGGGATTCAACTCCATCTCCGGATGCATCCTTCGCTACTTTTGACATTTCCCTGTTCTCTAATCTGACCTTGCAGGCAACTCAAATAATAATAATAATCTGACCTCGTAGATATGAGTACAGGGTGTGTGGGTTAAGATAATCCGGTGACCATCACATTAATTCTGCAAGGAGACCTCACGATGTGCAATGTGCAAGATCTCAAGGAAGATATGTCATTTAGCAATACTATAATTTTTTTACTTATTTCCTTTGAAGATATGTATCCTTGGATAAAAACAATGTTTGTATAAAGTTTTTGTATCACAATAGAACAATACATTTGTTACCATTTCACAATGGGATAATTATTTGTGTTGTCAATGAATGTGTTTATGACTTAACAGGCGATATTTATTATTTCATAGCACTAGTAATTTTGCCTGAACCCGTCCTATAAATTTTATCTGTTCTGATTGTAAATATTTATGCTCTCAACAGAGAGATGTCTTTCTTTTTTGACTTTAAACAGAGAGATGTCTTTATCGAGCATGATCTGTAGGCATAGGAGAGCGTTATAAAAATCTTTCCATTTAATCATAAAGTACTATTAATATGATCACAATCCTTGATAATAAAATCTATACCCAAAACCACAAAGGTTTAATAGTCACGAGTATAAATATAAAATGCTGTAAGATTTGTATGCTTGCTCGAATATGTTTTCACAGTTAAAAAGTGACCAAGAAATTTTCAATTTTTCAAATATATTCAATGAAACTTTTGGTTATAAAACACTAATAAAAAAGTGGTTTAAAATTTATGTTCACATTTTGTACTATTTACACACAATAACTGGATTCAGTACTCCCTGTAGAATTTATGGATATGTTTTGTAGTGTTTACAAACAAGAATTCATGCACGGTTGCTCAAAATATTTTACAATCTTACGTCACTGTGCACATAATATTTTTATCGTCTAACTGTAAAACGTTATCTTGAGTGACAGAATTGCATATTATATCATGGTTACTTGTTATGATATAAAAATATTTTTGAGCTATAAATCATATAGGATTTAACATCCATGCACTCTCGTGTTCATTCGTGATCATGAGACATTTATGGTTGTGAGATAATTTTTTTAGTACTGAAGGTTGTAACTATAAATACTAATATGATTTTATTGTTATATGAAAAGGTCTTTATAGACCCATGATCATAAAATGTATATTGTTCGTAATAAGTTTTACTATCAAGTTTTTCGAACATAACACTTAGAATATTAGAATATTTTACAATTAAATGAAAACGTTTTTATGGTTAGAAAACATGAAATATAGAATATTAATTTTTTAAAAAAATTAAATATATTTTACTGGTACATGCTAAGGTTTTTATGGTTAGAAGATGCCTGAAATAAAGCCCCAGCCTCATACGAGTAAGAATTAGCAGATATCTTTCTCAAAACATCATACATCAAATTGAGGGTTTTCGAATCATCTTGTTTATATCTGAACATAACAAATTTTTATAACTTGATTTCACATGAGAGTTATTCTTACTATTAAAAGTTATGTGTATGTCTGAATCACGGTCGAGGTTGATGCTGCATAGCATAAGTGCATAAACACTTTTTCATGTTATGATAAAATACTATAAATTTTATGATCACAATCATTGATAGTAAAAAAAATCCAAAACCATAAAGGTTTTGAAGTCACTGGTATAATAAATATAAAATGATATGAGATTTGTATGCCTGCTCAAGTAGGTTCTTATAGATAGAATTTTTTTAGTCTTCTTATAGTTAAAAATTGATAAGATATTTTTATGCCTGCTGGAATAGGTTAAAAAATAATACTTATGGAGTCAAAATTGTTCATCTTTCCTAATCATGGCCTGAATTAAAAAGGTGGTTCTTAAGTGTAAATGTTTTGTTTGCCGCATATATCAAAGAAAAATATGCCATGATGATTTCATGCTTCAAGCCAATAACCCTCGGGCCTTTCTCAATCATTTTTATGCTCACCGATCTTAGAATTTACAATCTCAAATTACTGGTTTTATGTTACCAAACAACTAATTCGACTAACCGTCGTCTCATATGAATACTTATGCTGTTGTCTAATTTCTTTTATGACATGAGGGCTACTACTATTATGGAAACGTGGATTATGTTTTTACGGTTAACAAGGACTCGATGGGTTAGGTAGAGGTTTGTGTGTTTCTGAATCTGTAATTTCTTACTGTATTTTACAACCATAAGTCTTCTATACTCATTTGGAATAGCAAATAAAGTAGTCACAGAGTTTTTTGCCTGAATTAAAAATGCATGCATGCATGCAGCGTGGTGCGCGGCCTGGTGTTTAGTGCAACCTTGATTGCAACCCATAATTGTTTCTTTTCCTTTCCTTAGGGCATCTCCAAAGGTGTAGACGGCTGTCATCTATAAACATCTTGGTTATCACACACAGACAACAGAGTAGACAGCTTGTACAACGGTATGTCTGTTAACCTGTCTGTATAGTGTTTAATTCATTCTTGAGACCATCTATCAAATTGATCAAGTATAAATTTGATCTCTATAGACTATTTTGTTGCTTGTATGAAAAATACATTATAAAATAGTAAGAAGCATAAATAAATACGTAATAATATGGACAAATAATATGGACGGTAAAGGATGACTTTGTATTTTGTAACAAGGGTAAAGGATGTGTTGTTCATTTACGTTATGTCTGCCGGTTCTTTTCCATTTGGTAGGGGGCTATTGTTCATTGACAAAACAAGAAACAGAGAGCAATCAAGGTAAGTACAGATCAAGAAGAACAACCAAGCATGGCAGTTCCTCGCCAGCAACGCATAGTGGAAGATGTCGTTGACACGGAGCTGAGTAATCTACTGCGGCAGCTTTTGGAAGAACAACATAGTTTCTTCTTTCTTTCCTTCTTTTTCCTCCCAAAACACTGCACAACGAACTGATGAGGAAGAGGAGGCCCGGGCAGATTAGGATGCGATGTAACTCCATTGACGGCAAGGAAGCTCGATGATTCAGCAACCACCGGACCCGATTTGTGGACGGGGAACTCGTTTCTGGCTTTGATTTGGTCATCAGTCATCGTACTGCTCTAAACTCTGTAATCCTCCGAACTCTGGGTGCAAGAGGTCAATTTGGTGATCGATAGGCTTTTGATTTGAGCAGCATCGAGTACGCATAACAGTGGTGTGCAGTGCAGATGGCCATGGGACGGAGAGACGGCGAAGTGAAGGTCCTCACGGGCCATATAGGCAGAGAGCACGACGGTGGTGCGGATAGGAGAGCAGGGGTGCCCGCCCCTCGATTTGGCTGGGTCAAAAGGTAACAGAGACGATCCTCCCGCGTCGTCTTCCGCAGAGTACAGCGAAGGTTGAGGCCTCGGAGCACGAGCGCGTGCCGTCGTCTCGCGAAGACACGGCACCACTCTCTCCCTTCGTTTAATCCGGAACACGTAGGATTAGACTACCCGCACTCGTCGTATTCTATTTTCATCCTCTAAAGGAATATTTCGTCCTAGTCAGCAAAATTCTCTCCTCTTTATTCAGTTTCTCTGCACCCGTTCATACTCTATATCCATCCTCTATATCAACTACCCAATATTTTATTCAAACATCTTCTTTTATCTCTTTTTGTAGTTTCTTTTTTTCACTTCTTTTCATTTTACAATAGTTTAACAATTAATTTTTTTAATTAAATAATATTTATTAAAATTCTTCTTTTTTCTCCTTTTTCTCCTTTTTCTTTCCCTTTTTCCCTTTTTCCCTTCTCCCTCCCCCTCTCCTTTTCCCACGCTTCTCTCCCCTCCTCCCACACGCGCCTCTCTTCCCCTGCGCACACGACCCGGCCCCGCCGCCTAGGCTCGCCTCCTCCATCGTCGGCCGGCCGCCGTCGGGCCCGCGGTCCCCGAGCCGCCGTCGCTGCCGCCGCTGACCGAGCTCCCTCCTTCCCGCGCGCCGCCGGCCGGCCCCGCCTTGCCGCCTGCCCGCTTCACGCCGCCGCCCGCATACTCCGCCGCTAGGCTCGGCTCCACGGCGCGCCTCCCCTGCCACCGACGGCCCGCGCGCCTCTCCTGCCCCCCCCACGCACCGTCGCCGTCGGGTCCCGCCTCCCTCCTCCGGCGGGATCCGGTCGGGCCTCCCTCCTCTCGGCTAGATCTCGGGTGGCCACCGGGATCCCTAGCCGGCCGGCCTCCCTGCCCCCTTTGCGACCTCCCGCCACTGCGCCCCGGCCGGTCGGCCTCCCCACCTCGGCTCCGGCTGCCGGAGCTCGACAGCCCACCGCCATGACTGCCTCTCCGTCGCCGCATCTTCCCTCTCGGCTTCACCCACAATGGCGGCGGCGAGGGATGGCTCACGGGTGGTTGGGAAAGCGCGCAAGTGCGTGGGTCCCGTGCCACGTCGGTCGGTTCCGTTCCTCGCTACATCCGTCGGATTTGCGGGAACCGGAGACATCCGCAAGGGTTGAGGATGGGTTACCGTCTCCCGGTGCAGCGATTTTTCCTGTATCGCGGTGCTGGAGGGACGGATACCGTTCCCCGGTGCGATCGGTCTTAGTTTGCTGATGTGGTAACATACGGACGACTTATTAAATACCGTTGTACATGCCCTTAATACCGGGTTGGTGGTGCGGTGCGCAAGCTGATTGCCTGGTTCGGTCCGGTGCAGCCAATGGGTACCCAGGGTGTCAATTAGTGCATGATTAAGAACCTGCCCTCGATTAGGGATAACTGTCTTTTTTGGTTAACCGTCAATCATCCGAGTCGCGGCCGGCATGCATCCACCTTCGACCGTGCACTCGTGTGTGTGTATATATATTTGTATATATGTATATATATATATATAGGGTAATTCCACTCTACTCTCGGGTGTAGTTACTCCTACTCGAGGGCAGGTTCTTAACTCACCTCCTCTCTCATCCTGGACTCGCCCGCTCCCCCTTGAAACCCTAGCTAGCTCCAACGCCGCCGCAGCTGTCGCCCAAGCCCCCCACCCCCCCCCCCCCACCCCGACCCTCCTCCTCTCCGTCCGGCGCCCTAGTCGGATGCGGATTGGAGAGGGAAGCCCCCTCGTTTGTCGCTGTAGGTATTAGCTTATTTTTCCTAGTGTTTCTCTAGCTTTGTCCTATGTGCCGCAGTTTGCTGCTCCTCTCCGTGCAAATCGCCATGGCCGTCCGCATTGAGCTCCTGCTCATCGCCGGCGGCTGCTATGGTGAGATCTTGCCGGTGGAAGGGCACCCAAATAACGTAGTTGTAAGTCACTCCCTACCCCCGCCCCCATCCACATTCACCTATGCATCGCCGTCGCCTCCTCCACACCCAATTTCCATCGTCGGCAAGGGCGTCCCCTCCTTCCTCCTCACCGAGATCTAGCCCTCCGGACACTACTTCCGGTGTTCCCCAAGCCGGAACTTGTTCCTCTGCATCTGCCGCCCCACCTTGCCGCCTCCCTAATCCTACGACGACGCTGGTGGGCCCTTTCGACGGTCGCCACCTGTGGGCCACACCGCCAAGACCCAGCCCCTCTCTGCTCCGTCGCCCGGAATCCGGGGGCGATTCGTCGCTCCTTCAAATATCGGTGTCGCCATACTCGTCGTCGTCGGTGGTGCTTCGTTATGCCGTCGGCCCTCGGAGGCGGCACACTCGACACCGTCGTGCCCCCCCCCCACGTGGCCTTTGGACCTTAGGTCTACCGGTGAAGGGCCCCCATAGCCCCTGGTCTCGGTCTCGGACTAATTGTTCGATGACTAACACCGGTGGTTGATCCAGGCTTTGGGACCATCTAACTTCGGCCCGGTTGCGACCCATGGTGCTCCGGTCCGGGGAGAGTCAACTTTAGCACCGCTCTTCAGTAGTCATGCCTCATATCGTCAAGAGCAACTCGCCTCGAAGACAGGAGGCGCAATTCCACCCATCTTGGGAGTTCACGATGCCACTCATCTGCGTCTCTCTAACATTTCAAACATATCTCGTTCATCGATGACGAACATTGACGCAGGAGTCGTGCTCCTATCCCTACCCCCTCAGCAATTGAGCCCCTCCGTCCAGCCGTCTTTCGAGCGCCGATGGCACTTGAGCTACGCCAACTATCTTCCTGTCGAGCGATCTCATCCAGTTTCATCCACGTGCAATGCTCACTTGACCACCCCATCATGCGGGTCCTTGGATTAGATGCACGGGTTAGACACTGACCTGTGTTGCTGCAATGCAATGTTGTCTACACCTTGTTTAAAGGTGACTTGTATTTTCATTTTATAAAAAAACTTAATATAATGCACCTTTTATAAAAAAACTCACCTAGAAACATCACTCACCATTGTCCTGCGCGTGCGAGGCAGCGGCCGTTGAGAATGACCAAGCGGGCCAACTCAAGTGAATCAACTAACAGACCGGCCACAGTAGAATGACTGGCCCAAAAGCAATACGGACGGACGACTAAGAGCATCTTCAACATAATAGTTAAAAACAAATAGTTAAATTTCTGATTTAGCTATTACGTCAAACAAAATAGCTAGTAAAAAAGTGATGAGACCCAACAGCTTCTTTAAAATTATCCTTTTATTTAAATCATTGTGGTCTTCATAATTTTATTTATGAGCCTGATTCTTATTTTTCTCAGCCCACGAGAGTCCTTCCTGTCTAAAAAATAGTCCTTCGTTCTTCCTTTCTTCCTGCACAGGCGAACACCATGGATGAGCCTTGGGAGCTCCAATCGGCATGGGGGAAGGGGATATGGCGGATTGGGAGTATGGGAACCGGATCCTTTATGATGAGGACATCACATCCGACCATGTAAACCATCAAGAACAAATATCTATGAATTATATAGGTGGCCATGTAAACCATGGAATGGACCTCAAGCAAGCTACATCAAGCCATGGACCAGCTACACCAATCCAAGGACCAATTACACGCAGTCGTGCTAAAGAACTTAAGCAACAGGTGAACTCACTCCTTAATGAATTTAATTCAGCTTCAAATAAGAACTTTCTACTACCGAAGTATTCTACACTCCTCTTGACAAGGTTTACACACAAGGAGCAGCTCTCTGGACCAACCAAGATGGAGTACACAAAGGATAACATATGTCACACAGAAGCTGAATGGGCTCGCGACGTGCTCACAATAGAGTCATATCTCGACGCTCCCATGGGCCAAACCGTCGAGATTTCATATACATAATACACATGGCTGGAAATATAATCAAGTCTACTTTCTCCTCCAACAAACGGCTCATCATTTCGACTTCCCATTAGAAAGTTATGCTCATTTTAGTAGAGACTGCCAGGGAGGCTAGAAGTCACGCGAGACATCACGAGATGGCAGTTTTCACACCTTTCGACTGCCCTTTTCTTAGTGGGAACTCTTGAATGTTTCACACCCAACTAGGAGGGATGTTACTAGTATAAATAAGCCATGTATTCGAGTCATTTGGAACAGCTTTGATAATAGAAAAGAACCCCGTTTGGTTAGCCGAATGCTATCAATTTCAGAGAGAGATCTCTACCCCTTTGCTCTTGTGATTTCCTTGGAGATTACATAAGCGACATTCGACGTCATCCAATTGGTGCTCCTGGTCCGTTTGATTGCAGGTTGTATTGGTTGGTAACTTAGAGTGTGGTTGGGCGAATCCTCGATTCAGGTTGCCGTATAGAGACAGTGGCTGGCTTTGGGTTGATTTCGTCAGGTTGCACTATTATCCCGGCTGCTTACAACTAGTTATCTTGGCTTCTTTGAAGCTCGTTATCTTGATCTGTTCCTACATCGTGAAGATCGGGCCACAAAATTATCATTTGGTATCAAGAGCCATCGTTGCCACGGTAGGAATTTTCTTTACCCACAGCTACATATATTTGTTATCTTCCTATCCACAAAAGCCAAACAAAAATATACCTATAACCCTTTGTTGATCTGTTATTTTGGTGATTTTTGTTAAGTTTTAGTCCATTAGAGTCTTTGTTTAGTTGCTGATCATATCATCCTTTGTGTGTCCTTTGTGTCATTTCAATATCGTTATCATAATCTGAAAATCTGAAAAAAAAAGTAGCGTGATCATTCCTTTGCGTAAACTTTGTTCATATCTAGCTATTGGTTGCACTTAGTTCTATACATAGTCGTTCAAGTCTTATATATGTTCTGTTTTTGGCTATAAGAACAAAAATCTGAGACAAAAGAAAGAGCATAAGTGAAAAGAAAAAATGAATGAAAAGGAATGTTGCTGAAAGAAAGAATCATCCATTTGCTAATAATTGCACTTGTTGAATTTCATATTAAGTTGTGTGACCAGTGAGCTATAATCCTTTTGGTGCAATTTTTGCTAGTACATAAAACCATCCTTTGCTAGCATAATCCTTGTTTGCATCAAATTCTGAATTCATTGCGTGTGTGTGACACCGTTTACATATTTCATATCTTGTGATCAGCACTAGGCATTGAATTTCTAGTTTGGATTGTTACTTAACGTGACATCCCCTCCGGGACACCCAGGAATCGGTACGAGAGGGACACTCGACGAAGCGAGTTACAATAGTGCATCATTTCATACAAGCCAGAATATATACATCATGGTATAATACAACCAGGTTTTCGAAATACAAACATTCGCACGGTGGAAACATAAACCTAATTGAAGTTTAACAACCTACGAGTATTGCAGCGGAAACTTGTACTTTATACAACAAAATACTATTAAACGATCAACGTGATGTACTGAGCCCGTCGTACATCACGGTCCTCCTCTTCACGGTGTCGGGATCCGTTCCCATTGGAGGGAACCTCCCTCAGGACATTGCTCCTCTTCCGATAAGCTACCGTACAAGTCGTGAAAGTACGACTCATTCCCCGAAAGATAACGAAGAAACCCCGAGTATTCTAATACTCGATAAGACCGACCCTCAAAATGGCACGCTAAGGCCGACGCCTAGTATGCAAAGGCTTTCCGGCTGTGGGGTTTACTCCTTTGCGAAAACAGCACTAAAAGATGGATCCTTACTTTCAATGTTTTAGCTCAACGTTAGGTTCATTAACATCTATATTTGCAGTCTATAGCTATTGCAATCATGTTTGTAAGAAAAGATCATATTAGGTCAACATTCCTTTCATCTCTCATCCTCATCTTCCATGTTGATTAACTACGATGTGACGAGCTAAACAAGCGGTACTCATTGCTGCGAGGGACAGCGATTCGAATCGATTTTATACCAGCTGGCAAAACCCGACTACACGACGTATACGCACCACACTCGGTCGTATACGACAACTTTTCCCGCTAGCACCTGACGGAAGACTAGCCATTTCAAAACTCCCCGGGAATATGGCGACTCCACGACTTCCCTCGTGGCCGACCCATTTCCCTCCCGTGAGACTCACCTCTCACTAACAGACCGATAAAAGAGAGTTGGCTACGCTACATATCCGGGGCGGTAGGGTACATCGACTTGCTCGGGCCCATGATACCAGCATGTAGTACGGTATGTTCAAACTTGTTCAACTAAGCCGACAACGGTACAGTCCTTGATCGACACGGACGGGGCTACCACCTTGCAAGACCTCATCTCCGTCTTGCCCTTTCTCCTACGGGGCCCGTCCGGTCTCAACTTCATTAACATTCTCCTTCATCTTAGTGTCAACACAACAATCCTTAAAGCCTCCATGCTTTAAGATCCCTAAAACATCTATCGTTGCGACTATGAATTAAGCCTAGCTTCGATTGAGCTACCTGTACCAAGTATAGTATAAACAAACGGAAACCTATCTCAATGCATCTAGGGTATAAACCATTCTCTAGCACCTAATGCACAAGCATAACTTAACTATGTGATAAAATAAAATGTTTAACAACATAGATAGGGTGCACCGGGGCTTGCCTTGATTCGAGTCGGGGTTAGCTTCCTCGGTGGGCTGGTCGACTTCGAAGTGTCCGTCTCTGTCTCTCCCTCGGATGGAACCTCGATCACGTCAGGACCTAGGTCGACCAACAATGCGTCGCGAATCACAATCATGTATGCATGAATGTACATGATACGATGTGCAAAGATTGTATGAATTATGTTCATTAATTAACAATTAATCATGTTCCTTAATTAATACTTAATCATGGTTATTAATTAACAATTAATCACGTTCATTAATTAATAATTAATCATGCTTATTAATCAACAATTAGTGATTACTTAATGACATGCAATAACACATAAGATAATAATTTGGGATCACATAAAATAACGAGTGTTTACGTTTAATTTTGGGAAACAATTTTCATAATTTCTTTCGTCTACAGTATCTCCTTCATTTAATTAATTTCCTTTCTTAAATTAATTATTTAATTAGCATAAAATCCTAGCTTCTATTAAGTAAAGAAAGTAATTAATTAACATCCATGAAATAAAAATACTCAAAATAGACATTTTATTTCATAAACAGATAGATCTTATTTTTCCGAGTCTAACAAAATTAGTTTCACATTTTTCTGATTTTTAATGAATTTTCTACGAATTTTCAAAAATCTAAAATGCTTCGTGCCACACGCGGGGCCACAAGATTGCCACACGGAATCCGCCGGTGGCCACACGCAATCCCGTGCGTGTGGCCCACGGTGCGGCGCCACCGCGGTGGCCGGGGACGGCGGCGCGGCCACCGGAGATGGCCGGCGTTGAGCCAAAGCTCGCCGCGGGACCACCTACGCGCTCTACTCGACGCGGGAAACACGATGGTGTGGGTGAACTAGCATGAGCTCGGCCGGAAGCTTGCCGGCGGCGAGGTCCGAGCGCGGCGGAGACTCCAAGCATGGTGCGGAGCTCGCCCGAGAGCTCGGAAATTAGGGGAAAATGCACTCGTGAGCTACTACGGAGCATGAGCAAGCTCGACAGGAGGTCCTAGAAGCATGAGCATGGCCGGAAGGTGGTGCTCACCGTGGGAGTCGCGGCGGCGGTGAACGGAGCTCCGGGAGAAGACGAAATCCCGGCAAACCCGTGGAACAAATTCGATGATGAGCGTCTTGGAACATGGAGCAACGAGTTGCGCATCGGCAAGGACAAGAAAATGGATGAATGGCTCACCACCGTCTCGCGGATTTGAAGGCGCGGCGGAGGAACGATGGTGATGGCCGGATGAGGAAGACGGCCTCGCCTCGACGGAGCGGAGCCGCTAGCTCGATTGGACGGGTTGAGGAGCTTCGCAAGGTCTCTGCGGAGCTACCGGCGGTGTTGGTTCGGACGGAGGGTGGCTGGAGCGGCCTCGGCGACGAGCTCCGGAGAGCTTCCGGCAATGGCGGTGGGATGGGAAGGAAATGAGAGAGAGGAAGGGGAAAGGATAGGGCCGGGGGTTTATCTCGGTCGGGAGGCGGTAACGGAGGTAGCCGAGCAGCAGTGCAAGCAGCTGCGTGGCGAGGTCGTGGCGGCCCGACCGGAGGCGGTTCGGCCGCGGGCGGCGCCGAGAGCGCGGGAGAGAGAGAGGAAGAAGAGAGAGGCTGGTCGTCGGGCCGATCCGCACATTTTGCAAAAACACCCTCGGCTTCTAACAAATTAAAAAGTAATCTTCCCGAGCTCAGAAAAATCTACAAAAATTCAGGGGTGTAAATAAAATTATTTCAAGCACTTTTCCTATTAGGTCCAAGTTTAAATTCCAAATGGTTTTCGGATTAAAAATTCATAGTTAAATTCAAAAGAAAGGCTTTAATTATTTCTTGTAATCATTTTTAAAAGAGAAATAATTTCAGAGTACTTTCATAATTCTTCAATTGTGATGTTTAATCCGTAGAAAATGTTAAACTCATTATTTACTCTTATTTAAATTCTTTTTAGGAATTTACTTTAACTTAGGTTAATTCAATATTTCATGTGCATTTCTTAACATAAAATTAATAATTTCATAAATGCAACATGATGACATGCTCATGAATGACATGAAATGCATTTTATTTCTGAGAGTTGTTACACTTAACTTTACAACAACTAAAATTTTAGATTCTTCTTTGTGTATCACTCCCCACCAAGCTCCACATAAAAGCCACTGTAATACGATATCGTGATCTTGTATTCGCTTGACCATCACTTGTTACCACCATACATTAGTTTTGTAATCTGCAGGAAAACCATAAGAGCTTTGGTTGGTAAGAGAAGGTGAGGGAGACTGAGTGATTCCACATATTTTTCTAACCCATATATACTACTCGCTCGTATTCTATCAAGTTTTAAAGAAAAATGGCTCAGCCACCAGACAAATGGGGAGGATTGTGTAACAATGGCACAATTCAATGAGATGAGGGAGAACTTACAGGTAGCTCAACAAAGAAATACGCAAGCTATTCAAGATCTTATTGCTCAACTTCAGAATCATTGTGTATAAAATTCAGATCATGAAGATAATGATTATGAAGCAAGTGATGAAGGATCTATTGCTAGACGTGCCCGCCATCAACGGTTATTGAGAAATCATAATGACCATCGAAATGAGAGGCCACATGGACATGGTCGTGGTAACATAGTTGGAGGCTTTGGTCATGGTAGAGGCAGGGGACCTCGGTTTGAAGATGGTAGATACGCTGAATTTGAACAAGGAGAACATGAGGATCACCGATATCGAAGGAATAATCACCCCCAAGAGGAAAGGTTTGGCAAACTGAAATTTACCATGCCTAAGTTTTATGGAGGATCCGATCCTGAATCGTATCTCACATGGGAGCTGAAAGTTGACAAAATTTTTCGGATGCATAACTCGGACAGCTTATCTCGGATACTATTCCACATCCAAATACAACAGTGCTCCTATGGTGATTCAATCCAACAAAAGGAACAAAGGGTAACCTATAACGGTTGGTCCTGTATGTGCTATCAAATATAACAACGTCCCCAAATGCTTCATAATCAAGACGAGATTGATCTGTCACACCAAAATAGTCGCTTCAAGTGTCTTTGCTCATCAACCTCAAATCTAAAAAAGAAATCCGGGTCTCTCACCTGTCGTGCCTTCAGGTGTCCCAACACAGTTTCAAGCATCTCCCGCCATAATTGTTTCCATCTTGTACCGATAACAAAACTTATATAGGTCGGTTTCTATAAAGCATGTGTTCCGGTAGCCCCCATACTCGTTTTCTCATTATATTCATAATTTGGTGCTTCCGGACTCCTGCAATCTTCTCCTCCTTTTGAACATCACCGATGACTCGATGGGAGCGAAGAAAACATCTCCGATCCGATGGGCACATTGGATGATTATGCTCATCAATAAAGTCTTTCACGTACCAAAGACCTGTCTCATTGCTATGCTCAATCTCCAGCTTTGCTCGCACCCCTCTCGAGTGACATTTCGTGCATTTCTTATCCTTTCATCTTTATGGACAAGCTTGGATTCACGAAATCCATGTTTACTACGAGACAATCACTCTAACTCGTGCTTCCTTTGCAGCATTTCCTGTATCAGCATATGATTTTCTTGTACTAAATCCTTTTTCCCATGCATACTTGTTGTAGAAATTAATGCCTTCTTCCTCACTTTTGAATGTCTTTGTGACAATTTGGTGATACTCAAGAATGTCTTCAATGGTGTCTCCCATATGAATGTAATATTTTTTAAACTGGTTACAACAAAAAAAAAAGTGGACAACCATTCAAGGTAATTAAAAAAAGTGAACAAAAATACCGTCTCTCCCGAGCTTCCTGGCCTTATAAAAAAGCCTTATTCTACGTAATTAAGTCACAAGTCGGTAGCTCACATATGTATTGATTGCCATCGAGACATGTTAAATTAATTTCTTTCAATTCACATATGTATTGATTGAGACCATGTTAAATTAATTTCTTTCAAATCTAGGCATAAAATTATGTACAGAAAAGATCATCATCAAAGAGTGAACAATTAATAACAATAAACATTGGGTATCAATCTCCCAAATCCCTTCGTAATCCAAGTGTATAAATCGTGCAAAAATCAGACCAACCGTAAACAATCATGAACTCTGTAAATAATCTTACCTCCGTGGGAGTCGTGGCCAAGGATCACGTCGTGGCGGTGGAGAAAACGGAGTCCTGGTAGAGAAAAGAGGGAGAGACGATGGCTGCGGCGGAAGAAGTAAAATTTACTCGGATCCTTGATTGTTTACTTGGTGTCGTGTCGATGTAGAACTAGGAGAAAAGAATGACAAACGATGGCGGCGGCACGGCAGCGGAGTTCTTCGATCATATAAGTAGTTAATCGATCATTTGCCCGATGTGATACTAAAAGACTTTTAGTTTGTATATAATTACCCACCTGCCACCGGTTATGATAATTTTTGTTCCATACCTTGCCCCTCCCTCAATCAACGGTCGAGATCGAAATACATCCTAATACCTCTACATACCTCGCAAACACCGGAAAATATCGCATTTCTTTTTTAGAGTTTTAGAACCAGCCCTGGAGTATTTCTTTTCTAGAGTTTTAGAACCCTAGCTCTCGCCTTCTTTGGCTCCACTTCCTAAACTTTAGATACTTTTACTCTAAACAGGACCTGGTAAAATGTCATAAACATTAGCCAACACACCTCCTAACTTTAGATTACTAATCACCTCAATCCTCCTAAAAGCTCCTAAACTTTAGAAAAAAATAACAACTGAAGTCAAAATTACTCTTCCCCACTTGTTAGGGGTAGAAAAAGAGTAAGAGAGGAAATTTTTGTTGAAGGGTAGATGTGTCCATGTTTTGATAATTAGCCAAGAACTTTATACATGAATTCAAACGTGGAGCCTCTAAAGTTTAATTAGTGAGTGGGTGCATACACACGCTTGACCCGGCGCGGACAGGCGCGAGATGCTTGGGGCGAAGGGAGTCGTTTGGGTTGGCCGAAGGAAAGAGGATGCTATAGCTAATGGAGAGAGGGGAAGAATAAGAGGTAGGAAGAAGAAGAGATGAGGGTAATTCTTTCAGAAAAAAAGACTTGTGGGCATTTTATCATTGGGCATCGACTCTTGCCACATGAAGTTCTTAATCCTTTTAAAACTGTAAAACCAGTACCAGAAACTGGATGTTTAGCGAGGATCATAAATTTTGTGACGGGTTTTGGTCAGACCCTCACAAAAATTGTAATTTTAGCGAGGGTTCCAGGTTACACACAAAAATATCAAATTTGTGACTGTTTCATAAAAACCCTCAGAAAAAATGCATTTTACTATGAGAATGGAGGCCTTTGGCAAAAAAGTATTTATTTTGTGTGTATAGTGATTATTTTTGTCGGTGCATCACACTCAGAAAAAATAAGTTACCCTAGAATCTGCTCCTGCCGCTAGCGAAATTGTTCTCGATGCCAAACTTCATTATTGTAGCCTGCTGAATCGTTTGAAATTCTGAAACTACGATGATAGAGCTCATGTTGGTTGTGACAAAGCTTATTAATGGATAGGATCCGAGACATTGAGTTATGGACCATGAAACAACTTTTGAAATTTTATTATGCATTTTCTAAGGCTCGATATGTGACCTGTTTTTCTGACGGCGTGCGAATATCTTCTGACCGGATATGTCTGACAATGTTTATTCTTTTGTGACGGCCAACATTCGGTAGAAAATATTTTTCTATTTTGTAATTATCACTGACGGTTGAATAACCGTTAGAAATCATTTTAGGTCGCTAAACCGATAGATATTCCTGTTAAAAAATACTTTCCACAGATTTGATTGTCCAAATATTTTATGTCGCTGAACCGACAGAGATTTCCGTCAGTGTTATGATTTCTGATGGTACACTGACAGGAAAATTGAATTTCTTTGTCGCTCTATCACTGACGATATTTTGGTGACGGTTTCCCGACAGAAAACTAATTGCTGACGGTTTTCACTCTTTTGGTGACGGTTTTTGACCCTCACTAAACATTCAGTTTCTGGTAGTGAACATCTGGAAATTTAACAACATGATTTAAGGTATGAAAATCAGAAATAATGTAATAAAGAGAAGGAAGAAGTCTATTTTACTCTCCTGTTGTCGGGGGTTACTTCTTTTCCACGTTGGAGAGACGTATCAAACAACGAGGATAATCCCAGCCTAATGTGTGAACACGTTAGCAAGCAGGATTAGTATACCTGTTTAGAAGGTGAAGTAAACTTAATTAGTAATTAGTGTGTGTAAAACGAACCAAATGCTAGTACGAGAGGTTCTGTGGACTTTAGGTAAACCACGGAGGAGTAATATTGACTTCTTCCTAAAGAGAATAAGTTAGCGAACCTCTTGCTAGCCCTTGGAGGGAACAGCTAGCACAAGTTTTTTCTCTATTTGGCTTTTGCGATTGATCACTTGTTGAGGCCTTGGAATTTGGAAACCGAGGTAGAAAAGCCCTTAAAAGGCCGTTGTATGGCATGGTTGCATCCACACATTTCATCGGGTCTTTTTAATTACATCTGACCGCCGAAATCATGTTACGGTATTTCTATTTTAGGAAAGTTATCCATCTTGTAAATATCTATTTTAAAAAATTATCATAAGTCACACATAAATTAAAGGCAACTTCTAACTTTTTATCGTAATTTATACACATAACTTTTCGTTATGACTTATTAATATAATTTTTTATCAGAATTTATAACTTTTATACTACAATGAATCTGCCATTAATTGAAAAGCAGTCGTAGCCGCACGAAAGCAAACATGCGGGCTAGTGTAAACAAGGAGTCCTGCATTTCATTTTCATCCCTCGTGACGATGACTTAACTGCCGTAGTTTGACCGCTGTCCCAGTGTCATATCCTCTGTGGTAGTTTTCTGAGTTAGAAGGAGAGCAGGATGTTGCAGCGCGTGAAGTCCAAACATGGAAAAATCGTCACTTGTAACAGCCCGAAAGTTGTACTCTAATTCTTGTAGTAAAATACT
The DNA here is from genome assembly GCA_031894775.1 of Chloris gayana. Classification (NCBI taxonomy): domain Eukaryota; kingdom Viridiplantae; phylum Streptophyta; class Magnoliopsida; order Poales; family Poaceae; genus Chloris; species Chloris gayana. The sequence continues at coordinate 667,989 of JAUNZO010001800.1, forward strand.
GAAAATTTGGATGAGATTCGAATTCATTGGGAGAGCTTTTGAACTTGTTTCGCTTGAGAAGTAATTCAAACAAATTCGCAAAAGAATAAAAATTCAAACCTTGCGCCACGGGCCGAGTCTCTCTCCTGCGCGCGGCCTGTTCCTTCTCTTCCCCGCAGCCCAGCACGGCCCAGCCCGACTGCTACAGTCTTCTTCCACCTCCCCTCACCTTTCCACCTCGGACCACCAACTCCCCCGCCAGCGCACGACGCCGCAGGTGCTGCCACCTCGGACGCGCGTCGTGTAGCGTTCCAAAGTTCACCTGCCCCCTCTCCCTTTGCCGTCTACAAAACCCCCGGGCCGCCGCCGCTCCCTTTCTTTTCCCTAACCCTAACACCCGCCGCCTGCGGTTTCCACCCCGCCATGGGCGAAGAACCGAACTTGAGCGGCTCTGTGCCGACCAGCGTGCTCGCCATGGAGTGCCGAGCCCGCCCGTGGTCTTGGTTTCGTTGACGCCGGTTTTTGACCAAGGGACCCATTGTCGCCGACTATATGTCAAAAAGGGCCGGTGGGCGGAAGGCCGACGGCCGCTTGGGCGAGTAAAGGGCGCGTCCCTCCCGGGGATCGTGCGCGGACGCCAACGTAAGAGCATAACATTGATGGGCCCGGCCCACGTTGTAAAATTAGAAATAATAGTTTAATTTTGGAAAAGGATCCTAGTCGGTTAGGAAATCGGCCCGAAGAGGGTCCGAGTAGGATTCTTTGTGCCGGGTATAAATTTGTACTCAGATGTAACTCTGTAAACTCGATTCACATCCAATACAACTTTCGGCGCATCGCCAAACCCTAATTTTCTCGTCAAGTCTTTACTGTTTTCGCGCGGGATCTTCGGGGCTCCGGTCGACAACACGTTGGCTTGATAAGGTAATTATGTCGTCTAGTTCTCGGCGCATTGTTCGTAATTAGATGGCTTAATTGCTAGTTATCCGGCGACCGGATCTGTTCTTGATCGTCGTAGTGAGTATCGGCCGGGATGAGTCAAGTCAACCTGGTCCGGCTCGTGGTGGAGGTAGTTTGACTTGTCCCGCCTTCCCGTCCCAGCCTTTGCTCGCAACGCCGATTGGCTCGGATCCGGTCGTCCGAGTCACGATAGCCGCTATGAGAATTCTTTTACATCTTGGCCGATTCGATCGTGCGGATTCGGTTGACGTGTCCCGTGTTTGCCTTTGCGATAGTTGACTTGTCCTAGGCGCATGCAGCCGATTGGCTAGGGTGTAGATTTACTTTCATAGTTAAGGCGTTTATGATCGTGCTTGTCCCGGATCGGCCGGCGTGCGCGGCCGTTAGATCTGGTCCGATCGCGTGCCATCGCTTGACTTGTCCCGTTGGAGCGACCGGTCGATTCGGGATCCGTGTGGTTGTATTTGTCTTCATCGTTCTTTCGGAGTGTTTAGCCGATTGTTTATCACGTTCATTAGCTGTTTCATGTTCAATTAGCGACCAAATCTGTTAAAGCTGCCTTTGAACCCGAGTTATTAGTATAATTTCGTTGATCATCATTATCCATCTAGATAGATCTAATAACTCACTCGTTATAATCCATGGCAGAATCGGTCGGATGCCCGATCGGCCGATTTATCGCTTCCGATTGATGATTGAACCATCCTTTTGCTATCAAATTAAGTACATCCTATTAATAATTACCTTGTTTATATTTTATTCGATAATGCATCCTCGCAAGGTCTTAATGATTTGATTGCTCACCGACGAAATCGGCTGCTAGCCACCGATCGCATGTTATAGCATCGGCCGATTTCGTATCGTTTGTATCACGGTTCGCTTGCCTGGCATTTAATACATAAAATGGATGGGCCGTGCTACTCCCGATCAATGGCCGATTTTGTCTATCTTACGCCAGAATCGGCCACGGCTGCACATCGGCCTATCTCGGGCCGATGACCCGGAATTTTACACTTTTTATTGTCTTTGTTGGTTTGCAGGAAAACCATCCGGCACGCACCAGCAGCACACGAGAATCGGCGAGCCGAGCCGGTCCGTTGGGAGCACGAGGCCCTGCGTCGGCCGGGGTTTCGGTGGACTCTCCGGACAACGGTGTGTTGGCGACTTTTGACGTCAACAGCTTCGCGGAGAAGCCTTGGTGAAGCGGTGCGTCGCACGAGAAGCCCGCCGTCATCTTCTTCTCCGTCGACGTTCATCACCGCCGGTGAGTTCTCATGCCGCTCGTGTGCCGTTCTTGCTTCCCCTTCGTACGTTCTCCCTGCCGGCGCCGAGCGCATCCTTGTTGTCCCGTGGCAGCGGCGGAACGCAATCGCGCGTGGTCACCATCTACGATCGTCGCGAGCTCACCGTCCGCTATCGCCGGAACCTCGCCGTTCGCCGTCGTCAAGCCCTTTCCTTCTTCCCCAAGGTTCGCTAGAGCTCCCCGGTGAGTCACCGCGTCGATCCCTCCTCCTTTCCTCTTTGATCCTTGACGAATCGACCGCCTTCGTCGGTTTCCACCGCCGCCGTGCCATGAGCGCCCGTGGGGAGCTCTCTCGGAGTGGAGCTCGTGTATCTTTCTTGCTTCGTTTAGCTTCGCGGGGATTGCTCGGAGCTCGTGCGCGTGTTTATTTGGAGAAAAGAGGGAGCTTTACAATGTTCCGCGATAAGCCGTTGAGCAGCCACCGCGGTTCTCACCGCCGGCGAGTCTCCTGGTCACCGTCCGGGGAGAGGTTTAGGCGCAACGCGTTCGTGGGGGCACAAGCTTGGTTTTGGTGGTCCATTTGTCCGATTTGGTGAAGAGATGGGGTTTTCCCCTTTCTTCCCGCCGCCGTGCCATCTCCGGTGAGCTCGCCCGCCACCGTCGACCGGAGCCGGAGCTCGTGAGAGGTGCGGACGGGTGCGCGGTGTCGCGGTGAAGCCCCCGATGTGCTCCGTTGAGCGGGCGGCGATCCGTAGCGCCGGGAAGAGGGAACTCCGGCGAGGGTCGAGCTGGATCTTGGGCGGCGCCGCCCGTCTCCGGCGCCCGGCGTCGGCCGACGTCGGTGTGGGGCCCGCCCGGATGGATTGGTCCATGGGGCGCGTCTCGTGGTTTGTTGCGTAGACCCGGCCTTCGTAGACCGTAGAGAGGAGAAGAGAGAGAGAGGGGTGGACCCGGTCCACGAAATAGTAAGGGCCGTGGAATATTCTTCTGGAATATTCCGAGGGAATATTCCGAGGGAATATTCCCTGGTTTTTCTTTTTATTGGATTTTTCCGAATTTCCATAATTCCTTTTTTTGAAAATTCATATCTTTTTCCCGGAGCTTCGAATAATACGCGGTCAGTTGCGTTGGACTCGTAGCGACGTTCTCTACGCGTTAGTGTAGATTTTGGTCATGTTCTAGTACCGTAATTCCCGTCGTCTGTTTCGTACTTTTTCCTATTGCCTCGTTATGCGTGCCTAACCCCTCGTTTCACGGTCCGTCCGTCGAGGGTGCCGAGGAGTTCCCGTCCGAGCCACGGTTTGAGGAGTTTCCGCCAGAGCAGCCGTACGAGTACCCCGACCCGGCTTGGGAGCAGCCCTATCCAGGCAAGCCGCAATCCTTGACCACTCTTGCTCCTATTTAGTACTTGCATTAAATTCAACCATGCATGATTAATGGTTACTTACACTTGTAGTTTACCTATGACATACTATGCCATCCTTGCCACCGTTTGCCATAGGTTGTTCTTCTGTTACTCGCATGCTTAGTACCTATCGAGTTTCGTACTAGATACCCCGTAGGACTTTGCGGGGGCGAGTGTAGGTGGTTAGGTGCCGGGAGACTTCGGGGAGTCTCTATTTGAAGAGTACTCGTTGCGGGTACAGCTTGTGTAGGGGTCTTGGGTTATGGGGCCCCTGTTATGGTGACACCGTTGTTGAGACTCGTTGTTGTTGAGGAGAGGGATGGTGACTCGCCCGACAGCCTTAAGGACCGGTTCTTGTGCTTGCTTGCTCTTTGGTCTACTAGCATACCACGTGACTTGTATGGGCGGGCTGGATCATGATACTTAGCGGAGGAATGGGTGGCCCGCCGTGGTGTAGAGATTAGTGGTAGTGGGTGTTGGAGCGTTTGTCTCAACCCACGAGCAGAGGATATCCCACCCGGCCCGTGGTATGCCTTGTCACACCCTTCGAACCTTCTTTTCCTATGTTGTGGTTAGAGGATCCCGGACCCGAGGGACGGGCGCCACCCATTCGATGCTTTGTGGAGTGATCTTGTGAGTGTTACTTTGCTTAGTCCACGACGGTGATCTTTTGTTTGAGTACCTCTTCACGTGGGTACAGCTTGCTTACTCTCTGCAGAGATATATAAATCTATACGTATAGTCTAGCCCAAAGTATGGGCACTACCTCCGAGCGACCCACTTGATTAGCATTTACTACTTCTCCCCTCCGATAGGTGTTTTACTTCCGGCTTCGAGCTGTGGTCCAGTGGAGGTGTGCTGGACATAAAACTTGACCCTTGCAGGATTGTGTTGTTTCCTGCAAGGCCACTAATAAAATTTGACTAATAATAAAATGTGAATCACATAGACTTGAGGTTTAATGATTTAGGTGCTAGCCCTTGCCTTTCCTTAGAATATCCGAGCATGCATACATTATTGCTAGGTAGTTTGCGGCTTGCCGAGTACTCTATGTACTCACGACTTTCCACTCGCTTTCGCACGCCGTTGCCGAGGAGCCGACCGCGCCACTCGAGGGAGCCGACGGAGAGGAGTGACGGTCTCGCCTACACTCAAGTCGCTTGTGGGTATGGACTTCATCGCCGATCTGTATCGGACTTGCTTCCGCTTCGCTTCCGCTAGATTTCCACTTTGATTTCGCGATGGCCTCGCGTGTCACGCTCTTGTACTCTTGAGATTGAGACTTATGCATAATAATAATGTACTTGGAGATTCTATTATCTTGCCTTGTTATTTCCTTTATTTATGGTTTTCCTGTACTAACATGTGTTGGATGTACGTGCCTCACTCCCGCGAGTGGCATAGAGGTACAAAGGGCTCGAGTTTCACGTTGGTGAAATTTGGGTCCTCACATCACTAGCGGAAAACGACCGATTAATGTGGATCGTGGCTTCTTTGGCAGCTCCGCACGATCACGGTTACCGTCGTCTCGCCTCTTGGGCTGCTGCCGAGTCAATCCTTCATTTGGTACATGACGAATTGGATATATAATACGAGCGCACGGTCGAAGGTGGATGCATGCGACCGCCGCGAGGCGGGCTTCTTAACAAAATAGGCCCCTTCCGGATGTAACTTAATAGAATAGGTCTCTTTCGGATATTCTTAATAAAATAGGCTCCAAAATCTTCTTAATTAAATAGGCTATCAGGTCAATTTAAGTCACTTTTAGTGCCAAATAGGATTACTTTTTCTCTCGCTGACCTGGCACACCTGTAAGAAATGACTATTTTGCCCAAGCATTGAAAGTCACCGGACAACATTGCCCTCCCGACCAATTGGGTTGGGTTCCGACCGTCTTGACCTGGTCGGGTACCTGGTCGGACCGGTCAAGGTCATTCGCCTCGCTCGGGCTCGGGCCGCGGTCACCTTTCCCCACCCGCGCGACCGCCGCGGCGATTGCGCTCGACGCGACGGGCGCCGCTGAGCGCCACGACAAGAAAGGTATGATCCTCCTCCGCAGTTGCTGATGCTGCTCCTCCTCCTCCACCTGATTTCATCCCATCTTCACCATCATTCCCTAATTCCTTAGTGGCCTTTTTTCTTTACTGAACCCTAGGTGAGCGATTGGCCTCGAATTAGGCGCGAATTGCTGAAGGAAGGTACGATTATGACACATTAACTTATGGCTTATGTTTTTTACCTTTTGTCTTTGGATGAATTTCGCCTGATTTTAGGTTCCCCTTTTATGTTCTTATGAAGTGTGGCTCACCAGCTAGGGATTGGACTCACATGATGCCTGTTTTGAATGATTTGCCCGCTGGGTGAGTTGAATTTCTCCTTCGTAAATGAAATTGCATCAAATTATAGTAGAAAAGATTGATTTTTGTTTGCGTGTGCGTGGTAATTAAACTAGGTTGTCTCTGTTTTTCATTTTGCTACTATACAGGTTTGATCCCAATGATTCGTATAGGCTCTTGGTCACTGTATATGCAGTAGATGGTGAAGGTGATGCTGCAAAGGTTGTGAAAACTCGCCATGAGCGGTTTGTATCAAGTCAAGTGACATTGCAGGAACTTTAAGATGAGCTTGCAAAGAGAGTTTCTTGGAAAAGCAGGGAAGAATCCGTGTTTCAAGGAATTGACAAGGAATTGAATTCAATCGTCAATATCAGTAACACTTGGGATCTTCATAATTGAATTCAATCGTCACTATCAGTAACACGCGAATATTATCCAAATTTGACGATTTTTGTTTCTAATATTTTCTAAAAATATTCTCTATCATTTAGTGCCATTTGCATCAAAAATTTGAACTTACATTATGCAACTATTTATCAATCAAATGGTGGTACGTTTTCAACATTTATTGAAGTATTTTTATTTTTCAAACCATGTTGAATTTGACAACAACTTTTTGTTTGTATGCATAACTTCTAGAATTACATACATGTGAATTTTGGTTCAATTTTTAAAAGCTTTTAGACTTGAATGTGTGCATCCCATCAATTTAGGTCTAACATCTATTTCATCTAGGCCAGAGTCACATTTGAACACATTTTTTTCATGACCGAAAAAAATATTAAAAATATATTTCTGTTGGAATGCTTATGAAACAATGCTATGCCAAAATGAGGGCAAAAACCATTATATTTTGCAAACTAAAAATGGACAAAATAATTGCAAAATTGGGATTCATGTTATTATTTTTGTATCTGAAAATGTAGGATCCTTTTTGAACTGTTGTCAGGTATACAAACCTAGCATATCAGTTTCAAACTAGTGTAATTTTTGTGGATTTTTGGAAGTGTTTGAATCCATGTAAATCTTATAAAAGTCCAAATTTGTCTCACTGACTGGTGGGTCAAGGTGGGCGGACATGTGGCGCTTTATCCTCCACGTGGTCGGCGGACACATGGAGCTGTCTCCACCAAGCACCAGAAGCAGCCGCGTCCCCGCACTACTCGCTCGCTGCGTCGCGGGCCTCGTTCAGTTCCTGGCTCACATGTCTGTGACCTGTGGTAGGTCTGTGGCTTACCAGCCGAAGCCAAGCGACGCACGGGGGCGAAATAAACATAGCCAAGCTGTCGAGCACGCCTCGCTCCACTCTCCTCTCCAGAGTTCATCGATCTCCCCTTGGTTCCCGTGCTCCGACGACGTTCTCCCCCGGCGAGATGGTGCCCGTGACGTCGAGCGGATGGCTGGAGAGCTCCAGCAGCTTGGGAACTGGGTCCGGTTCGGGAACCAGGAACGCAGCCAATGCAGTGCACGGCGACGAGTCGTCTGATGGTGGCGCCGAATCCGGTGGTGACGACAGGTTCGATGTCGACTCCGACGACGAGTTTCCTCAAGGATCGGTAAATTTTTTCCCCTTTTCTCCGAAACTTTTCCCCATTTAGGTAGATTTATTTGCGGGTTTTTGTGTGGTTTTTGGTAGATTTAGTGGATAAGTTTTTGCTAGATCTAGCTTATTACTTGTTTACTTCATATCATTTAGTTTCATTAGGATTTGCTTGGTTTTTGTTTCAATTTGGTTAGGCGTTAGGTATAGATTACAATTTAATTTTGATTAATTTGGCGATTTGGTGTAGATTAGGGTTTAGTTTAAGGTTAATTTAGGATTGGATTACGGTTTATTAGCTTTGATTTGGTTTGGGGATAAGATGTATACCTAGGGTTTAAATTCTGCTTGATTTTCCTTAGATGTGCCTGATTCTTTGCTTGATTCATTCCCTGTTTCCTTAAGTTAATGCATTGCTTGATTCATTGCTCATTTGATGAAGGTGTCCTCCATGTCGTCCGCGTCAGGTGAACTCACCGAGGAGAGCTACTGGACGGGCCTCGATGATTTCAACTCGGGTAGGCGCTGCTACCACGGTATGGCACCGATGAAGAAGGTTGTCTGGAACGGCCCGGACACTGGGTGTTGCTACTATGGATGCCCCCTTATGGTTTGTTCTTTTCTTTCCTCATGCCCTTCCTGTTCCTCTTTGCCTTAGTCTTAATAATGCAATGCCCTGATCAATGTTGTTTTCTCTTGTAGGACCAAGAGGAGTACTGCCAGTACAAGGAGTTTGTTGATGAGCCATGGCCACGGCGGGTGTAGAGGTTGCTGAAGAAGTACTCAGCCATGGCACATCGAAGCTTGAGGTCGTTGTATGAGTGTAGGAGGGAGCTGGGCACCGCTAGGCGTTAGAGGACTGCTTTGCTCCGGCGGGTCAAGACTGGCAATGCAATGGCCGCGGCCTGTCACATCTTCTACCAGCGTCAGGCCACTCATGCTTGGATGATGGTTGTGTTTGTGATTGGTGTCGTTCTGCTTGCGGTGATCGTGAACAGCAAGATGGGAGGTAAGAAGTGAAGGAGTGCAGCAGGGTGGTGCTCGCATTTTGTTGTTCAGCTAGGTTCATGCATGCTGCATGCATGGTTGCAAGCCATTGCATGTGGGCATGCATATTTTGCTTTGTTATATAGGGATGTATGGCTGACTAAGTAGGATGTGACTTGGGGACTTGTGGGATTTGGTCACTTGAACTAAGTACTGAACTTGGCTTAATTATCATTTAATTATGTAATTAGTAAGATGGAGATGTAATTAAGTAGGTTGAAGCTTTAAGTACTCTAAATGTGCTTTGATTTCGTGGCTTCTGTGTTGAATTATATTTTTTTCTTGATTCATTTTTCCGGTTAGGCTAAGTGTGTTGGCACTTGGCGTACATGGGCAAAACAGTCTTTTTCCTGTACTGTGACAACTCATCAGTCCTATTTGGCACTAAAGTGAGCTGAAAGCCTATTTTATTAAGAAGATTTTGGGAGAGTCCTATTTATTAAGAACATTCAGGATGAGCCTACTTTATTAAGTTACATCGGGAAGAGTCTATTTTGTTAATTCTGCCCCCGCGAGGCAGCAACCGGATGATTGACAGTTAACCAGAAAAGACAGTTGTCCCTAATCGAAGGCGGGTACTTAACTCACCCATTCGAGTTCAGCTCCTGTACAGAGTGCCCTGCACATATTAGATACAGGGCTAATAGGATTGTGACATGTATCCTGGCTAAACCGAAATTAATGAGAGTTAAAGGTGATGAATACCTGGCTGTTATACAATATATGGACATACGCTCCGCCGCCGTAAATACAATCCTATTGGCCCTGCACCTAATATGTGCAGGGCACCCTGTACGGGAGCCGAACTCTTCGGAAACACCAATCACCGTTTTGCGCTGCGCGTGCGAGGCGGCGGCCGTTAAACATGTCCAAACGGGCCGTCCGGTATGGCCCGGCCCGGGCACGGAAAGGCACGGCCCGTTTAGTTTCGGTCCACGTGCCCGGCCGTCGGCCCATGGCACGGCACGGCAGCCCGTTAGTCAAGTTGGCCTAGTGTAAATAGCGGCCCATTTAGCGTAAATAATTGCAAAATAGAGGTGGAAAATAGGAGGAGGTGGGATTTGAACCTTGAACCTATTGGTTGAGAGCTGAAGCTTCTCTACTAGACCACAATTATCTTTGTTTCACTTTGGGAGTTCTATTTTATTTGTATATTATTAGGCAACTAACATGCCATACTCATAAACGGGCCGTGCCGTGCCGCCTGTCGGTCCGAGGCCTCGGCCCAAGCATCGGCACGAAGCCTCGTACCGGGCCGTGTCGTGCTTTTTTCGTGCTTCGGTTCGGCCCGCTTGGCACGGTCCATTTAGACATGTTTAGCGGCCGTTGAGATTGAGAACGACCAAGCGGGCCAACTCAAGTGAATCAAGTAACAGACCGGCCACAGTAGAATGACTGGCCCAAAAGCAATACGGACGGACGACTAAATTCTTAACATGAAGGCCTTTTGACCTAACCACAGCCCATCCAAAGAAATTACTGTAGATTATTGTGTACGGCCCATCAACTGCCGTTGCCGGGCCAACAGTCTTATAAAGCAAAAGCATCAGTTTCATCAAACCAGTTCTCTTTATTTTTCCTGTCAGCTCAACTCCATACCCGGATCCTTTTCCCACGTGAGAACCCCCGTTCAAACCACATGCTTATTGCTGATGAGTGCCAATTAGTAGTAGTGATCAAAAGAGAGTTCTCATAAATTGGATTTTCAAATTTATAAATGGAGATGGAAGTTGGCAATGGCTTCTTAGGCCATTCTCGATGTTTCCTTTTATTTCACAATTTTTACATGCAGTAAATTTTATAAAACTATATATTTTTTTACAAGACTATCACAAAACTACAAATTTAATTATGTGTATCACTAAATTATAAATTTTACACATTCTTGTATCACAAAAATACATATTTAAGATGTATCACAAAACTACATATTTTGTGAGTAATATATCGCAAAACTACATATTTAGTACAAAACTACCAGTTTTACAAAGCCTAAATTTGTAGTTTTATAATATGTGTCCTTAAATATGTAGTTTTGCAATACAAGAGAGTGTAAATTTTGTAGTTTTGTGATACATCTTCTATATTGTGTAGTTTTGTGATAATTTTGTCAAAGAATCTGTAGTTTTGTGAAATTTACTTTTTTCAATATGACACGTCAGCTTTTCTAGTCTTATTCTGTGTGAAATGAAGCTGCATCTCTCAGTGCACTCTTTCTTTTCACCGTTTCATAGGCTTGACAGAACATTAAATTGTTATGAGGTGGCACTTTGTTATTGGTTGAGGCTATTGGAGATGAAAGGAAATTCTCTCAATCCAATTTCATCTGGCTTTCATTATGTTGAAAACGGTGCCCACATCTTTTCATGGGAATGAAAGACATCACTCCATGTCATCATTTTTCTGATGTAACATATAATTAATTGTAAATGAAACATCCAGCATGGTGTTAGAAACAATTATATGTATTGATCCATTTAAAGCTGAAATAATGTAATATATTCATTTTTTCTAAAAAAAATTACTAGCTTGTATTGACAATGTGACTCCAGAAACGGTATTCGTTCTCTTCTGAAAAATAAACCCCAGCATGTGTGTATTCATGTAGATCATATCGTTTTGTTTTGCATAGTGGTTATTATGTGTGATAGTAACTGATGAACTACTGCTGATTCCCAGTCTCACTGATGACTACCGTATGTGTCACTAATGTACTACAAAACTCTGGCGGGTGACGTCCATGTAGCTAAAGTTCATTGGTTGGAATTAAAGGACTGACCATTCTTTATTTGGCAAACAATTATAGTAAAAATACTATGTGCTAGTCTTGATGCAGAGTTGTAAACTCTGTAATTCTTGTCCGAACAACTTCATACAAGGACAAGCAATAGCAGGTGATCCAAGGATTAGCGCTTTAGTTCATCCACGCCTCGTTTCTCGCCAATCAGTTTAATTGTTCCTACGAATTCAGGATAGTGTTGGGTTTGTTCTGCTTCAAAGTCCGTTTATTTAAGTGTGCGAAAATTGCTCCTTCAAATTCTACATGAATAAGGCAGTCATGTAGTAATGTCTGCAGAATTTCACGAAAAAATTTGCAAGTATGCTTCCACGTTGAAAACATTCACATGTCACGTCTCCAACCTAACCCGCGCCGCGCGAGTGTGCGACGTGCCGGTGTCCCGGTTGCACATAGGCACCGGTCCGGCCAAATAAACCCGCAGCACCGCACCAAGATGCGTGCCGCTTTCGGGGAATTTAAAAGGGAGAATTGGTTCAGTAACACTGAAAATTCACCAGTTTCGGAAATTACCATTAAAAATTTCGGTCTTCGAAAATTATCATCGAAAGACATGTATGACTCCGGAAACTAGCATTCTGTTACTTTTGGAGGTAACGTTGTTAGTTGGGACAAAATCACCCTTACCAATTCCCAGTGAGAAGTTCTCTGCCGGTCCACCGTTCCTCATCGCCGACCCCGGCCTCCCGCGCGGCGCGGTACATCTACCATGTCGTCGCCGCCGCCCGAGCACTGTGCGCAGGTGCTTGAAGGCAGTACGCTCCATACCTACCTCATCCATGGCCAAGCACGAAGAGGCAAGTAGCAGCGGCATCGCACGCTGGCATCAGGCAAGCAAGCCGCAACATCTGCGCAGCGAGCGAGCAAGCAAGCAGCACGTGCCCAGCAAGTAGCAGGAGCAGAGTATGCGCACACTGGTGGTTCGGCCTCAATGACGCTTCGTGCGTGCTTGGGTGGGCTCAAAGGCGGCACGGGCGAGGGCGGCCCAGCAATGCGGCTCGCGGTCGCGGGTGGCGCGGCACGGGTCCGGCCTCCTCACTCCAATGGCGAGCTCGAGCTATGTGCTCCAGATCTCAGCAGTAAAGAGCTGATGCTGCTCCTCGACGGCGCCTCAGCGGGCGCGCAGCCATGGAGCAGCTCAGCGGTCGTCGGCTCGCCGTGGAGCAGCGCAGAGAGGAGCAAACTCGCCATGGAGCACCGCGTCATGGAGGAGCCAAGCCGTGTCGAGAGGAGCGGCGGCAGACCCGGTCGCACTAGAGATAGTAGAAAACAGAAAGGCACCTCTTGGATGGAAAAACTTAACGGAATGCTAGATTCCGAAACGTGGGCTAGCTTTCAATGGTAATTTACGGTCCTATGATCTTTCAGTGCTATTTTCCGAAACAGGTGATCTTTCGATGCTACTCAACCAATTCTCCCAATTTAAAACGCCTCCCGGCTTCAACCGCCCGTCGTTTGCCCGTTTTTGTTGAGGCAGTCAGCATTCCGTCCTGCGCCAGCCTTCCTAGACTCTCCACCAAACCAAGCGGCCAAGAACTCAACAACACGCGCAACAAATCAATCGGCCACGCACCTCCGATAGAGCACCGTGACCATGCCCGTGTCCGCCACCCCGGCCACGCACCACCGGTTCTCACAGTGAGTCACAAGATCGTCGCGGATGGCGCTGTTGCTCCGGCTGCTGCTAGCCGTCGGGCTCCCCGTCGCGGCGCTGGTGGCGGTGGCCTTTCTAGTGTACCGGCGGCGAACCTCACCACGCAACGCGCCGCCGGAGCTGCCGGACTCCTCTCCCTCTGTTAATGGTTCTGGTGAGCCGACGGCGAGCCCCGGTCTGGCGAAGCTCAACATGAGGTACAGCGCCGCCAGCGGCCGGGCTGGGCTCCGGTTCCAGCAGCTGCACCATCACCACCAACACGTGCACGGGATGAGGCACCGCGGCGGTGCGCAGCAGCAGGGCCCGTTCCAGTGGGCCGACCACCCGCGTCTGGTCACCGAGGCGGCGGAGAACGGGTGGGCTCAGTTCGTGTTCGCGGTGGCGCCGCCCCGGACCAAGTCGGCCTCGTCCTCGCCTTTGTGGGGGACGTGCCCGGCCTGCGACGCCGGAACGAGCCGCGACATGGCCGACTCCGCGTGGGAGGTGCCGACCGGGTCGTCGGAGCGGATGCAGGCGGTGCGGCTCAACCCAGCAACCGCGTCCTCCGTGGCGTCCAGCAAGAAGTGGCTCCTCCCGGGAAGCATCATCGCGAGCCCGCTCCGCGGCGAAGACGCGGGGAATAATCCCAATCCCAGCGCCCTATGCGTTGCCAGGATGAGCTTGCCGCTGCCCGGGCCGCCGCTCGCCGGCGCGCCGTTCCCGCAGGATGCCTACTTCGAGGTCACAATCATCTATTTGAATACGAAGCGGCCGGAGTGGTCGGCGTCGAGGGCGAGCAGGCGGGGGAGGGACGGCACCAGCGAGAGCGACCGCGTCAAGCTCATCAGTTTTGCAACGAACACGACGGACCTGGTCCAAGAAAACAGAGCCGCCGCCAAAGACGATCAGCAGGACAAGCAGAGGCACCTGGTCATGTCGATGGGCCTCGCCGCCGCGTGCGCCGCTCCGCCACGGCCGTCGCTCGCCGGAACGTACGCGTCGTCCATCGGCTTCCACTCCAACGGCGCAGTCTACCTCGACGGTAATAATGATTGGCAAAACCCATAAACACTCTGCTTCAAGAGTTCTTTGGTTGCAAGACATGATTCCGATACGTTTTTCCATTGATTGATTGTTTCAGGGATGAAGCTGGTGTACGAATCGGAAAAATCGTCGTGGGCGGGCGTGGACAAGGTGGTGGGCTGCGGCTTCGATCCGGCGAAGCGGAAGGTGTTCTTCACGGTGGACGGGCACCTGGTCCACGCGGTGAGCTGCAACGCGGACGCGTTCTCGAGCCCGCTGTACCCTGTTCTCTCCTCCAGCTTCGACGTCATGGCGCTGGTCAACCTCGGGCAGAGCAAGTTCCGGTACGCGCCGGCGAACGCGCGGCGCACGCCCAACCCGTGCTTCGTGCGCACCGCGTCGGGCGGCGACGGCCGGGGCAGCGGGTCGCAGCTGGGCCTCGACTTCGACGACGACAGCGGCGACCTCTTCTCCATGGGCCGCGTGGACTCCGGGTGGATGGATGCGTCGCGGATGAGCAAGAGCAGGAGGGAGGCGGCGCCCGCCGGCGGCGACCTGGAGGCCGAGTCTGACCTCTTCGAGATCTCGCTGCGGGATTGAGAGTGACGGCCGGGGAGACCGACAGGTGGCCCGTTTGTCAAACGGGAATTAGTTGTAGTAATGGCGAAATGGTCGTGCTGATTCTGACACATGCTTAGGAGTTAGGGCACTGGCTGCAGGTCAATTTGGCCGTTGTTGTTGTTACTCACCTAACAGCATTTCTAGCTGCTGTTATCTAGATGTGAAAAAGTGTTGCAACTAGGTTAAAAGGATTGAAAGCTTGTCTTACGCACTGAGCTTTTGATGCCTTTTACTCTTCTTCCATTTGCTCCTGTGTATATATTTTTTTTCTTTTTGTCTTTCCTGCTTTCTCTGTGAGGATGTAAAGATAGTAGACCGAGATAAATTATGGAACTAGAATTTTGAATAAAGAGGGGAAAAGGTGCTAATAATACACCACAGTCGAGAAAGATGGATCTCTTGGTGATTCACATTTTCATGTCTAATAGTGGCAACTTTTTACTGGACATTTGCAAAGTCCATTCAGGTTTATTCCACTGGAATATATGGAATTTATATTTAATATGACTACTTCCATGGTCATTTTTTACATAATATTGAAATCGGACTAATATTTTTTTCAAGCTTTCTTAAAAATAACATATGAAAAAAATGGTGTACCATAGCAGTGAAGTAGTACAGTTCGTGATAGATTTGAATAATTATGTTGCCAGGCTATTCTTTTTTGTGATAGATTTAAATAATTATGTTGCCATACTATTCATTTTCCGTGAAACGGTGATCAGAATGTCCTTCTTCCAAACAAGCTCTTTGCGTGGCAGAGAACAATATGCGAGTCATAATGTGACGAAAAGAATATGGAATTCGGAGAAGTGGCATCTCAAGCAAGTAGCGGCCCGAATTTGTGATGAGGAGAACAACATGGTGGCTCGCATCAAACCATGCATACGGCGTACGCAATGGAAAAGCATCTTACTTCCGATTTTCGGAATCTTTCTCCATGTTGCCATTTGGCTACAACGCCGCCCAAGAAACCTAAACCCTGCAAGATACGATAATCCTGGCTTGCCAGCTGCAACACTACCGAATAACGTTATCCTGCAAAGGAGCGAGTACAGAGCTGCAGAAAGTGACAAACATATGCCGTCAGTTCATTTTTAAAAGGCGAGAAACGCACAACCTCGTGCCGTCCCTCACGTCACTGCATCCTGAATGATAATCTTATCACTGGATTAGGACTGCACACAGGTGTCTCCACAACCTCCTCAAGGAATTATTAGGGTTGCATATTTGGAGTCGCACGAACTGATGTTCTTTTTGTATTCTACGGCACCTAACGTCTGTTCAGACTTTTTCATTTTTTCTGCTGCAAGCGGTCAGCATCTGAAACCCCTGTGGCTTCGCGGTCTTGCCTTCTGTCCATTCAGCCGCCTTTAGAATATGGCCCTTCCATGTGTGACCCGGTTTTGGATGACACTGCATCTACTAGTAGCAGGTAAAGGCTTGGACCAGCTCCGCTTCTTCTTTATCGGAAATCGGCATGATCTAGTATTCTAGTCCAACCAATCTTCTAGGGTTAGCACCAGCATGATCAGTACTTTCAACTGCTTAGATTAGTGAAGTCAGGTGATCAAGTCCCGGCTGGAGAATCTTTCTCGGGATGAGCGCTTCTGGCCATCAGAATTCTGAAGTCTTCCTAAAAGAATCGTACTTTCTGCATTCAAATGCCCATAGGGCAGGCATACAATCAAACGGCCCTGTTCGTTTCTCTGCGCTCTAAAATTTAAGACTCGTCACATCAAAGAGAATCTTACTATTTATGAATATTTCGATCAATTTAATGACAAAACCCTATTGACATATTGGTGCTAATTTTCGAGATGAATCTAATGAGCTTAATTAATTTAGGTTTTGCTAAAGTGATGCTACAAGTAACCGTCTTCTAATCATGACTTAATTAACGTCATTAGATTCGTCTCGTAAATTAGTCTAGGAGCCTGTAATTTATTTTATAATTAAACTTTATTTAATACTTATAAATAGTAAGATTCTTTTTGATGTGACAGCTCTAAAGTTTAGACCCTAGAAAACGAACCCACCTTATAAAAGGCTCAATTGATCTACACGGTACAAGAACTAGCCAAGCTTGCCTAGAGCCCATGTGTACCCACTGTTTTCTAATTATGATGTGGAATTTTTCTGCTATCATTATTAGTCCTTTTGATTTTGATTTTGATTTGTCCTTTCCAATTGCCACTTCCTGATGCTCAAGTCCCCTCCTAAAAATACGACAGCATAGTGTATAGTCGATTTCAGAACAACTCAGATACACAAGACTGTGCTAGTACTATACTGTTCCGGGTTTTGGGGAAACACTGCCTTTTTTGTTCATTAAATTAACATTTACACAGCCACATAAATACACAAAGAAAATCTGTTCATGTACGCCAAGGAAAATAGATAGATGACGCCATGTGCGAGAGCCTGTTGACATCAGTATCAGGTTCTGGAACAGAGCGTATGGGGAAATGAAAAAGGATTACTGACTGGGAATAGGAACTCGATGAATTTACAAACAGAGCAAGCTCAAAATTACTGATCACAACGCAGCAGTAGTAGTCAGAGGGCATACTTCAGGCACCAGCAGCAGTGCATCTCACCATGTTGGTTTAGCGCCGCCTAAGAGTTCCCTTCCACCTTCTTTCTGAACATTATCCTGCCCAGCAAGCTAGGACTCCGCTTCTTCTTCTTCCCAGGATCAGCCGAGACGTGTTCCTGCCGTGGCTCGGCGAACACTGGATGGACGATGATCTGTACCGAGTCCTTCTCTTTAGCCGTAGCATTCTGCTCCTGTGCTGAGCTCATTTTCGGTACAGCACGAAACTCGTCTTGTTCTTTCTTGAACTGCACTTGTTTTTGTATACCAGAAGATCTGGAATCATTTGCATCTGCGGGCTCTTCGGCAAGGATGCTTGCAAGTGACTGGGGCTTGTAGGTTGCAGGAGTCGTCAGAGCCTGCAACTGTTTGTTGAGAATTGTTATCGTCTCCTGGCATTCTGCGAGCTTATCAGCTGCTGCCTGTATATCTAAGTCCTGCAGGAAGTGCAAAGAGTGAAAGTTCAGTATCTGAGAGTGGAAAAAAAATAGCTAAACACATATTTTCCGAGGGTTTTTTCGCTCTAAAATACTAACCAGTAGTTTGATCCAACAGTTCATATCTAGTATCAAGAATACACAACTACTAGTCCATATTTGACCATAGTGAGAGTAATATTGTCAAAGCGATATACTTATTATGATTAATTTTTATTTTCATCTCTTAATTATGTGTCCATTATTATTCTTACAATAGAGTTATGGTTCATATCCCAAAATTGTATTTTGTATAAATAAATAAATCTCTTAATTATAAGTGAAATTGTAAAAAATACACTTAAACTAGTAGTTTTTTAAAACTACTGTGAATATTTTGGATTGAAAAACTCCTATTATATTCTGCCAAAAAAAGTTATTGAAAGGACACAAGAAACAAACTTACTGCTGCTAATTGCCCTTCCTCTTGTGGTACCCAGTCTTTCACACTAGCCTCAGCAGCCGGGCTGCAGTAAAATAATATATGCATTAGAATTTCTCAATGATGTCATTTTAAAGATGTGAAGGTAATTAAGGATGCAAGTGGGTTTACCCACAAACACACATCTAAGTACAAATTTCACGGTTAACCCACGAAAATCCGTGAAATTTACACTAGATGTGGGTTGCTCAGTTGCATCCCTAAAGGTAATGGATGAGTCTTCTCTACCTTTCCATTTCACAATACGTTGAATTTCTGCCTGGCAGGATATCATCGTCCGGACCTAACACACATCCTGTGATTTCCTTATCAACATTCTCTTGGTTACTGAGGGTAATCTGCGTTTCAGCTGACCGAATAGGTTCTTCTTGTGCTTCTTCCAGGACATCTAGAGCTGGTGGCTCTGTGTTGGTTGTACTTAGGGACTTAACTTCAGAATTCTTTGTATCACTATCTACAGTGCAGGATTGATTTTGAATTGAAAAGTATTGACTCAATGTGTACTTCAGGATCAGGCAAACCTCATCAATGAACTTTTCAAGGTTCACTTTACCAAGCAGCAAATCATGACAGACCTGAACCAGGTGCTCAAGGCGGCTGCAAAGTTCAGATTTCTCAGTTAACAGTGGTCTGGATCTTGCAACATTGTCGTCTGATGCGCTAATCACCGAAACCAATTCCTCAATCAGATCTCTCACCACCTTCTCTATTTCGGACCAGTCATACGAAACATCTGAATCTTTTCTTTCAGTGGAAACGGTTTTCTGACCTAATGTATGCCTTATTTCCTCAAGAATGGTGTGAACACTTTCCCCACTTGATTCACGCTTCTGCATTACCAATTCCCAAATATCCTGAACCTTTTCAGAATGACCGTTGGGTATGTTACCGTTCACAACACGACCATTGCCGTTCTGTTCCGGCATTACCGATCCCAAGTCCGCCTTCTTCGGCGTTGCACGCGGCGAATTTTTCTTCCGATCACCTGATTCCATCTCCATTTTCTCTATTTCAGCGAAGTCATCAAGGAGGCTCATGTCTGCCGACATGATGGACGTGCCATTCTGGCTCCCGGACCTGAACTGCTCCAATTCAGAAATCAGAGCAGAAGCCCAAGACTCAGACTGACAGTTAGCATCGCTCAGCTGCCTGTTCTCCTCCGTCAGCTCCTTGAGCTGCCTCTGCACCGCCGTGAGCTGGCACGCCTCGTCGGCGTACTTCATCTGCACGAACTGCAGCTCGCTCTCCCTCTTGGCGAGCGCCTGCTTCAGCGCCCTGTTCTCGTCCTCCACGGCGCGGAGCTTGAACGCGTAGCTCTCGACCTCCGACGACACCGAGCGCCGCGGCGACGGGGTCCGCGGCGTGAACGGCGCCGACGCCACGGAGCGCGGCGAGGAGGGCGTCGCGGGCCGCGGCCGCCTCGGGCTGGCCCGCGGCGTCAGAGACTGCGGCTGATCGACCTCGTCCCGCATCTTGGCGATGGCAGCCGGCCCGGGCAGCCGCTTGCGCACCATGGCGCGAAGCCGCTGGCACTCGGCTTCCAGCTGCGCGATGCGGTCCAGGTGCTCCGCCTGCTGCCGGCGAGCGGCTTCAACGGCCTTGAGGTCGTACTCCCGCTCCTGGGCCCGCACCTCCAGCTCCTTCTGCAGCATGCGCACCTCGTACTGGAGCGAGCCGGCCTGCTTCTCCGCGGAGTCGAGCCGCGCCGCCGCGCCGGCGAGCTCGTCGCGCGCGGCTGCCTCGGACGCGCGCAGCTCCCCGATCAGCGCGTCCTTGGCGTCGGCGGACTTGTGGAGGCCGCTGTTCTCGGCGGCGAGCTTCGCGGCCTTCTTACTCGCGTCATCCAGCTTGCGCTGGAGCTCACGCACTCTCTTCTTCTCGAAGGAGATCTCATTGGCTGCTTCGACGATGACCTGCTCCCGCTCTTCTCTTGCTATGACCAGCTGCTCCATACAGGATCTTAGAGCTTCTTCCGTTTCAGTCATTGTTCCCTTTTGATGCTTAACTCTTTAGCTCTTTTCTTGAAAAGAATCACGAGCTACTTATCCTGGAAGCAGAGTAGACCTTGCTCAATCTGGCCAATGAGGGAATTCAATTCAGAATGTATGCACATAAAGGTAAAGATAAACAAAGAATTTACGTTAACAACTTCTGTCAGATTGTTATAGCCAGGCCAATCAGGTCTGAGTGACGCTCTTGCTTGAACCCAACAACTGCACTAGTTTGGTTATCACGTTTTACCAAACAGAGCTGAAGATAACATGTCTTTTAATCTGAAAATAAATGTGCGGGTTCTGAAGCAACCACTGTCTCAGTTGGCGTGTCTCATTCAGAAGAAGAAAGAGAAAGTTGCTTTTTAACTGATCACTTAAGAAGCATTGAATTGTTCATTCCAAACCTCATATATCAATAATAACATGGGCACTTAAAATTACAAGGACCATGTATCATGTTCAGCAAAATTTTAGAAATATATGCACTTTTTTATGAATTATGTATGAACTATGAATTTAAATAGTGTACTTATAATTACCGAGTGAACTTCCCCAAGCAAAACAATGACTATATTGAGCTGGGTGCAAAACTGAATTCTGCCAAAATGAATATCCCACGAATTCAAAACTGAAAGAGAAGATAGCCAGCGCCGGGGCGCTGCAGTGAAAAGTGATGAGCATTTACCGTACCTGCTTGAACAGGCCTCGGGTTAGACTCAGTGACGGGAGGGACGATGAGGCGGCAGAGCATGAAGAATGGCAAAAGTAGCTCGCGAGCGTGGAATGCCGCAACCATCAGTCGCTCACGGCATTCTATCCCCAGGCCAGTTGGTGGTGGTGGTAAGGTGGTCGGTGCCTTGCAGGGGTTGGAGCCGGGGAGGAGGAAAGCGTCGAAGGTGAGGCACGAATGGCTCTTTCGCGAGATGGGAAGGGAAAGCCCGGTGGTTCAAACAAGCTGTCAGAATGACCTCAAACCTGAAGCAGATGAGCAGTTGAGTTCTTCTGTACGACCGCACAGTCCCACTGCAAAGATGTGTCATCTTCCTCTCCTGACATGGCTGTCGTACGCTTTGTACTTGGTGAGCAATCTTCCGGACGTCTGAAAATTGGAAGCGGAATTGGTGTGCAGAGGACAGAACTTCCGAAAACGAGAAAAGAAGCAAGATGGCACGCGAGTTCATGTATATGCCCCCGGTTTGTTTCAGAAAAAAAAATTGCTCATATTTCTTGTTTCAGGTAAAAAAATATTTTTTAGCCTCGCAGTCATCTAGTATATCCTATTAGCTTGTTTCAGAAAAAAAAGGAGTTGTTTTATTTTCAGTATAACTATAGCACCTTGTGGGAGTTAGGGTGATGAAGACAGGCCGGTCGTTAAACAGGCACCGTCAGCCTTTGAGGTTTGAGACCAAATCACTGGCACCACCGCACCCGCACCCGCACCAGTCGCTTCACTGTCAAAAAAGTTGGGGAATTCATAAATCGTCGTCCTAGCACAGGAGAAATGTGCGTCGCAATTTGAACATTCTCTCCACGAGTTAGGTTGATCAGCATACGTGAATCTTACTCCAGAGAAATAAAAGTTAATACCTGGGTATCCAAAGCGCCTATGTCTCACTAGAACAATCTTTTATCCTGTCAGCACAAAGTGAACAGTATGATTCATTGATACAATCTTTATTGGATACTTTGATATTGACAGTAATATGTCTACAAAACTCTTTAAAAGGCGTCAACTTGACGGATGTGATGCAGCATCTACGTATTCTGATGGAATGACACTCTATGGCAGGATCGTATATGCACTTCGGCAGTAGCGGAGGTGTGGGGCACGCGAAGTGAGCTCGGCACCGAACCACTTCGGCCTTGGCAGTGGGTGTAGTGAGCGAGCATTTTCTCACTCGGTCGCAGGACATTCTGGCGGATGAGCGGTCAACCGGTGGTTGTAGTGCAACGCCAACGCCTCGCTAAGCTACACAAGAGTTTTGGTGCTTTCTGCAAGTGGAAGGCGATGAGTAGTAGTTTCAATTCTTGCATCTGAGACGGAGTTTTGTACCACATATAAGTTAAGTTTGTCACGCTTCCAAATCAGTAGTGTTTGTCCACGGGAAAAGACTGCTCATGGTAGAAATTCATGGTTCATGTTGCTAAATTCTTACTTGAGGCGTCCATGTTCAGAGCAAGGACGATGTTGATTCTTGCAGCTATGTCCATCTCCTAGACACTTTTTCTTACAAACTTGATTCAGCTTAGATTTTATCCAATGAGCATTCTGATCTTCTTCCTCCTCCTCCTCCTCGACTTCCCTCTACACACTCCTTGATCAATGGTGCAACCCTCCAGATTGATTTTATTGCATCTATGCAACCCTCCTGCTCTTATTCTTCACGCCACCATCCCCGCCTGAGAAGTTATTCTTTTCTTTTTAATTGAAATTCACTCATCATGTTGAAACGAAACTGGCGAGTGCGCCAACAACTTGTTGAGAGAGCGCGGAGAAGCGTCCTTTGACTAATGAATTTTAACTAAAAAGGATAAAACTTGGCAACTTAGGAATGGTATTTTTAGAATGTACTAGTTAGGTGTAGTAATTTTAGGATGTTATTCACTTAAGATATTAAAAATAATGTATTTATTTGTAGGACGCAAAAATTTAATTTTGTCTCACAGATATTAGGATATTGTGGTATTTGTTCATAAAATGGACTATATAAAAAACTATATATACAAAAATGCAATACATATTGAAATTTAGCACGAAGATGCAAACTTATCCAATCATTTTCATAGTTGGGTTGTACAATAAATATTGATTTGGTAGAAAAGTTATGATATCAAACAAAATAAAATCTATAAAAACACATAGGTTGGGAATGCAACATTGTATCTTTGTATCAAATTCCAAGTTCTAAAACGTTTTGTTCATTAAGATAATTAAAAGTCTATTTTTCTGCTATAGTGTGCTATGTGTAGATATGACAATTTCATAGTGTTCAGAAAGAAAAATCAAATTTTGCAATACCCTAAACCACCCTTTTACAGTGTCCCTACATTAAAAACCTTTTATTAATGGTTTATTTATATCTCTATCTCCTATCATTAACTTATTATGTTATCACTCTGCAAACAGGCCTTCGGCCCGGTGGTGAAGGCGTCCGAGTGGCAGCCCACCGATCCGGGGTTCGATCCTCAAATCACGCACCGGTCGTAAAAATTGTTCCTCGCCTTTCCCAATCAAAACACTAGGTAAAGACTCGCATCATAGCTCACACGGTCGCAGAGTCCTTTGGGGAGGGAGTTCGAGAATTTTCTCGACCTGCGTATGGCAGCCCACCGATCCGGGGTTCGATCCTCAAATCACGCACCGGCTGTAAAAAAATTTCCTCGCCTTTCCTAATCAAAGCACTAGGTAAAGACTCGCGTCATAGCTCACACGACCAGCGGAGTCCTTTGGGGAGGGAGTTCGAGAATTTTTTCGACCTGCGTAAGAAAGTCTTCTTCTTAACAAAATATCCAGGGACCATCACACCTCGACGGGTCGAGTTTTTATTATGTTATCACTTTTATTGCTACAACCTCAGTATATATCACATATCAAAATCGTTAAGATTGGATTTAGGCTCATGATCACCAAGAGGTCATGTGGATCTATAAAGATTGGAAGTTGCAGTTTTTTTAAATCGATTTTTTGTTCAGGAAAAGAAACAATACAATTTTAGCACGAATTTGGCCCAAATCAAAGCCTTTTTCCAGACTTGCACACACTGTCCCCGTACAAAGTTGCGCTTGCGGCCACACGCGCTTCTTCGACTCTCCGTCCCCGATCCACTGCCGGCGCATCTCACCGCCGCTCTTGCTCGTCGGCTCCACTGACGGCTAATCCCTCTCTCTACCGCTCAGTCCGCTCCGACCTTCCTTTCCTAGCGGTAACAACTCGACGACCCGCGGCGCCTTTCGCCGGCCCCTTCTCCGGCGACGAGTACTCAGTAGGTATGCCCGCCCCTTCTCTTTCCTTCCTGCTGTGCGAAACTGAGCATCCCCAAACCTCATTATAAGCTATATGTATTCGGATCTGACGAGTTTCAAGTATATACATGTGCTATACCTACCATCTTAGATTTCCTTTTTGCAGAAAATATCGGGTGTTCATGTTTATGTGTGTCTTCGAGTGCGTCCGTTTTAAAATTCCATTTCATATCGAACGATTTCTTGAACAGTAAATCAGCCGACACAAAATGAGGTATCCTAGTTTTTTTTCCCAGGCGTACAGACTTAGGTGGATATTGTTTATGCGTGTGTGAATCAATTATGTGATTATGAAACTAATCTCAACTACAGTTTGCGCTGAAGGTAGATATTGTGACCAGATACTTAGAGAATTGGATTAGACTCTACATGTCCAGAAAGTATGGCACCAGGAAGCAAAGCCGAGAGAAAAGCAGCATTAGATGCCGGTGCATGGATGTTCAATGTTGTGACATCTGTTGGAATCATCATGGTCAACAAGGCCTTAATGGCTACACATGGTTTTAGTTTCGGTGAGATAAGCTTTGATCTCCCTTCCTAATTGAATACTGAATGATGCCGTATATCAATTCTATCTAGAATTAAACTACCATTATGCAGCAGATCAATCAGATATCTTGTACTAATGCTGTTTTTCTTTCTGTTGCAGCTACAACATTGACGGGACTTCATTTTGCAACCACAACCTTGATGACATCAGTAATGAAGTGGCTGGGATACATTCAGCCATCTTATTTACCATTTTCAGAACTAGTAAAATTTGTTGTCTTCGCAAACCTGTCAATTGTTGGGATGAATGTCAGTTTGATGTGGAACTCTGTTGGATTCTATCAGGTGAAGACAGATTTTTTGTTATTTCATCTTGAATATTGGAATGGGATGTGTATGGGTAACCATGTGTCTTTTCTTTTTCAGATAGCGAAGTTGTGTATCATTCCAGTGTTGTGCATTCTGGAAATCCTGTTTGACAAAGTCCGTTATTCAAGAGATACAAAGCTCAGTATAGTGCTTGTCCTAATAGGTGTTGCAGTCTGTACCGTGACTGATGTTAGTGTGAACTCCCAAGGATTGTTAGCTGCAATAGTAGCAGTTTGGAGCACCGCACTGCAGCAGCATGTGAGTATTTTGTGGATATTGCAACTTGTGCTTTTGTTAGGCATTATATGCTCCTTAAAATGGGAGCTCCTGAGTCGATTCTGTTTTCTATAGCATGTTATCTTGTATCACTTTTCGATTCTAGCTTAACTGAACTACATGCGTTGGGCGTTTCAGCTACTGGATTTTCAGAAGTCTGCGATTCTGACAAAAAGAAAGATATTCCGTTGTGCTTTAATGCAGAAAATCTGTTGCTATCCTTCCCTACCGCATCAACTACTCAAATGCAAAAGAGAATTCAGTACTAGCTGGCAAAATGATTTTTTTTTGTTTTGCCAATATTTAATTAATTACTTTTGTACAAGTGCTCCCTTTTCACCTTTTTGTTAGAACCTATACTCAGTTCACTCATTTCCTCTTTTGTGCTGCAGTATGTTCATCATCTTCAGCGGAAGTACTCGCTTGGCTCATTCAACCTTCTAGGTCATACTGCTCCAGGTCAAGCAGCATCGTTGTTAGTATTGGGGCCTTTTGTGGATTTCTGGCTGACAAACAAAAGAGTTGATACTTTTAACTATACACCTATAGTTACGGTATGAGATTCTTACTCTGATTCAGTTTGCTGCTTTAAGTCTTTGATTATATGAGCCTTGTATTGATTGTATATTTATTGGGTTCAATATTTGACAATACTTACCATAAGAAACATTATATTTCCTTATTTGGATGATCCTTAGTAACAACAAATCCTCAGTCCCTGCAAAGCTTGTTTATTTGCATAGGTGCTTCTTAGAGGTGAAATTTTCTGTTTAATTCAGTATCGACGTCAACCCTTCCTGGGGAAAAAAACCCTCCTTGAACTTGCAGTATATTGATGATTTGGATCTTAACATTTTCTTTTTTTGGCTTGAAGTACCTTTTCATTTGACATTGAAGAAATGATGACTTGGCCAAGTTATGCAATAATATTTCACATTCTCATGTGACATTTGTTTTCTTTCAGTTCTTCATCGTGTTGTCATGCATAATTGCTGTTGGGACCAACCTAAGCCAATTCATATGCATTGGAAGATTCACAGCCGTCTCATTCCAAGTTTTAGGACACATGAAGACCATTCTCGTGTTGACTTTGGGGTTCCTTTTCTTTGGAAAAGAGGGACTCAATTTCCATGTCGCAATTGGCATGGTTCTGGCTGTGATCGGCATGATTTGGTACGGGAATGCATCGTCAAAACCAGGAGGTAAAGAGCGTCCGGTTTACTCAACGCTGAGTGAGAAAACTCAAAAGCTCGGGATACTGGCATCCCAATCCGAGCTTGATCAAAAGGTCTGAAATGAGAACTTGAGAAGTGGTTATATAATGTCTGTCGATCTAATTTATTCTTTTCTACACGTTACGATGGAGATGTTTCTATAGAATTGTAGGACATAACAGAAAGAAAGTACCAGGGCTTACCGCCCATGACATTACTTTTGCGGCGAACGCCAACAAAGAACTGATTTGTAATATTAAGTTAGCGTTTATGTTTGAGCCACAGTGCACAGTAAACAGCTGCTTTATATCACCCATGTACAACGCAAACAGTGAGCCCATGATCACTCATGTAATATTCACGTTATGAATGATTGCATCGGCCCAGTAAGTCACAGTACACCGGCTTCACAATAACCTGTTCGGAAACGGCATGCAAGCGCTGAAACAAACTGAATATTATTATAGCTTCTATGCAAAAACAGCAAAATAGATATGAAATATCAATCATGCAGAGAATCATGTGCATTCATCCATTTAAATTGCTCGAAGGTTTAGCACATAAAAAGGGCAGACAGAAGAAACATGCTTGCCAGTACAGTACAGTTAAGGTGCAACAAGCAACTAAATTGCGCTGTCGTATTACAGAAGTGCATATTCCTGGAAGTAACTGCGTTGGTAGGTCCAAACCACCTACTTATCAGACATCTTAGGCTCCCCTTATACCCCCCAAAAAAGCTTTTGCACAGATCAACTACCTGAACAGGTTAAGATCTGAATGGATGAACGCAGCATGAGATATGAATGGAATATTAGCATACACGCCTGCAAGCGCACACCTCATGCACTCAAGAACTGTGAAGATCTGTATGAAGGCCATTGTCATCCAGAAGTACGCCATTGGTTTACCCTGAAAAACGATGCTTGGATTCCAGTTGCACGCTGTTGCCAGAGCTTGAGAACCAGTATCAAGCAGGATAGCCAATATGATGTGAAACCGCAAGAAATGTGGTGACCACTTCCGCCTCACAACAAAGAAGTATATGGTCATGAAGATCACTAGAAAAAGCCATCCTGGGAGTAGAGCCATCGTATCAATGAAGGCGTAAAGCAGATTAAACCTTTGCAAATAAGGATGAAGCTGGTAGATGGCATCTGCATTCGACCACATGTTGTGCAGTGGCAGAAGATAAGGTACGCAAGCTAGGGTTCTCCACCACCATTTAGGTTTAGATTCTAGCTCAGGATAGCTGAATGACGATAAAGATGCTTGACAGGTAACTTGAGTTCTTGGGTTTAAGCTGCGCGCTGACATAAATGGCTTGATTTCCTTGACAGAATCATATTTCACAAAGGGCGTAGATATAGTAAGAGAGTGAAAATCTGCACCAGCTGAAAGTAAGAAATTTAATGTTAGATATTGGGTAGTCAATGTGAAGTCAAACATCAATATTGGCATTAGTAAAGGTTTATGGTTTGAGATAATTCATCTTTTTCCATGCAGGCTGGTACCTGCTGTACCGTTTAGAGATGAGTAACTAACTCACTGTAACTTGAAAGTTGTTCATTATAACAGAGATCATTGCAAACTAAAAAAAAAACGTAGAATTTGAGGACACTTAAGAAAACTCAACACGAGTTACTGGTTTGTAATTTTGTATAAATTTTCAATATGAGAGCACCTACAGACTAGATTCAATCCATGTGTATATCGTAGCCTGCAGCATAGTATAAACTTTAGCTCTTATGGACTAAAATCTATAACCAATGTTGCTTCTAAAAGGATAGAAATGCATCATGTACCAAAAAGGTACCACTACCATACTATCATCAATTTCGAGCTGAAAACAAAATGTTTCAGCCACTAACATATTTTCGATATCAAAATTCTGAGCTCTTGTCTTTAAAAGAAAGAAAATCCAGGTTATCAAGCAAGTTGGCTCTTCAGAGTTAGCAGAAAATCATTGCATATGTTCCCCTTTCATCCTATCAGCTTCTCTCTATATATCATCAATGAATCAATTAATCCTTGTTCTACCAGGGAAGTATGGAGGAACTTGAAATGAACTTACTCATTTGATAATGCAATTTTCTTTTTTTCTGAAAATATAAACAAATTCTGACGCTAATGAACTTACTCATTTGATAATGCAATTTTCTTTTTTTCATTTGATGATGCAACCTTAAACTTCGAAATTTATTCACAAGAGTACGATTACCCCATAATGAAGGAAATAAAGTACCTCTCAAAGCTAAGGATTTCTTCTCAGGATGAAATGCAGGACCTCGCATGCTGAGAAACGCCGGCCTAGCGAGGAAAGACGGCCTTGCAGGGGAACCATAGCGACTCACGGCAGGAACACCTAACGGCCGCGCATTCGCCGTAGTCACCCCATGACAGGGAAACATCCCGCCTGCGCAGCGTGAACCTAACAGAGAGGCATTAGGGTTCAGTTAAACCCCCGGGAAAAAGAATTGTGAAGTAGAGGCCTTAAGAAGAATGTTACCAAGCACAATAGGGCTTCCCCACCAGCACAGGGTGAATTGGACCTCCGAGCTCGAATGAATCCCCGAGCCGCGCGGGGGAGCGAAGATGGCGGCGAGAGGAGGAAGAAAGGGGTTGGTGGGGCGGCGACGAAGGCGGAGTCCGGATTGGGGAGGACGGAGGAGCTGTGCGGAGTAAAGCTGGAGGCCGCTCGCCGCCATCTTGACAATTGGTGGGCCGGGCCCACTTATAAGATTGACAAGATTCTCCTTTTGTTGCTGAGTGAGGCTCATTTACGACGTAGAACGGAACCCATGTAGACAGCTTTTGCAATCAGTTCCGCTACAATTTGACAAGTCTAAAAATTAAAAAAAAACACAATGTGACAGATCCTCACAAAAAAAACTACAATTTGAAAATACCAAGATCAAAGGTAAGAAGCAAAATCTAAATCACGAGTAGGACATGAACAGAAACTCTAGGTTCCAAAGAAAGCTGTTGTACGTAGTTGATCGCAGTCTCTCCTTCACAGAAAAGTTGTGGCATGAGTCATATCACTCGTTGTTGGCTACTTGTTCTAGAATCGCTAGCTGCTAATCCATCTTAGATCCAGAGAGGATCGGGGTGAAATAAAGGACAGCAAACAGGGGCATACAATACACTACGGTTGTGTGTTGTTTGGGCTAGTAAAATTTGTTAAGGATTTTGATGAGCTTATGCGTAATAAATTGAGCTAAGGCTTTTGATGAGTTATGTGATCAATACAAAATTTTAGCGAACACTCTCCCTAGTGACTAATTATACAGCAGGAACACTCTAACAGATTGTGGGATTATATATAGAAGTAAAAGCTGCCATCGCGAAAAAACTTCCTTGAACATGCAGGAGAAATGTGTGTCTATATATTAAGAAGAAAGAAATGAAACCAGTCCTTTTTTTTTTTTGAGGACATGCCTAAGCATGCTTTTCATTAAGAAGAATATATTACAACCCGGTGATACTTCCTTGCGAAAGGATCACCCTCCATCGACGAACTTGGCAGAAAAACCAAGTGAACCACATAACTCGACCTTCGATCCACACACACACTAGACAACTACTCACGCAAAGGGGCGCCACCCTAAACTCAATGACCAAGACAACAAGCTAAATAAACAGCACAAGTTCAAGATGTTTGAAGCCTAATATAAACTAAAGACGCCAAAATTGCCAAGTTTCGTTGCGTCTCACCAACCTCCGGGAACATGTGTAGCACCAGAGCATCGCCACCATATAAGAAACAACAAATTTGGAGTACATAGTAGAATCCCAACGAAGCAAGACACTGGCCTTTCAGATGACGCCTCAAGAGGATGCAGAGTCCGAGCCACGCCGTCATCCTTCAAGAAAAATCTTGACAAGTTTTCACCCGAAGACCAAAACAGATTAGCTCCACGGTGACGCCTCCAAGGAAGAGCACAACGCCCATAGGCGTAATTGTCACCGACGTCGGCAAAGCCGGGCGAACCTTTCGGTTGGAGTCCTCCATCAAACATGTCCGACTCAGTGAGAATCAGGCCCTCCTCGTAGCCTCCGAAACATGTCCCATTACAAGGTAGCCAGATTTAAAGATATGCCCTCGCTTACCCTTTACAAAAGCTGGACTACACTCGGAAATTATGATGATGTTGACCCATGCAGGACAACTATTTAGCTCCCAGGCTCGGCAACTGTCGCTACACATACCTAAGCTACCATGATCCTACAGGCTACAGCTGCAGCGTACCGACGTCGTTAGAGCAATATTACACTACATAGAGAGATGGCAATCGGCTAATATAAGGTACACATAATATTATATTGCAGTGGAAATGTAAGATATACATTGTCTAGGCCGTAAGGTCTACGGATAGATCAATGCACAAAGCCATTGCATATGTAAAATACTTCCCTTGTCGAGCTTGAGTCGCGCATAGGTCCGGCAGTGGAGGCTGCGTTGCCTCCCCATACGACGGCATGATACATGCCGGGATGGGGTGCAGCTACGGCGAGCTCAAGTGTGTTCAGCCCCCACGCCGACACTGAGTCAAAGTCCAGACACCTTGCTGATATATAGGTTGGTCCGCTGGATATTTTTGCCCATTGACTTGGGCTCGATTGAGTAAAATGCATGAGTGACCACTATATTTGTTGGCTTGTTTCAATTTGACCATCATACTTAGAAGAGTGAAAATGATGGCCATCAAGGTTGCTCCAACTGACTCGATACAGTCATTAGCTTTTTAGGAGCACGTAAGTATGCTAGTAACATGGCATGTATACTTATAAGAGCCTGTTTGCTTCGCTACCGTAACTCGCCACGCCGCAGTTTTGGCACGCCGTACTTTTTCTGGCTAGCGTTTGCTTCGTTGCCGAACCTTCGGCGTGCCGTAGCTACTCAACCAGGCTGTAGTTCATTTTCATCGCCAAACAACGCCAAAACGGTGGCGGCCGTTTTGCTCGCCACACTTCTGGCTTGGTGAGTTATGGCAAAAAAGCAAACAGGCCCTAAATTTCTCCCTCTAGTTTAAAATATTTTATGATTGTATGCTAAATTAGAAAGCGTCTGTCAGCAATCATCCAATGATCCAATGGTGTGATATGGCTCTGGGGTTGGTGAGCCTCTGCACCTGCAGGAGATTATAGATGGGCTCGGACAAGTGCAATTACTCTGATAAAATTAGTTGGACATGTTTCATGAACTAGCATGTTCGAGGTATCCTACGCAATTAGAGATCAAGTGGGCCAAATTGTTACCGCCAGTAGTAGTCACAACTTATTCTATCTTGTGTCCACATAATAAGGAAAGTGGGTTAAATATTAGGAGCCACGTAATGCATCTATCAGCTACAATTGAGAATCAGGAGATGAGGAGATAAATGAAAAAAAATGCTATTGGATATCTATGTTGGATTTGTTCAAGAGTGCATTTAGTCCACGGTGGAGCATGGGTCACCCAACCTATGCCACATGCCCGCATCGCTGGAGTACGTATTTCTAGAGAGCTAATGACCATATCGACTCAGTTGAGCAATCTTGATGGCCACGATTTACACTTTTCTAAGTATGATGGCCAAATTGAAACATGCCAACAAATATAGTGGTCATTCATGCATTTTACTCGGCTCGATTCCATAGTCTAATAATATTGCTTCTTCTCTGTTCTGTACTTCTGGAACCATTTTGCACCAACGCTGAGTTGCTCTTGTGGTTAAAAAAATTACTCTTCTGAGAGTTCTGCTGATCATGCATTCATGTACCTATGAACTGATCATATCAGCAAAAGATACTAGTAGTAGGACCGGGCTTTTAATATGATCGAGAAAAAATATGATGAAAGTTATTCTCATAGCAGCACGCTGATCATTGTGTCTTCTGAAGATTAACTGGACCTTCTGAAACTACCCAAAACTAACAGCGGGTCAGGATAACTTACAACGCCTAACTTTACTTACCCTGACCGGTCGTTACCAGCTTCCAGAAGGCAGCACCTTACGCGTGCATGTTGGGTTAAAACGAGCGCGGACGACGGACCTGAGTTGAAACACGACAGCGACGAAATGACGACTCTAACCTAAACACTTGACTTTTCTAGCTAGCTAATCCCCTATCACTAGCCACTAGCTTCTGCCCTCCTCTTCGATCTATATCGTCCACGTCACCCCATGCCGTTGAAGGGGGAGCTCCAGTTGTTGGCGTACCCGTTCGCCCTCGCGATGCTCACCGTCGACGCCGCCGATCCCTGCGAGAACTGGTACCCGCCGTTCCTCGCCGCCGCGTACGGATCGCTCGCCACCATGGCGTCGTACCCGATGAGCTTGTTGCCCTCCTCGTCCCCGCCGTAGCTACACGTGCTCCCCTGGTTGGCCGTGCTGCTGTGCCCCTGGTCGGCGGCCACGACCGTGCTCGACGGCATCAGGAACGAGCTGCCACCACCGCCGCCGCCACCAAGGCCCTGGTACCCGCCGCCGTTGTAGACCGTGGAGCTCGACGAGGCCTGGAAGAAGTTGTGCGCGGCGGCGGCGCTGCCGAGGTGCAGCTGCTGCAGGTCCTGCAGGCTGTGCGCGGCGGCGGCGACGGCGGCATCCTGCTCGGGCTTGCACCACCCGCGAGGCGGCGCCTGGCCGTACGGGTAGTGCACGGAGAGCGGCGACGGCTGCTGGAACGCGATGGTGGGCCAGGCGTGGTGGTGGTGGTACGAGGCGTAGCCGCCCAGCCCGGCGTCGGCCAGCTGGGAGATCACGCCGGCGTCCATGTCGGCGCGCCATATGGTGGCGCCGGCGGCGTCCGGGTGGTCGACGGCGTCCTTGAGGCGCCGGGCCGCGCCGCCGACGGGGAGCGTGCTGCTCTCGAGGATGCTCTTCACGTCGTAGCGGCTCATGTCGAAGTTGGTGACGGCGTTGAGGCCGCGGAACTTGATCGCGGCGATGTCGTAGGCCTCCGCGGCCTCCTCCTCGGTGCCTACACACGTAAGTACGAGGGAATGAATGAATGTGCAAGATTGTTAAGACGCATGATTAGGGTTGCTATAGCTAGCTACTAGCTTCCCGATGCATGTGGCTGCTCTGGCCTTATATGTTGCATATTGCATGCATGCATGCACAGGGGTGGTAGCATGCAAAATGGGTGATTCAAATCGCGGAGGTTTTCTACTCCTCCCTTTGACTCCATGCCCCGATTTTCTCAGACAACTTTGAGACAAAAACTTGGAAAGGTACATTTGGGACATACTTAATGCGCTGATCACTATTATATGCCTCCATAGGGCAACATATAGAATATCTAATCTTCAGTTCTACGAGACGAAGATTTCAAGAAATTTGACTAAACAAGTACGGGTCCATGACTTAGATCTTGGGGATATAACACTAAATAGTCATTAACTAATTAGTTTTATTGAAAGATCAAGGAATTTGTTTTTCATGAAACGGTCATACTACTGAGGGTTCTGAAGAAGAAAAATTGCTTACTGAATGTGCCCAGGTAGAGATCCTTGTTCCCGGCAACTCTCCCTATCCTTGCTTGCCATCTCCCGTGCTGGTGGTGTCTGCGCGATGCAATACTGATTTCAATATAAGGTCTAACATTATTGCAGAAAATCACAAGTAAAAAACTTATTTGATTTTTCAGCATAACACATCTAATCTAATAACGACAATATTTCATCATACAATGCTGATTCATGTGTGCATTATATGTAATGTGCTATTGAATTACCTAGTTACTCCTCGGTACTTTGATGCTCCACGAGAAAATCCACTGCTATTCCTGCATGTGTTGGAACAAATCGTTGTTAGCAAATCAAATAAAAATCCAAAATTAAGTGAGATATGCATCAAGATATGAAATGAACATCAAATATCACCTCCTTAGGTATGCAATATACTCCTGCCTAGTCATATGTTTCATTTCATCTAGCTCCTTCTCGTAGTTACTTATCTGCAACATTGTTTTGGCACAACAACAGGTGTGTTAATTCAAAAAATATTGCACTTTAATAATCAACATAAGAAGGCGGGTCTCTTGTAGTGAATGCAGCAAAAACTATGCTCATGACAGGAAATTTATAAGACTTACTGGGAAATTTGTTGTAGTAGTAGTGCCCCAATACTTGAGAGCTGCCAAATCATAAGCCCTTGCTGCCTTGTCCTCCTTGTCATAGCCACCTGTGATCATGGACACAAAACACAAAGTGTAATTACAAAAATAGGAATAGTGATCTCTACAATAATGGAAATGTGAAGGTAAGAGCTAGAAAGGTCAACGCAAACGACGTACCAAGATAAACTGCACATTGTTGATTTGTCGTCCCATAGACAATGCGTGAATGAAGCAATTTGTTGATGGAATACAAAACATAATGCTTAGTTAGTAATCTAAGATTGTGTATATATTGTGATGTGCCACACAACAGATATGGAGAAGGGATTAAGGATCCACATTTCATTACCTTGTCTACCCTTGCGACTCTGCCCCTCTCTTCTACAGCTATTATCCCATAGATGAGCCTCATAACGCCCTGTCCATCTATGCCTGCGTGGAAACCAAATTCAAAGAACATGAGTGCCACCCAATGCAAGCTGGAATGCTTTTTATTGTGGTTCCCTCTATACTAGAGAGCTAAAAGAACCAAACAGAAATACAATTGCATACATATATATAACTTTCTATATATATATATATATATATATATATATATATATATATATATATATATATATTCTCAGGTGTTAGACGAATGATTAATTATTATGTGCCATTTTCAATCACATCATAGTGACCAAGGGTATAACAATGATCAAAGTATGCAAAAAAATGTTTTGATATGGCATCCAACTTAGCAAAAGCAAAATAGCAATAGCCTCGAAAAGATTGCAGATTACATTTATAATTTATTTACCTTACTTGCCATATATCATATGACCTACTATGTCTAAAGCAAAATAGCATAGCCACTGCCTCGAAAGATTGCACTGCTAGTATTTTCTATCTAGTATAGATCTGATCATAGTTCATGTTTTCGATAGATTGATCCCGTTCAACAAGGTCATCATTAGCATTTTCTAACTAGCTCTAGACTAGTACTAGACCGATTTGAAATGGACCAAGAACACATCAACAAATGTATCGAAGACACAAACTAATCAGTATAATGTTCTAACCTTGTTACACCTCGATATATAGAGGTCCTTTGCCCAAACGTGTCGATGGACTTGCGCGGCACAGCTTCTACCACTGCACCAGGTGAATCCATGGCACCGCTCGCCCGCTTGTTCTCCGACGATGTGCTCTCGGAGGCCGCTCCACTGGCGTTGCCTCCGGCCACGACCATAGGCAGGTGCGAGCCCGTGCTCATCGAGAGCGCCAAGCTCTGCGAGCTTCCGGTTGCCACCGCCGCACCGTTCCTTCCCAGGGAATCAGAGCATCCAAAGCTGTTGGCGCTCGCGTCGGTGCTCATCTCCTCGGGCTGTGGCTGATGCGGAGCCGGCTGCTGTGGCTGGGGCACCTGATTGTTCCGGAGCCAGGTCTTGATCATGGAAAGCTCCATGGTGTTGCTCCCACTATTGCTGTTGGTGCTGTTGGCCATGGGGACTCCGGAGAATAGGTATCCTCCTGATTGATCCTGCTCCGAGACGAACGAGTTACCTCCGAGGAAGTCCTCAAGCTTGGGCTCGCTCTCTTCGACGGTCCTCTTGCCGCTACCGCCGCCGCCGCCGCTCGACCCGACGAGCATAGAGAGCTCCGAAGCGCCGCCGTTGTAGTCCATGCCCCTAATGTTCCAATCTGCACCCACATCAAATATCGAGACGCTATGAAGAAGATCATGGAATAGTGTGCACCATACGGAATAGAAGAACTAGAGAGATCATCAGGCAACAAACGGGTTGCATCCTCTCTTCACCTTGGGTCTCTTGAGGGCCCCTGTTGAAGGCCTCCATGATGCCATATGAAGCGTGATCGAGGTGCCCATCGGAGGCTGGCTGCGTCGGCAGACCATAGAAGTCGCTGCCACCGGAGATGTCGATGCCGGCGGCAGGCGAAGTATCCTGATTAGGCTGCGCGTTTTCCTGGCCGGAGAGAGAGAATCCCAGCCAGTTATTCGCAGAAGCCATCTAGGGAGAAGCTGATAGCACAGTTAGGGATGGTTTGTTTCTGATCAGAGCTGCGAGTGCATTGGCGAGCGAGGAAGGAGAGGAGGATGTCAAGGAGAAGCTGATAGGGGGAAGTAGTATAGCTTTTCAGGGGCAGCGCTACATTTTGGGTCAATGTGAAGAGGGCAGGAAGAGGCCAGAAAAAATATCCTGACCACCTGAGAGGAGGTGAAAGTGTTGTAGAAGGTCTGTATATATAAGTATACAACATCATAGTGGCTCTATTTTTCTCCTTTTTTACTGCCAAGAGTAATCAAATCAAAGTAAAGAAAAGAAACATATACTAGATCTTTGCCGAGAGAAGCTAAAATAATGGTTAGTAACTTTGTGGCCACGAACAAACAAAATAGTATAACGACGTATTAGGGCACATGGAAACAGGTACAATTCTTCGGTTTAGGCAAAGAATAGACGGCTCTACTAAGAATGCTGTCTTCGGTGAGCTACTGAACTTTTTCAAAGAAAATGTTTACAGCTACGTATTACTACTATCTCCGATCACACTTGGGCCACATTTTTAGTTCCTAATTTATCGATAAGTCCAGTGTATATATATATATATATATATATATATATATATATATATATATATATATGATATCGTGGAGGTGTATATTCTCAACAATACAATTTTTTTTAACATTTTAGTCCTAATTAATATTTTAAAAATGTAAGTTTCAAAAGTCTGGAGTCCACATATATAATTAATTTTGTGACTAGAGAGACTAGTAATTACTCCCTCCGTTACTAAATTGTTGTCGCTATTGACTTTTTTGTTACGTTTGACCATTCGTCTTATTCAAAAAATTTCTTCAAATAAAAAAAGTTATATACTATATTTCAAGTTTCTTTAGTGATAAAACATATTCCAAGAAAATATATCATATTTTTTAAACTTTATTTGAATAAGACAAATGGTCAAACTTAAGAAAAAAGTCAACGGCGACAACAATTTAGTAAGGGAGTAGTATTTCTTTTTTCATAAGATTATTTATCCATCCTGGGGGCAGTGTATCAGTCAACGACATCTGTTTCACACAGAGAAACGTCAAGGAAACAATCAGGCAACTACAAATTAATTGCCCGCAGAAAACTGAAAGGTTAACCGATAGACGCTGGCTTTTGATGAGCATTCTTCCAGGGAACTGAGAGCTTTCACATTTGAAAACCATCAGTCCTACACACTCATCATATTCTATATCTATATCCAATTCGCACCACCTAGCGTCCTATAGCCAGAGTAGCCTCCGTGTAAAAGCGACTTGCAAGCCTGCAAAACAAAGCTGACTCGGAACATACCAAACGGGGGGCCAGGGGCAGGGAAGCTGATCCGGAACCGTTTAAAAACGAGCCGAACATTTCCTTGGATCTCAATCAATCGGGGAGGAGAGAAGAAGAACCCGATAAGGCGTGCCCGTGCTTCCCATGCATGCATGCGCTTGCGGCCAGGTACTGTGCGGACGGTTCGTCCCGTCCAACGGCGGCGAATCCAGCGAAAGATTCCCGTGCGCGGAAAAGAAAAAGCGCGGCAGCTGGCGCGCGGCCGGTCAAACCCCCTCCCCAGCCGCGCGCGCACGCACACCTGTGGAAGCAGCCAGCACTCGCGCGCTCTGACATGTCAAGCCATGCATGCCCGTCCGCCGGCCCGCGCGTGCGCATCCCCGTCCGAGTTCCAACCAGCGGCCACAAGTAATAGGGCACAAGGGCTACGCGGGCAGCGGCGGCAGCCTAGGCCTGCTCGCTCTATAATATTCGGCGTCCTGCTTTCGAGGTGAATCGCTGGATTGGACTGGTATGACCAGCATGGACTGACGGACTGACTGGCCCGGCCTCTGGAAATGGCGCATCAATTTCTGGTTTTTAGCAGCTCGATCAGTACCCCTGCCTCAAGCCAATGCCAGACAGACAGTATGTGAATATTCTTGCCTTTGTTGTTTGGGGGATGGGAGATCTACCTACAGTTTTTTCAGTACTACTACATGGAGGGCTGAAGGACACATGGCCATTTTTTGCCTTGTGGCTGGACGTATCGCAGAAGGGGTATATGCGTGATTTGCCTGCAATATCCAATGTGGACACGTCAAAACCTACTTGCCATATTCTGAAAATGCATGCGAGACTGAAAGTGGCAGTATAGGGTGAAGTTCACTCTGACCATATTCTAATGCGTCCTCCTGTTATTTTTCCTTGATCATTCCTTGGTACTATAATCAAATGATCCAAACCCACTGTCTTCCCCGCATCAGTCGGTCTCTCTCTCTCTCTCTCTCTCTCTCTCTCTCTCTCTCGAGAAGCACCCATCCAACCCCAAAGAGCGAGAAAGGTTAACCCTAAAGAAAGCTCACGGTGACCCCGAATAAAGTAGCGGAGCTGGGGTTGCAAGCTGTGCCCTCTACAAGGACACACACCCTTGTCTTCCGGGCACACTAGGGGAGCCTGAACAGTGCTGCACGCACTGAAGGAGTGCCCC
Source organism: Chloris gayana (assembly GCA_031894775.1). Taxonomy (NCBI): domain Eukaryota; kingdom Viridiplantae; phylum Streptophyta; class Magnoliopsida; order Poales; family Poaceae; genus Chloris; species Chloris gayana. The sequence goes on from JAUNZO010001800.1 coordinate 707,076, forward strand.
AAACGCCTCCGCGAACATGCCTGAGACCCCAGGACCGTCCTCCACATCACGGGCCATGCATGTGCTTACTAGCTAAGCTTATTTCTGGTCGGTCAGAAGAGCAGAGAGGCATGGCGTTGGAGCTTCCTAGTAGCTACAAGTACATATCCAGCCACAAGGCTTCGAGTCCAAGTTAGGTTGGAACGGACGCTACCACCTGTTGTGCCATCATGAGCATCCAAGTGTGGTTATAGATGAGCAGGTTTCACGGCCGCCCAGATGATGAACATTTGGTTATTGGTAAGAAAAGTTCACGCAAGTCACAGCTATATATCTACTGATTGCGTTATATTAGGATCCGTATATTATGTACTCATTGCTCCATCATCTAATTGAAAATTTGCTACATACACTTGCCCTATCTTTTTCAGCACGAATAAGAAGAAGAGAAACATCTGCTCCATTAATGTGTCACGAACATTGCTCTCGATCTTCAAGACGATGTGATCTGATTTGTTACATTACAGTTGGTGACAGAAAGCATGCACTGCAATTTGCGGTGCCACTTGTTCAACATACGGATCAAAAGGATCGCTTTTTCTTTTTCTCGAACAACCACGAGATCGAGTGCCTAAATCTATACGCAACACCTGCGCCAAACATGCTTCCACATATCTTCTCAGTGAGATCACGCACACAGCAGAGAGAGAGAGAGAGAGAGAGACTATATATTCCACATGGACGAAACGAACAACTTGTGTCAGGGGCCTGGCGGCCTACCGACTTGACCCTGCCAGCCCGTCCGAAAATGTCGGTCGTTCGTTAGTTGGGCCTCGCCTGCTGCAGTGGCGAGCGAGACCGGTAGCGAGCGCATCCACACAGCCACACGCAGCGGCGTTGGTGTTTTCCACGGTGCACGTGAGGCGCCGTGTAGCTTCCCCATGCGGCTGCCACTAGCGTATGCGTATGTGCACGTATAGTAATGCTACATGGGATCCTCCTCGGCCGCGGCCTCCGTCGCAGCAGAGTACAGGCGGCCACGAGCGGCGTATTGGTCCTGCGATAGAATATTGGCGTCCGGACCGGTCCTGGCGCTCGGTTCCCGCGCTCCCTGCCCGGCCTCGCTTTGACCGTCAAACCGCCGCGCCCGGCCGGGTAAACTTGAAAAGGAGCGGTGAAAAGTGGAACACATGCCTGGCCCCCTGCCGCTGCTCCTCCGTTGAACGGGAGGAGGAGGAGGCAGACGACGAACACGTTTAACTCCCCTCGGTTACGCCGTGCGCATACGTACGGCCCGGTTAAACAATGTGGCCGGGGATCGGTGTGGTCATACTTCTTGCCGCTCGCTTTCTCGTCTCCGTCCAGGAAGGCGAGACAAAAAGGTGAAAAGGACCAGCACGCAGCAGCAGCTCCCCACTGTGCGCTTGCAGTTACAGAGCAGCGGCTTGTTGTTTGCTCGAAACCACCAGTAGATTCGACAAGTTGCCGGTCGATCGCCTTCGTCGTCGTCGCGCCCGTGGACTACTACACGCACAGCGTCGTCGGTATATGTACATCCGGCCACGCGTGTGCACGCACTCGCGTTTCTTCGCCGCACACGTCGCACGTTGGGGTTGTTCCGTCACTGCCTAGGGGCTTAGTTTAAAGTGCTCAGCCGAATAATTAACACGGGTGGTGTAAGATCCGGGTTGAAAATTCGCCCGTCAGAAGAAACCGGTGGTGGGCTTGCTGCGATTAACTTTATCGCGGGGCTAAACGCGTGTCAGTTGAGGTGAGACCGGTTTTCGCCGCGGCGGCGCGTGCATGGGCAGCAGGTGGCAGCCGCCCTGCGGCCCGCCCGGTGAATTCGCGGGAGGCATAGCGTCGTGGTGCGCGCACGCGCGCGGCGGACGGTAGTCGGGACTCGGGGGGACGGTGGTGGTACTGGGCTAGGTGGTGCGGGCTTGCTCATATGTGGGCTGATCTTTCTACATGGGCCAATGTTGTGCAGACGCTGACGAAGGTAGCCGACCTCATCGGCTGGTTGGGTCGGGCCTGGCCACAGACTTTTTTTTCTTGCTACGATATTAACATTTCAACCCAGTTAACATCCAAAAATTCTCCACAAGCCAGCCAGGTTTCGGACCGGAGACCAACTCAGCACTCAATACCGACTCTTATCGTTCCCGCAGGAACAACAAGGCCGGTCTCGCCGGTGCTTCTCACTAGACGCCGCCGCACAGCACCCAAATTCCAACCCGACTTCTCCATCCACCAGGAGGAACCCGAGCGAATCGAGAGCCCGGTGAGCCGAAACAAGGCATATCCCTGAGCTCCATCACCATGGCGTCGGCGTGGTGCCTCTCGGCCCCGGCCGCCGCCCCGCCGGTGGCGGGGGCGCCCGGCGCCCTCGGCGTCTCTGCCGCCTCCTTCCCCGTGAGGAGGCGGCGCAGGTGGGACGCGCTCGTGGTGTGTATGGCCCCGGACGAGGAGAAGATTACGCGGCGCTCGCCCCTCGATTTCCCCATCGTAATTCCTCTCCTCGGTGCCTCTTCCACATCTGTTTATTTATTTTATGATAGCGACGCGCTACCTCTGGGGTAATTTTAGTTATTTTAGCTGATCTAGGTTCGGTTTAGGGAAATTCACGGACTGGGATTGATGAACCCGTGGAAATGTTACTAATAGGTTCTTGCTGTTAGAACAATTTGTTATCCCTCGGCTCGTGGCTGTGTATATTGCTACTTACCAGAGCTTATATGAGCTTAGTGCCATCCTAATAATCCATTTATTTTTAGGGATTTTAGTGAGGTTATAGTTCTCTCTGAATAAAACAAACTTATGTTCCTAACTGATACGAAATGGAATTGCTATTTTGTTTGGATACTAGCTAACTTTGTAAATGGCTTTGCACACGCAGAATTAGTCATAGGTTAACCTTTCACTTGGTATGAATCTCCACGTATTCTTGTTATCAGAGGGCCATTCTGCACTTCCAAGATTCAGAACACTTAATACTCAAACCAGTTCTAGATACAAAGCGAAATTAATCCTTTATGTCCGTATGAACCTCTTCACTTGTCTGCTGTTGTTTTGGTGTGTTGATAGATATTTTACGTGATGTTTCATCTAAAAAAATATTTTACGTGATATAATATTAGAACAAGGAGCACCAATGAGTTGCTCACAGTGAATTTATTATCTTCACTAATTTTAAGGCCAAATTATGCTCATGGCTTCATGAAGTTGTGTTTTTCATCTTGTTGTGATGTCCATGTTGTATTTTTGTGATGTTGAACACAATGGTGATATGACAACCATTATCATGCTTGAAACTTGCCATACTTTTTTGGGTGTGACAAAAGGACTGTTTCCAGGCCTCTAATACTGTTTTCCCAAATATGTTATATCCAAAATAGCTGACATTTGTCAGTGTGCACGGATTACCTGGTCCAATGAAAGTGTCACACATGGCTGCAGTGATCTAGAGCTGTTGTTACAGTCTACCTTTCTTTTTTCTCTCTTTGCTTACTTATGGACATCGAAGTTAATATCAATTGTTTTGTGGATGTGTATAGGAATGGGAGAAACCGAAGCCTGGTAGGAGACCTGATATCTTCCCAAAGTTCAGTCCTATGAAAACACCATTGCCCCATCCGTTACCAGCTGATGATCCTCTGGACGATGATGAAGAAGAGGAAGAGGAAGAAGCTCAGCCCCAGGAGGAGCCACAAGAGGATGACCCAGACAAAGAAGAACCTGAGGAGGATGACCCGGACAAGCCAACTGAGTAATGTTGGATGATGGATTCCTGGTAGATAGACTCTGGGTAAAAGTGTGTTTTATGTTGAGCAAGAGATTTCAGCTTCTGCCGGCTTATATAGGCTCTAGACGCACAAGTTTATTATTAGCACCTTTGAGCTTGTCTAAAGCTACGAAAGTTTTGTTCGATGGATTACAATCTACAATGTGATGTTTGAGATGATATGTAGTTTCACTTTATCCATCTTAAATAATTAGTTTTTAAAGGGTAAAAAAAAGCATTGCGACAAGGCATTGCCTGACCTGCTGTGAGACAATGATATTTGGTCTACTTGGGTCCTCCTATAGCAAGTGCCGCCTGCTTTGTATGCCGTCATTTTCGTGCATCTTGAACTCCGCTTTTAGGTCAGCATACAAACGTTTCGATTATTATGCTTTGGGTTCGTGCGTCCACATGCATGAGTAATCGATCAGAATTTTTACTATACAATTGTTTTGTGCTTATTTTAAATCAAAGTTACATACTACTCCCTTACTAAATTATTGTTTGAGTTTGACCATTTGTCTTATTCATAAAAGTTTAAGAAATATCATATATATTGTTGAAATGTATTTTATCACAAAATAAACTTGAAATATAGCATATAACTTTTTGTGTTTGAAGAAATTTTTTTTAATAAGATGAATGGTCAAATGTCACACAAAAAAAGTCAATGTTGACAACAATTTAGTAGAGGGAGTATTCTGCATGGGAATTCAAGCTTAAAAGAGAGAGAAAAATACAGCAACACTTTAAATCTTGGTGTACTATATTTTCTTGATCAGATAGTGCCTGGTCACTCTTGTTCTATTCATGACGACTGAAGTTTACAAATAGATACAAGAAACCCTACAAAATTTCTCTCCCATATGCAGGAGCAAACAGCATGGAAAATGCTAACTTCTGGTTAAAACATACTGTCCACCTCCAAATTAGACATGAATATCTACTTCGACTGTTATCTCATTTGACATCTGTACCTACTTTCCTTTGATCTTGCAGTAGGCGTAAAAGCCAGAGCCCAGAAAGCCTAGACCTTGCCCGATAACATTAAGCTGCCATAAAAAAACTTGGTTCAGTAGAAAATCAAAGAGCTGATGGCACAAAAGGAGAGAAAAGAGAAGCTTAAAACTAACCAGATCAAAAGGAAGCCCACCGAATAGCACCCAACCAATTCCAACCGTGAAGAAATCCTGCAGAAAAAAAAATGGGTGTGAAGACCATTAAAAAACATTCCACGTGCTTAGCTGAGTGAAATAGCAGCATGGAAGGCATACCTTCAAATTACCACACATCGATTGTGTGAGTGCAGAATTCAGGATTGTATTCCAGAATATAGTGTAGTTCAGCAGAAATGCTAGAATGCATGAAAATAGCAGCACAGCCTGAGAAATTGCATTATTAGTAACTTTCATAGCGTAACATTATAGGTGCCACATGGTATACTGAATTAATTCACTGCATAATCCATATTCTCTATTACACCAGAGGTTTCTATTGCCTAGTGGTATGAGTGTCAAGTTGGCACATAAATAATATATTAGCATGTAAAGCTGACATTGGAGCTATCTACAGCAGCTGCCCGTTGCATGTAGCTCCCGCTTGCGCAGGTCCAGGGAAGGGTCCAACCACTTTGGATCTTTGGTACAGCAGTTATAATATGAAAAATGTTGTACAATTGAACAAATGAAAGATTGTGATGCATCAAACTGGACACACTATCAAGAGGTCAATACAATGCTAACCATACATTTTACTAAATCTAAAACATGACAAAAAATACATGAAGCTTGGAGGGCAGTATAATCAAAATGAAACAGCAGAAACAAAGCTAGCGATTGTGTGCGCCATTATTACTTATTTCAGGCTGCAGCTACATATAAGATAGTGCTCAGATATTGCACAAACATGTGCAGTCCAATCTAATTTCTTGGTCTGAATTGACCAAATATTTAAAAGGGTAGTATTAAAAACAAATTAGCCAACTCATTGCAAGCTTGCATGCCACCCACAGCATGAGTCCAAGGGTTAACTGGCTTGTTGTAGACAGAAGAGAGTATGGAAGAATTTTAAATAGAGCAGATCGCATAAAGATTCTAAATATGATAAGTACCCCATGGATTCAATAATAAGGAAATGAAGAAAGGGAATGAAACGAAATATTGTGCTTCTAAAATGTGACATATCCTCAATGCTATCTTTTGATGCCTCATAAAACTGATGACAAAAAGAGGATTTGTAATTCAAAAACTAGCTCAAGCATACCTGAAACCCAAGAGCATAAAGGTATGGAAATTCAATGGCCCGTCTCAGGTCACCCTGAATATAAGTCAAGAACAGTACTGAAGGTCCACAGACAAGTCCTGAAATCAGGAGGATCAGGATATAAGTTGCATGACATGATGTTTGATATTAAGTTAGGAGCAAACAAAGTAATACCATTGCACCACATTAGGCCAAAGCTATTGAGGCCACTAGATTTTCCTAGAATAAGAAAAATGACGACAAAGGTTATGATTGAAAAAAAATAATGTACGGTGGAGACCTATCAATGACATTACATGTTGCAACATGAAACTGCTTACCTATACGGTTTATAGTAGCAAGATAAACAGCTGTAGTAATATTTGCCACGAAGACAAGAGCGTACCCACGAGCATCAAATGACAAATCTCGTGCTCCAGCAATAAATGCTCCGACTACGATCACAGCCACACTGATAAAGCCTTGGTTAACAACCGGAACATGGAAAATGCAAATTCAAAGTACTGACGTGTTCAATAGATAATAGTAAGATAGGGAATGCAATTAAAGCAGCACAGCACAAGAATTCTAAGGAACACAGGGACACAAATTGGGCTATTACGTACTATTCACTGGCACAAATATATATATATATATATATATATATATATATATCAAAGGCTTCTAAGAACATAGACAATATGTTAAGACAAATCTCTAACACTGCCAAGGACAATAGAAAGTTACCTGCCAATAATAGGTGGGCTATGCTTTTGATTTGATAAGAAATACTCCATTGTCATTGTAAACACAACTGTTGTGCGACGCAAGGTTGTATACATAGGAACATTGACTCCACGGACAGACTCCATTGATGCAAGCTTTATTGAGCATAGCAAGCACTCAGAATTAATTGTAAAAATAAATGATTGTGACATTTCGAATTTTCCTATTTTATGAAAGAGGATCACCATACCATATAGAGTAAGTAAGCCAAAGAAAGAGGTGCGGTGCGCAATATTGTCCTGAATGGTACAAAGAACAGCGAATCTGAAGGCACTGATGGTTCGCTATTTGTAAAGGAGATGATCTTTAGCCGTCTCAGAACATAAAGAAGACACGTTGAACACACCATCTGCAAATGTTCAATAAGTATTAGGAAAGAATGCAGAAAAACAAATGACTGAGTACAGAATTTTACTGATACCAAAGAGAAAATAAATTGCTAGTTGACAGCACACCGAAAGCAAAGGAAGGTTCTACAAAGCTATTTCTCGTTCACAACTATCACAGCAATATTCAGGAGCCAATATTTCCAAAGCATGATTGAAAACCCATATTTGTACCCTGCTTAAGTACAAATTTGATGATTCCCAAACTACTTAAAACCTAGGGTAAAGTTTGTGGATTTTGGAAATCAACCAATAGTTTCATACTTCAGATAATAAATGTTCTCGTCGCATGATATATTCCAACCACAGATGCCGGACCTGAGTTCAACTAGACCCTGACCAGAGCTGCCCAAAATTTTGGCTCTAATATGGTCGCCATGGGGATATTATTATGCTTAGAAAAGTGAATGGGATTTATTCTTCTGGTATCCATGGGAAAACTGGAACAGTAGCCAGTCACTCACACAAACATCTACAACAGTAAATAAGGAAAGATAATGTTCTCGCTAATTCAAAGTAATAAAGATAAAACGTTTATGTTGCCTCTTGATTTAATTGTCGTTTTTGGTGGAACTCCATTAGGAGTAGCACCAGAAGCATGCAAAAAAAAAATCACAGAAAAATCCAATACCTGAAGGAGTGTGATGACATTTGCACAAGGAAAATTATATGAAGACAAAGCTGCTTTGTTAAACATCACTAGCAAGACTGCAAATTGAAAAGCCACCAGAATTAATACAACAATTCTGATATGGAAGAGCAAGTACAAAAACAACATGACAAAATGAATATAACATCAACAATGCATGGACCATTTGGAGCAACCAGTTCACAGTACTATTACCATCCAGGGGCAAGTAATTATAATGCAAATCTATAATACATCATCAGTAGTTCAGTACAAAGCGCAATTATCATGGATTATAGAGAACAAATAAAAAAGAATGGATGAAAACCAAGCAATTGATTTACAGAAGTATTCAACTTGGTTTAGATTATATTAAGAAAACAATACTTGGTCTAGTGCAATTTGTAGTCATGAATCTGAAAGTACAAACAGAATCTCCAACATAGCAAGTACAATTATGATAACTCTGTCCCGACTCAAACACCAACCGCACTAACTTTTATCTAATAGTGCAAACAGTTTGCAGATATTCATTGTGTTTTCCTCAGAGCAAATGGACAGACCTCAACTCAAAAGTTAAGTTAGCTAGCTGATGACAAGGATGTCTCTTTTCTATTAAATAATATTGTGCACCACTATACAAACAGGGTGTTTAAGCGTTTTGATCCTATGCCCCAGAGAGATCAGGGGACCATTACCTAAGCATACAGATGACACCTAAATATGTTCTCCAACTTCATTGAATGGGCTATTCCATTCTCAGCTGTACTCCAGAATTCTCAGCTCTACTCCAAAAGGGTGTTATGGACCCCAAAAAAATCCCACAGGCGGATAATGATAGTATACCACAGGCGGATAATTCAACACAATAATTCTGAAGCTAACATTGACCTCTGTTGACAGATAGTCATAAATCATAACATCTACCTCTTTGTAGTCATAGAAAACGGTTTTGGCTGTTCTCGTTTTCAACGTTGTCAGCTGTTACAGCTCGGGAGACGGACAGCCTTCAGCATGCAAGGTTAGTCCTAACACCTTCTAGTAGGCAACTTCAGAAGTCGTACACAGTATGCGTATGACACATATCGACAGAAACAACCAAAATATTGTCTACTGCTGAAGGTTGTTGCTTAGGCAAACACAAGTCAACCAGCGGGCTCTGAACCCAACACCACATAACTGAATTCCACAACAGAATTAACGCCTACCGGAAGCAACAAATCACAAGACGAGAAACAGTGCCACGAGGCCACGTTGTCACCCAAATTCCTCGACACGCTACGAAGGACAACCCCCACCCCATCGGTGCGGCGCAGCCGCCTCCGACGATGGACCAACGAAACCCACTGGGACAGAGCGGATCGAGCGCGGGACGTACCGGAGCAACCCATGTAGGAGATCGCGGCGGCAGCGCCGAGCCGGGTCATGGCGGACCCCTTGAACAGCGCGGCGTCGCCGGCCGCTCCGCCCCCGCCGCCGTTGCCCTTGGTGCCGTCCGCCGAGACCGGCAGCAGGAGCCCCCGCCGCCACCCTTCGCCATCTCGCCGCCCGAGATCTCTCAGCTGAACTCCCGATCCGCCTCGCCCCTCCCGCCGGCCCGCGACCGCGCCGAGGAGAAGCAGCACGAGCGGGAGGATATTTCGTCTGTCCCCACACCCCCACTTGGTCCCGCCCAGCGCACGCGACGGTCTGCAAACGGGAATAAAACCGGTCGTTTCGTCCGCCGCGCCAGCACCTGCGGCTGCTCCTCTTTGATGGTGGTGTGCCTCGCTCTCGTCTCGCTTCGGCGGCTCGGTCAGCGCAGCGGCCGTCCCGTCTTCCCGGTACCGGGTGCGGAAGCTTCTGCCCGACCGCGCCGCGCGCCTGCCAGTGCCAGGCTTGCCCAGCGCGGCGGCTGCCTTTTTATGAGGTGGGAACTGGGAACGGCCTCACTTTTGGCAAGTCGTGTTGGTCGCATCACGTCGAGATCATCGACCGGACGGGGCCCGTGGATGGACGGATGAGCTCCGGATAAGAAGGTGTGTGCGCGATGTCACCACAGGGCACTGGGGGTTGCCGCGATTAATAGGCCCCGTTCGTTTCCACCTCTAAAATTTAGATATCGTCACATCAAAGAGAATCTTACTATTTAAGTAGTAATTTTATTAATTTAATAACAAAACCTATGTCGCGACCTCTCTAATTTGCGTAGACGAATCTAATGATCCTTATTAATCTATGTTTTGCTACAGTGATGCTACAAGTAAACATCTTCTAATAACACTATAATTATCCTCGTTGGATTCGTCTCGTGAATTAGATAGGGAGTCTGCAATTAGTTTCGAGATTAGACTTTATTTAAGTACTCCAAAACGATAAAATTCTCTTCGATTTGACTCCTCTAAAAATTAGATAGGGAAAACGAACGGGCCATAAACAAGCAAATCCTTGCGACGAGATTAGATCCAGCGATCCACCAGCCGGATACGTGTCGACCATCTGATGGGATGGATGCGTTAAAAGGAGAAGATGTGATTCCAGTGTCTTGATCGACCGATCTGTTGCAGAAGGACCGAAGAAACCCTGGTTGCAGCTTAGCTCTGCTCTGTGAGTGTTTTGTTTGTGTTTTCCTCCCAGAAATAAAAGATTCTCCTAAAGATGCTATCGATTTCATGAAGTTGTCAGTACCGTTACAATTTTTCTATCCTTCCAAGAATACAGCTTGTCCCAATCTTTCAAGAAGGAAAGTTAGGTCCAAAATATTTGCAGTGTCATTCTTGGAAAGTAGCAATATTATAATGGCACATATCTAATTTGCCCGTATCATAAATATAGTATATCTGTAAAATAGAGGTAGTAATAAGCTACTATGTATCAGTAACAACTAGGCATTAGACAATCAATCACCACAGCATATAAGGGAAAAATTGTTCTTACTATTACTGCTAGCTGCTACTAGTATATCAATGCAATCAATTACTACCATACAGCATGCAAGGGGACAGATTAATCTTAGCTATCATTACAACTGCTATTAAAAGTATGCTTGTTAAATCATAGTTGTCACCTATAACAAAAGGAACAAATAATTCTTTCGCCTGCTATTAAAAGTATGCTTAATGAATGATTAGTGAAAGAAATTTTCAGTTACTACTAGTAGATCTATTCTCTCACTATAATAATACCGAATTTCCCTGCCACATTTCTAATTATTGTTTCCACATTATTAATCGTTGCAAAAATATGTACATACCCATTACTGAAAAAAGTAATATTTGTGTTGCTTGTTTTTTAAAATAATCTTCTTATCTCTCATGGGTTAAAAATGAAGTTCTCGTTATTAGTCCCTTGGTCCCTAAATAGTTCTCATTTTAGCATTCTCAGGTGTTTACTAATTGTAATTCACTCTTTCCAATACTATCTCCTTCTCTCTTCTCATTTTCTATGCACTCATATTTTTTTTACTCTTCTTAATTCTCAATTTCTGTGTGCAAAGCTAAAAGATCAATTATTCCAAGACGAGGGACGATGATCTAAGTCAATGTAGCCAACACGAAATGTAAAACATTTGAGAGCCCTCAAGGTCAGCTCCTGAGCCCAAAAGAGAGAAACCATGCGAAGTTCCAGGCCTCCTTGATGGATCAGCAAACAACTTTTGGGCTTTAAATTTGGCATACTATAGGTAGTGTTGTCCAAACGGGTCGTGCTAAGCGGGCCAGTCTGAAGCACGCATTGTTTGGCCCGGCCCAAGCACGGCATGATCCGTTTATTTTCGTGCCCGGTCGGCCCGGTACAATGTTGCGTGTTGTGCTTGGGCTGAGGGTACGGCCCAACGAGCGGCACAAGCACGGCCCGTTTATGGGGAGGCACGCTAGGCCCGATTTATTCGAGGAATGCTACACTTACGTAAATGGCTTACAAAAAGGTGTATGTACTTGATGACGTGGGTGGATCATGTTTGTCAACATGTAACTGAATGGTGTTTTCTGATTTAATTAATGTCGAGATTCTTGTACACGTGTCTAGTACGTAAGTTTTTGTAGACCATTTAAGTAACTATAGCATTGCTCAATTTATTTCAATAGAAGTATGTTTCACCCATGGATATCAAGTCAATGTGTGGTCTGGTGGTTCCCTCGCTCCCTGAAACATAAGAGGACTGGGATTCCAACACCTTATCTCTTTTCTTTTTCACTATTTTCTCCCTTCTTTTCGTTGACAGACTGATTTCGTATATGGGCCTCCGTGCTTAACAGGCCGGCCAGGCACGTGGACTAGCCCGGCACTAGCCCGGCACGGCTCGATATTAATTTCGTGTCGTGAAATGAAATGTGTTGAGCCATATCGTGTTTGGGCTGGGCTGGGCCGAGCCGGGCAGCCCACTTGGTCAGCACTAACTGTAGCAATGAGCAGCACTGTTCAGAACATGGGCCGGTCGTTTTCGTTCTGAAACCACGATGCTGACATGCACAAGCACAACGCAATCGATGGATGGACGGGGATGGGAACGAGACAGGCGCTTCACACGGGCTACAGTAGGGTTCGTAACCCGCTGCTCTCGCGCCGCTGCAAGCGGCCTGACCGCTGCAGCAAGAGATACCGCATGGCCCTGTGGCCTGTGCCTGAGCCACCCTGCGATCCGTTGTCCGGCTTGACGCCGTAAAGGCCAACACGCGCACAGCGGGCGCACGCCACCACCGCCCGGCGTCTGCCGAGCCGGCAACCTCGCGAAGCGCGCGCGGGCAGGCAAAGCTGCAGGCATCCGCACGAACGCTGGACCCTCTGCTCGGCTCGCGGCCGGGGCCGGCTAGGCTCGTATGGGCCGTCGGGCCCGCGGCCGATGTGACAACACGTTGCCTGGGGATCTGGAAGAGGGTTCGTCACCAGTGCCGCATGCATGGAGGATGTGAGGTGACATGCACGTAGCCTCGGCTTTCAATCAATGCCGAACGCACGGCTTGGTCGTTGCGACGGGGACTCGTGACGTTTTCCACGCCGCGAAGGCAGAGCAGGAAACAGCGAAACAGAGACGTCACGAACCACGGTGAAGGTTTTGGAATCTCCGTTCAAACGAAAAACACATGCTTGATTCGATCAAGAATGGGATAACAGAACCTCTGTTTCAGCTAATGAACATGTTCCCGGGAGAACTACAAGCTCTTCAGTACGATGAAAAAACTACTCAGCCTACAAGACTACACTCAACGCTCTAATCACTCATCACACAGGTTCTTAGCAGCTAGCCTTAGATAATGTACCGCATACTCGTCCAGGTCCATCCACTGTCCGCTTGCACTTCCAGTAGTAAAGGAACGAACCGATCGCCACTGTTTTTCTGTTAAAAGAAGAGGCACGGAAGCTTTTATAAGTGAATATTTGAGGAGAACTCAAAACATCCGAAACAAAATATCACAAACTGTTCTTGAATGTGAAAAACTGTTCACATGCAGGGAGATTCCAAGCACTGACGCTGACGCATCAGGCCGATGTCACTCACCTGACGATCAATTCTTCGTATCAGATTCACGGGACTCTACCAGCACATAAACCGGCTTTCCATTGAGCTTGTAGAAATCCTGCATGGGAATCAGTTCAGAAGCTCGATGTGAAAAGAAAAATAGCACGATTTCTTGCAAATACTAGCAGCCCGGAGTATAATTTGCAAGTTCCCTAATATTTTCTGACAGTCATTATAGCGAGCTGTCGCTACTGAAATCTCGTTGCTAAGATTTGGTCCTGAAACCTACAGGATTCTTGTCCTGACCCAAGGTGCAAGAGGCAGATGCAAATAGGATCCGTCACCCACCTGTGCCGCGGGAAATAGTGTGCCCCATGTTAAAACCAAATGCCTTTACCCTGATTTTTCTGTTTAGACTACCCCAAAGAACATGCATACCCAACATTCAAGTAGCTTTATTTGTTTAGTCTGTGGATGGCTGGACGCCAAGCTGTTCCAGATACGGGAGTATCTCGGATGTTGCAACAGAGCAGACATGGACATGTTGATCGTACTTATTCAACAGTTAACAATAATGCAACTAGCTGCAGGCCGCTGTGTAAAACAAAACCACTGGCAGCACAATCCATAGCTACATGGCACTAACAGCTAACATCAGGTGTACGCTGCAGACATTATCTGAACTAATGCACATAATGATGCAAACTAACACAGTATATGCCACCTACTGAACTGTCTCATGCTTCAGAGTAGTAAAGCAATTTACAGTAACAACATGTGATTCTGCCTGTCAATCAATAGTTCAGGTAGCAGTGGATCAAAATTCAAAACAATATATAGTACCTTAAATTTCGGCAGCCCAATGAGACACGCGCACTCAACCACATTGCCTCCAGCACGCTCTGGAAAGCAAATTGTCAAGACAAGTACAAATTCAATGTGTTTGTTCTCGGCACAAGATAGAAGCCGTTATATAAAAGTATAACATAGGGCTGTAAGTCATCTTCAAGGACATGTTAGGTTAAAAAATGAAAGAAGAAGCACGTTTTCTGGCATGATGTCGTATTAGTTGCAGACAAAGAAAAGCATAGATGACAACATATTGTTACAAGTTGGCAGTACTTGATTCTATTGATAGGACGATAGTACCCAAAATATGCATCTGAGAACAAAATCCTGTCTCCAATATCTTTCTCATGACATATCTTCAAACTAGATTCTCTCAAAAGAAAATCTCCAAATAGGACGTTTAACCAGCAATAGTCATTCCTACCTCTTGTGACACAGTATTTAGCATAACTAGCAATAGTCATACCTCAGTTCACAATGTAGCTGCACATTACCCGCGTCCCAATTTTGGATTACAAAATACTAGGAAATGTTGAAAGTAACAAATGCTAAAGGTATTAGCACCTGTCATCCGAGGTGACCATAAAACCTTACTACAACACCCTTATAAGTTACCACTAAAAGCTGAAGTAATACAACTCATCCAGGAGTATTTAAATGTCATCTTTTACAGTTACTTGATAGTATCATAGAATTTTGTTTGAATGCAAAAACCTTGTTTTAATAGACACTTACCAAGGAGCCTTATGGCAGCTGAAAGTGTTCCACCAGTCGCAACCAAGTCATCAACGATGAGTACACGCTCACCAGGCTCGATCGCTCCCACATGCATCTCCAAACAATCAGTCCCATACTCAAGAACATACTTCTCAGAAATTTTCTCACCTGCAGACGTCGGTAAACGTGAAAGTTAGCACATGTCGATAACTGTACACAAACTTTTCTGAACAAACAAGCCATTTAGGCACCATGGGAAGTACATCTCAAAGAGTATAATAGAACATGTGAGTAAAAAAACAACAACGAAAGATACTGCATGAAAAGGCTCGTGCATTTCTTAAGATGCTAAAAAGGAGCAGGCTACTGCAGGAACTTTGATGTCATGGTGTCAGAGATTATGGGCAGAACATGTACTTTTCACCAGATTTGGCCACTAATATTATACTTAAGTAAGGTGTCACCACAAGCGAGGCGTTCTAAAAGTAACTGCCATGCAGGATACAAAAATTGCGAAACAGAGCAACGTCAGGTAACCTCACCGGGGAGCTTCCTAGGCTTGCGCAGCGGGATGAACTTGGCGCCAAGAGCCAGTGCAAGTGCCGGGCCAAATATGAAGCCTCTCGCCTCAATCCCTGGTAGTGGTTAACAGGTAAAGAGACACAAGTCAGAGCCAAAGCAACAACAATACTCGTAATATCTCTCTACGAGAACAGAACAGATCAATAAAATCAGTGAATGACCTCATCACAGTGAACTAGTCCAGCTTACAAAAGAGGGTGATCCAACATTAACCGGTGGTAATAATGTCGCATTGAACCGCGGGGGACAGTGATTAAATACGGTACTACACGTACTGTGGGGAGTAAAATGAAACGTCAGGAAGAAACAGAATGAACAAAGCCCGCCCGCAGGCAGAGGATCCAAGAGGCAACAAACCACAATCCCAGCAGAAGCAGTAGCAGTACTTTCCAGTGAAAACGACAGCGGATCGGGCACATGCGTGACCTCAGACCCGGAGGCAGCGGAATCAATGACGGAGGATGTACCGGCGCGCCGCGCGCCGTCCGATCCCGTGCGCCCCGCGGCCGCGCCCGTCGGATCCAGCGCCACCTAGCCGCGCGCGGTGCCCCGGGCGGGGGGGGGTGGGGGGTCCCTGGCTGAACGAACGCTGCCGCTTGGCATTGCCGCGACATCGTGAGATCTGCTGCTGCACCACGATACGCTATTGAATGCGGCAGATTTCCGGGCGCGAAAAATCCAGAAACCGTTCGTGGGCCGACGCCGATGGAGGAACGGCGCCGAACATTGTGGCATATACATCGGCCTCGGCTCGGTAAAGATACCGGGCTTACCGGTTCAGGCAGCACCAAGCGTGCACTCAAACGACACTAGACGTACCAGGGAAAAAGTCATCAGCACACAGATTGACTGACACACGCACACACCCGCGGCACACACAGGTTTGCTCCAGCGTCATCAGGGCCATGCTGCACGACCCAGAGGAGCGCATGCACAAGCGCAGGGTCCACCCGTCAGCGACAGAGCATCTCGTACGGCCGTGGCGCGATAGCGCGGGCGGGACGCTAGATTAAACTAGTCGGGCTGTTTACTATGGCTATAATTAGAAGATTTGCACGGCACCTGACGTATGGATACCGCGGGGAGACAGCAACAGTGGCGTGGGGAGGATTATTGCCGGACGTGGCTCGCGATTATGATAATCATCATCTTCCCGAGGAAAGCAAAGCAGAAGAAGTGGCAACGCGAAGAAAAAAAAGGTGCAGTTGCGGAGGGACGACGGGGGCGGGCGCGCGCGACGACAAAAGCGCGGGGAGCAAAAGGACCAGGGAGATCTCCCGCAAAGATATCGCGGGAATCTCAGAACTCTGCCCCGCGGCCCGGCTCCTCGCGGCGGCACGCGCGCGCGAAAGCGACCGCCTCGTTCGTTTCGGTCCTCAGGGATTGCTGACTAGTAGTAGTCGCCAGCTCTTCTGGAGAGCAGGGGATTGGGATTTGGGAGGAGGAGGCGGAGGAGGTTGGTACTGTGATTACCGGCAACGGCTTGGATGGACATGCCGCGGTAGCGCTCCAGGAAGATGTCCACGGCGTCCTTGAACACGGCCGGGCGGAGGAGCAGCGTCGTGATGTCGTTGAACATGATGCCTGCACCGTACCAGAGCAGCAGCGGAGCATGAGAACCTAGCTAGTGGCGCCGGCTTAATTGGTTCCGGAACGAAGGGAGGAAACGAACCTGGCTTGGGGAAGTGGGGCACGACGCGGATGGCTTCGGAGATGCCCTGCAGCCGCGGGTCAGCGGGCGCCGGCGGGGCCGGCGCCGGCGCCGCCGCGCCGTCGGCAACGTCCACAGCCGCGGCGGCTGCGTGGCCGTTCTCCTTGGCCTGCTGCTGCTTGCCGTTGTTGCCGCTGGCGTCGGCCTCCATCATGCTCAGAGCGTTGCAGCCGGCCTCCTCACCCATTAAATTCCTCTCGTCACTCAGCTCGCTCGGTCCAAGAAACAGAGCTCCGGTCCGGTCTCGCGCTCGCAGCCTTTATTGTTGCTTGGTGGACTGGTATATATAGCCGAGCGGAGCAGAGGAAGGAAGGGAAGCGAGCGGCAGGGGGAACGGCTGGTGGCGTTTATTATCGTTGGAGGCTTGCACAACGGCACCGGGCGCCTACCTCCCTCCCTCCTGTGTTTATAGCAAGGGAGGGAGCCAGGAGGGAGGGGGCACAGCTACCTATCGCGCCAGAGGCTACCGCGCCACACCACACTAGTACCCCGTAGCCTGCGCCTACTAGGGAGGCCTCTACCACAACGTGCATTTCTCTCTCGTCGCCCCCTCCTACTACTTGTGGCACTCGTCTTTCTCTTTTGATGAAAAAAGAAAGAAAAGCTGCCTTCTCTCTCTCTCTCACTCACTCTAGTCTAGCTAGCCCCGGCTTTTGGTCCTATTGAATTGATGAGCAGCGAGCGCCTACCCGTTTTGTGCGAGGAAACGGAAAGGAAAATGGACAGCAGCGGCTCGCCTCGCGCGCCAGTACAGTAGCAGGCAGCACCGCCCAGCGCAGCCCATCCCGATGCGAGACGAGGCCCGCACCGCACTGGCGCCGGATTTGGCTTGTGGGCACCGATGACTGGCCGCAGCAGCACGGCCATCTTTTTTTCTCTCCTCCACCACCACTTCCCCGGATCTCGCTTGCGGGCAGTACAAGCGTACTGGTCGTCGGAACTCGCAACGCCCGTGGCGGGAGCGGGATCCGAGGCGTCCCTTGGGTACAACGGCCTATTTCGTCCAGGTTTTCGGTGCGCCGTGCACCTTCACCTGCTTGATTGGCTGCCGGTGCCGGTGCCTCACGGCGGAGCCCTCCGATTAGCAGCAGGCAGGGCGCGCCGTACTAGGTACAGTACTCCTCAGATCAAGAATTGAATCGAGTTAAAAAAACGAGTTAAATATGTTACTACTATATCCGTGATTGAAATGTTTGCAGTCTCCTCACAATAACGCTCGCTGCCGTGTCATTTTTAGATAAAAGTAATTACTCTAGGCCGGGGCATGCGAGTGGGATTGGGCTCCTTTGTCGTCAGACCCGTGTCGCGTCGCAGTACGCCATTTTGTCACGTACCGTGTCATCGGCGCGGCAGGCAACTGGCAGGCCCAAACACTGGCGACCTACTCCTACAGCATTGCTCCGGCGTCACTGTTGCCGCGCCCGCCCGGTAACACAGTGTACGCCCTACGCGTCGCAGCAGCTACAGTCTCATCGGCATCGCTGCGTCGAGGCGGAGTGGGGAAGCCCACGCGCTGTAGTGCGGGGTTGCATATGGAGATCGCGCGAGGACGCCCAGCCGATCTCGCGTCAGTGCCGCTGCCGCCCGGACGGACCATGACTCGGGAGCTAGCGATCGTCGCCGTCTGCCACCCAATGGCGCACGGCTTAGGTGCTCGTAATCTCTTTTTTTTCTGTGACGATAAGGAAAAAAAGGACGCCTTGTGTTGGTGTTAGTACTACCTGGTACCCGCGTATTAGTTGACGTGCTGTCGCGCGTTGCGCTACGGCACCGCCAGTGTGTTATTGCACGAGCACAGCGAACATATCTCGGACGGTCGGGCCGGTGGATCCGGAGGGCGGGTGCGAGGTTTAAAGCTGCTGGAGGGAGGAGAGGACGGGGACACGCGAACATATCTTGCACGGCGTGAATGCGTGATCACCGTGCGATGCCTTGGCCGTGATTGAACCACCAACGCCGTGCGTGATGTCTCTGCAGGGTCCACCCGTTTTTTTTCCACCAGGACGTACTAGTACGTGTGTCGCGCGCAATCACGCCGCGAGAAAATCTTGCCGCGGGTGTTTGTTTGTGCGTGATGATACGCTCAGCTAGCTGCTGCAGTGCTGCTTGGAAAAAAGCGCTCGTACGTGCGCTCCTTTTGCTTCGGGGCCGGCAGCAGGGTCCTGCTCGCGTCGCGCGCGCGACGACGAACGGTAACCTCGGCACCGGAACTGTGTTGTTTTCCCGGAGAACAGTCAACGAAATTTGCGCGGCAGAGGAATCAGTGCGGTGCACGCCGGTCGTATCGCACAGTACATGCATGAAGAACCGGCATGCGCGATGCCTTGGCCGCATCTCTCCGTCCGACGTTCCGAGAGCCAGGGAAGCCGCGTCGCTGCTGGAGCAAACACCCCACGAGAGTTGCACGAGATTGCACCGCAAAAGTGGCGCTCAGCGACTGCGTGCATTATTACACGCGCTCTGAATTAATCGCGGCTCTTTAGTACAACTTGGACGGGTCATCTAGAGGAGGGAAGGGGAGGCATGAGTGTGCCTTTAGACCCCGAACCGGGCAGAGGATCTCATCCGTTTCCCAATCCAATCGGGGATAACAACGACGATAACATGCCGTCTCTCTAGGCATGGTGCGCCATCAGCCGAGAGAGGCCCCTAGCTGCTAGGACGATGTCAAGCTCACCACGAGAGAGACGACACGCCTTTCAACCGCCGCACTCGAGTGCGCCGGATCCCGGCTCATTGGCCCGGCCCCGGGTGATGATCACGCCATGATACGCCGCCGAGACGCTTTCCTACGCCGCTGCACCTCTTAGGTGCCAAAACAAGCAAACGGGCTATGACGCGCTACGGGTACCGGGCTAGTGCCACTAGCTAGAGCCCCGGAGAATACAAAGGACGCCGTCCAGATCCGCCGCACCCACGGATCGGCCGATGCGGCGACGCCTTTCGAGGCCACGGGCGCGTCGGCCTCCTTGCCGGGAAGGGGAAAAAGGCTAGCTAGGCCCGTCACGCGACAACCTGACGCTGCTTGGCGCAAAAGCGCGGCGTTTTCAACGGTGCGGGGATCGGCCGGTACGCGTCCGCGTCGTCGTGGGGGTGGAATGGAATGCCGGAATGGACCGGCAACGGAAACCATGATACGACGACGGGGGAAAAAGGTCGGGACTGCTTTCGTCAGTGGCGCTTTTTCGTTGCCAGAGTATCTTCCGCGATCATGGATCGTGTTCGGCAGGGCTTGCCTTGTTAGTAGTAGTAGTACTAGTGGGCACGGGTCGCAGTGTCGTCTGTGTGCGTGCACTGTGCTATTCCCTCTGATGATCCGATCGTTTCCAGCCTTTTGGATGCGGCTTGACTATTATTGCTCGGTGTTTTCTGTCACTGTCACTCTCTCAAGCCACGATTCATCACTAGTACTAGCTCCTAACGAGTAGCAAAATCATGTGTTTGAGGATTTTTCTTCTTCATAGAGGTGCGGCCGGATTTCCTTTCTTTCCTGTTCCGCTATTTCTAATGCTTTGAATGTAGTACCAATCGGTAATGGAGTGCCAAAGTTGTATGAGTTGGGGAAGTGCTCATGAATCTACAAAGTCTAGCCGCGCAGCCTTTCAACACGAAAAGGGTTGCTTTTAGTTGGACCTTTTTGATTTCAGGAATTCTGCTGAATATACCAAACTTTTCAGCAGGAACTAGTCGCTCTTCCCAGTCTTTCTCAGTTCACAAAGTGCCCGTGCCACTGTTTCATTTATTATTCAGATTTGCTATAGATCCTTTGAAGTTTTACAGGGTCCATATCACTGTCGTTACAGCGGGGCTTTTTACTAGTGGCATCCTCTTCGGTCTTCATGTGTTAACACTTACCAGGCCGTGTGTGAAACTTAACACAGCTAGGCACACGTTCCCCCTTTTTAAGCAACTACTGACAAGAAAATCGTCGAACCGGATATGCACTTGTTTACCAAGCGGACAAGCTTTTCGCCATCAACGGCTGCCATATTGTCAAAAGAGGTGATTTTGTCGTCGGCATCAACCTTCTCATCACTTACCCGCAGAATTTACAGCCACGGGAAATTTCCCGGCACTCGCTGTCGTGTGGTAACAACTATTCCGTTCCAGATGCTCTGGATGCAGAGATTGGCGTCGCCACGGCCACTGAGAAATCTGAATCTGTGATCAGACAACACAAACACATTCCACGCCCGTCTTGACGTGAAGTCTTTTCCAGCGATTCTGGTATGGAAAACGGTATCGGTAAGATTTGTTTAGAGTAGAGGGCAGATCACTACCTGCCTCGCACTACCTCGCTCGCTCGCCCGTCAAAAGCCAGCATCATTCGCTCTATCACAGCGAGACAAAACAGGGTGTCGCCGTCGCGTTTCAGACGTCAGCATTGGCAAGTAGCATCAGTGCCAATCTAAAGCTTCGCTTCTCTGCTTATCTGATGCTACGTCAGTGGGAGATGAGTTCAATCTTGTTCCGATGAGGAGATCACAGGCGCCACATCCTGTTCTGTGGAGCATAATTAAGCTTCTGGAAGCTTTTAAGCTGGAGACGAGTCAGGTCGAACTGCTCTGTTGTTTTCTTTCTTTCTCTGTGCTTTCATAGAATAAATACTGGATTCTAGAGACCCAAAAACCCTTTGTTTATTCCAGGCAACCCTTTACCACTAATGGAATTTCCTTGGTACTTCACTGACTGCCGTCATGAAAAAACATCCAGTTTAACGTTTCTTTCAAAAGAGTTGCAACTTGCAAGCTGACCTTTTGAATCACTTTTTAAGGCAGGGAAAAACCGGCCGTGCTAATCAAGTCCATGTTGCTATAATGCTATTAAAATCTCCAGACGTGACTCGCTAATCCAGTTGTTCCATTGGTAGTGCCCGTACTTATCGTGCGAGATAACGATCTCGAACAGTGCGTGAGAAACCCACCCCACGCATACCCAACATCCGATGCCTTGCTGACCCGTGATTGGATCGGAGTCGGAGTCGGAGTCGGAGCTTTACTGATGACATGTTTCGTCACCCGTCTCCTGATCTCAAACCAGGCCCTTTTCCCCCTCCCTCCAATCCTGAACTGTAATCGAACCACGCCGGTGATTCCAGCATGTCGAAAGGCGGTTCTTTTCTTCCTCGTGGATGACATGAGCCCGAACTTTTTGGCTGCTCCTAGGTTTTCTTCCGAGACACATAGCAGTGGCTTGTGAGGTGGCGACATGCAGTTAACACCGGAGTGGCTGCGGTCTGACGGGTCTCTGTAGCGTGATGTGTTTGCCGCAAATCTCTCTGAAAATCTTGCCCCGGATTTGGTCCTGATTTGATAAGCTAGCTGCTGGCATTCAGAGAGATCGGCTTGCCAGGACAGATGTGGAGACGCATTACTGCTGCACGACGCACCTGTCGATGGTTTATTGGAAGTAGCAGTACCGCGGCTGTGCAAGGGCCGAGAGCTGTCGATGGTTTATCAGGCTGGAAGTGCGACTAGACTCAGCCTGACGAGACCGGTACGGCGGCACGATCCCGTTATTTGCGTGCAACGAATAGCCGTAAGCCAAAGATGGACCACTATTTGAGTGTTGCGTACTGAGGACTGGTTTATCAATCATGCAGAGATTATTTGACTGATGAGCTCAAGTGAGAAGTAGCATTGCATTAGATGGACAGATGCAACCGTAGATACATATTCATGGTGATGTGTACTCCTAGCAGTAGCGTGCAACGTGCAAGGTAAAGGTTCGCAGGTCTTGTGGTATCTTGGAAGTAATAAAGAAAAACTGGCAGAATATGTGATAATACGGAAACGCTATTGTCCCTTACAAGAAATACATTACTGTAGAAGCCAACGGTCTGGACTGAGCAAAAGGTTTGTTTGGTAAAAAATGGAACAGAGCCAAGATACACGCCTCATAAACTAGTAGTAAGAACTGATTAATAGAAATAAAACAATGTGCCATACAACAACAGGGCGTCAGAACCTTCAACGGCGTGTATGCTACAGGTATCTCCTTGCAAGAGCCCTGACCTTAGTATCAAAATGGGAGGATGTGATGCGAGAACCGGGCAAGTAGAGCGGATTAAGGAATATCTGTACAATAGAACATTCGCAAAAGAGAGTTTAATTATTGCACAAGAAAGAAGAAATCAAATAAGCTGGACTGCATGAACAACTTTCAAACGAAGTAGCAGCCCAATGCTTTAATGCCTATGCTTTAATGCCAACATCTGTGTATTCATTAAAAATTCGCTTTTGGAAGCTGCCTAGTATAAAAAAGGATCCAATGAAGCCTTGGAACAGAAACATCCAAATTACTTACCTTGATGTAAAGTTCATGAACCTCCTGAAAGAAACTCTTTATTCCATCCTCACTTCGGGAATCATGAAGCAACATAAATCTAGTATGTGTCGTACTGTTAAGAAAGCAAGTTACTATGACCAAAGAATGAGAAATGAATCACATCAGTACACCCCCTGACCATAAATATAGAGAAGCAAACGTTCTCTATCAAAAGTAATAAATAAATAAATAATGGTGTTCCATATCAAAATAAGTGCATAGATTCTTTGTATCCCTACTTCCATTTTCAAAATAATAATCAACAATGTTTGTATGAAAGATAATACGTCAGTCTTGGAAGGATATGACCAGCAGTTACATAAACAGACACAACAAGGTCGTTGAATCTATCAACTGACTTCAGAAACCTGAAAAAGTGAAGGTGATGGATGTTAAGCCAAATAATGGATAAACTTCAATTTAACAAGCTTGTTTTATATTATAAATCTTTGACCGCAACATATAAGGAAGTGGCAAACAACAACTACTCACATCGCATTTGTTGTCCATGCAATATCCTGAACAACATCCAATGCAGCATGCAAAATGAACTGATGCTGATAAGCTAATTCTTCTATCTGCAGGAGGAAATAAACTGTAGGGTCACACAATGACTAGCGAACATAAGTCATAGTAAAATAAAACAATGTTTATGCAGATTATGACAACACGATAAAAGAAATTAAACAGAAAAGTGAAGTGAAGTCATGCCTCTTATAGCATATACACGAGACTTGTAGTGACACACTATTAGCTTTTGTAATTTCTTTGTCAAAAACAATATCTCCACACAATTCTGAGGCATGGTGGTCTAAGAACTAATGCCGCTGGAGGCGATGAGAAATTTTACAACTTTTTTTCTGAAATATGGTGGTCTATGGATTAATGCTGCTGAGATGCAGAATAATGTCACAGAAAGGAACCTTAATAGACACAAAATGAACCCCTAATCAGGATGTAATGTAAAAAACATACTTTTGGAGCAGGTCCAACTTCAGCCTCGTAGATTGGGATGTCATTCTTACTAACAATCACGAAGCAGGCCGTACTCGCCATTCCAAGCCGTGAGATAGCAGTTCAATGATCTGAAAGTAATTAAAAACTCTTGTGAACACCGAGATCATTACTATACAGAGAAGCCCACATATTTGTATTTGAAAATCATATAAGTAGAGGCATAACATACAGGACCGACCTTACTATGCTAGTATTATATATTCAGACATCAAGAATCAACAACTATGCTAGACTACAGCTCCAAGATCTATATTATTAACACAAGGAACTGTTGCTTCTCACAGGTAAATGGGAACAAAGACTGGCGCAGGTGGGCACTCAGACATTTTTTTTCTAGTCTCTAATTTTATACTGATCACATTGGGAATCATTAAAAAGACATAAGTTAGTCATCAATGCTCTCTTCAGTGTCGGAACAGCAAGATTCGCATGGCTGAAAACTACTAAGATGGTTCATGTCATAAAAAAGAACTGCCCAAGACAAGGTCCTCAATGCCATTCTTGGACATTTGTTTCAAACTTTGATACAGTTTCACCAGATGGTAGAGCATGATGATACTATAGGCCGTGTTTGGCATGACTCTACCCCATTGTGGAGCAGCTCCACTCCCAAACTCTGCTCCGAAGCTGCTCTACTGTGGAGTTGGAGTTGGAGCTGTCTGTGGAGGTGTAATGAAGTCATGTTTCAAGATTTCTAACAACATATAGTGCCTAGGTTGTTTCAGACGGCAAGTGTAGCCTTAGATAGTTTGGATTCCAAGTCTTTTAGTGCTTCATTGTTACTACACTAAGTGAGGCCACTTGCAGGTTGTTAGAGGAGAGATGGCGGGAAGCCCTCAGTTTCATCCAAATGCTGCAATGTTTTCATATGGATGACCTTAACCTCTTCGACACATGGAACCCGGCTTCGAACAGGCTTGGCAAAGTGGCCGTACAAGAGGATGGACACACTGTTCATGCTAATCACCTAGCAAATATGGAAAGAGCACAGCGGGAGTCTGTTCAGGAATGAAACCAGCACCTTGCAGCAACTGGTGCAGCAGATCAAGAAGATGAGCTTGTGGATCTCAGTCTGCACCAAGCACCCAGGTAGTTTGATGAAGCGAGAGTAGGCTACAGTGCTCAACTAGTGGTAGTATGTAATTCATACTTTGTAAAGACTACCAGCGACCGATAAAAAGTGGTTCGCGTTGTGTAAGGTCATCGACCTAACCCTTCTTCTCAATACAAAGATACACAGTTGACCTATTCTAAAAAAGAAAAATATATCATGGATGCTAACAAATGAATGCTCAAGCATCGCTGCTCAATTTTAGTCACATTGGAGGTGTGAAAAGAGCAAAGTGCAAGAGTTCCCACAGTAGGAACTTCAGTATATTAAATTTACTAACGAAGATTAAAAGGGAGGCAAAAATCTGGGCGTTTGCCAGAACATGCAAAGCAACCATTACCACCGGAGTAGTAATCCTTGCAGGTAGTCAATAAACATTTCCAATATAAATCCCGCTTTCCTATATACATCGTTACTGTCAGGAACCGACTCAAAAAAAAAAGGTACTGTCAGGAACCAGCTATGATTGTTAATTCAAGCAACATGGATGAAATTAAAGTCACAGGACAAATATGATAATCACAGCCATTAGGTTTCTTTGCAACTTGTAAATGCAGAATATCGAACACAAATGGAGCTACACATAGTTTTGGCCAGATCTGAAACGTTTCTTTGCAAGCGACCAAGGATCGCGCCTGAGTTGTCAGCAACAAATTAACAGAAAAAAAAATCAAGTTAACGCTATTCTCGTATTAGAGTTTGCTACCCGCAATACAAGGTCGAAAGTGAATTAAAGGGGGGACATCCGGCGAGTCGACCTCCATGGTGCCGGCGTGCTCTAGCTCCTCGCTGGAGCATCTCAAAACTAGGATTTCGAGACGGGCCAATAAGGGGAAACACTTCAGGACCAAATCAAACGGAAAAGGCGAGTGGGTACGGGATAGGAGGAGGATTCGTAACCTGCAGTTGACCGGATTTGGAGCCCTGTGGTAGTCGCTGGCGTGCAGGGGAGCAGCAGGTATACCTTGCGCTATTCCGTTTGTGAGGGGAGACAGCGATTGGATCGATCAAAAATTGATTCACCACTTCATACTTCATGAGTCGTGTAATTTGTATTATGTAGGAACTTTCTACTGTGTATTTGTATTTAATTGTGCATACTTTCAGTCTTAACTTCCACATACTCTAGGAGTGATGCGAAGGAGAACACGTGGAATACCTTACGAATGCTAAAGGAAAAATTCATGCTGCCATGGTTGTGCAGCGGTGATTTCAATGAGATCCTGTTTGAACATGAGAAAGAGGGTGGAGCGCCAAGGGCGGAGGCTGCCATGGAGGGCTTCCGCAAGGCTCTTGAGGACTGTGACCTACATGACCTGGGCTATGTGGGTGACACCTTCACATGGCGGAACAATCATCATTGTGCCGACACGTTCATGAAGGAACGCTTGGACCGAGCTGTTGCAAACACAGCGTGGCGGTGCAAGTTCCCGCTGGTGCGCGTGATCAATGGTGATCGGCGGCACTCGATCATAGACCGGTGATTGTGGATGTGGGCGAAAGGGAGGTCGGGCGTTGGGAGGGGCCAAGAGAGGTGCCGAGGAAGTTTGAGGCAAGGTGGCTTGAAGAGGAGGACCGCCTGGCCGAGTCGAAGAGGCGTGGGGCAATGCACTCGTTGTTGGGAGGTGCTAGCCTTATGGAACTGCAAGGAAATATCCCGAAGGAATTATGGGAATGGGACGGCGCAGTCCTAGGTGCCCTAGAGAAGAGGGTTAAAAATGCAAGAAGAGAGCTTGAGAGGTGTCGGAGAAGAGGCATCTCACAGAAAACATTAGTCGGGAGCATTTACTCGAAGTACAAGCTGGAGAGGTTGGAGGACCAATTACATGTGTATTGGAAACAAAGGGCCCATAATTCCTGGCTGGTGCAAGGGGACCGGAACACTAAGTTTTTCCATGCTTTTGCCTCGGAGAGGAAACGAAGGAATGCGATCAGGAAACTAATTGATGAAAGCGGAGCAACGGTGGAGGGAGTAGGCTCAAAAGCTATATAGCGTCGCAATATCGAGCCTGTTCCTCTCCCGGCTGATGGTGATGTGGAAGAGGTAACCAGCTGTGTTCAAGCTCGGGTCACCCCGCAGATGAATGCTAGCCCGATCGCACTATTCACCGGCCAAGAGGTGTGGCGAGCTCTTGAGAGCATTGGTGATCTCAAATCACCCGGAGCCGATGGGATTCCGGCGGTGTTTTACAAACGCTTTTGGCACTTAATTGGTGACCGTGTGAAGGAGGAAGTGCTGGCGGTGTTGAATGGGGGACAGATGCCAACAGGGTGGAACGACACAATTATAGTGCTAATCCCAAAGGTACGAAGCCGGATAGATTAAAGGATCTGCGGCCGATAAGTCTATGTACTTGTCCTATATAAGCTCATCTCGAAGGTCTTAGCTAATCGGCTTAAGGTGATATTGCCGGAGATTATCTCCCCCTCTCGTAGTGCCTTTGTGCCGGGCCGGCTGATTACGGATAACGTTCTCTTGGCGTACGAGCTTACTCATTTTCCGAAAAAGAAGAGGAAGGGGAGAACAGGAGTGGCGGCCATAAAACTAGATATGAGCAAGGCCTATGATAGAGTGGAGTGGAACTTTTTGCACAAGATGATGGTTAAGTTGGGTTTCTCTAGACAGGTGGGTGGCGCCGATTATGAACTGTGTGTCCTCGGTGAATTATCGTATCAAAATTAATGGTGAATACACGGACATGATCTTACCACGAGAGGGGTTTGAGGCAGGGGGATCCACTCTCTCCGTACTTATTCATTCCGTGTGCGGAGGGGCTCTCGACCATGCTTGCAGACATGTCTGAAAGTGAGCGAAAAATTGTAGGAATCAAAGTCAGCCGTAATGCGCCGAGTGTCAACCATCTGTTCTTTGCGGATGACTCGTTGATCCTAATGAAAGCGAGCTGCAATGAGGCGACCGAGCTGAAAAGAATTTTGCAAGTGTATGAGAGGGCGTCGGGACGGATGATAAATAAGGAGAAGTCCTCGGTGGTGTTCGGTCCCAACACAAACAGAGGAGTACGAGACCAGATTAAGGCTATACTCGGCCATCACACAAGAGTCATGGGGTGAGAGATATCCGGGGTTGCCGGTTTCCATTGGCAATACTAAGAGAAAGACATTCTCATACATCAAGCGTAAGGTGTGGGCTCGGGTGCGGGGATGGCGGGAGAAATTGCTTTCCAAGGCGGGCAAAGAAATTTTGATCAAAGCGATGGCGCGAGCGATTCCTACCTATGCAATGTCTTGTTTCGATATCACAAAAGGGTTATGTGATGAATTAGGTACCATGATCGGCGGGTATTGGTGGAGTCGACAAGACAAAACTAACAAAATCCATTGGCTGAGTTGGGAGAAGTTGACTCGCTCAAAAAAGAAAGGTGGGCTAGGTTTCGTGGATTTACATTTGTTTAACTTGGCCATGCTAGCTCGTCGGGCCCGGAGACTACTCGCTGTACTCCGACACATTGTGTGCTCGTGTGCTAAAGGCGAAATACTTCCCAAATAACAACCTCGCTAGCGTGCCGCGCTAGAGATGGAATCTCCTACTCATGGAGGAGCATTTTGCAAGGACTTGATCCGTTGAGGGATGGCCCGATCCGGCGTGTGGGCAATGGGCGAAGTATCAACATATGGTCCGATCCATGGATCCCAAGGGGGACAACCGGAATGCCAATGACGCCGAGGGGGCTTCGCTGCTAACAAGAGTTGATGAGCTGATGAACCCGATGACCGGTGGTTGGGATGTGCAACTCGGTTCAGGATGCGTTCGGCCTCGAGGATGCAAAAGCTATTTTGGCGATCCCAATCGGTGAAGGAATGGAGGACCGGCCTGCATGGCACTACGACAAGAAAGGTCTGTTCTCGATCAAATCCGCATACCAACCGGCTGTACAAAAGCGGGACGAGGTTGAGGAATCGCGATGCCTCACCATCGGAAGCTCGGGGACGAACAGACAGGACTTCCGATGGCACAAAATTTGGCGGATGAAATGCCCAAACAAGGTGAAGATGTTTTTGTGGCGCTTTGTTCACAATAGCTCGCCGGTACGGAGAAATCTGAAAATGAGGAGGGTAAAATCCGAGATTGTTTGTCCAATGTGCAAAAGGTTTGATGAGGACCGTGGGCACCTCTTTTTAAATGCAAACATGCGAGGGCCGTGTGGAGGGCCTTGGATATAGAGGAAATTAGAACAAATCTTGAACGGTGTGGTTCTCGGTAAAGCTGTGGCTGAAGAGATATGGAAGCTAGATGAGGCCGACCAATTAAAAACAGTTGTGGTCCTATGGAGATGGTGGTCAGCCCGTAACAAGACTAATGCAGGAGATAGGATGCAGGGGTGTGATGAAGTAGGCGGTTCGGTGGTGTATCATATGACTGAATTTGGTAAGCCGGGAAAGCAAGCTCAAACAGTTAGTTCACTCGCTCCATTGAGATGGTCACCGCTCGAAGATGAAATATACAAGCTAAATGTTGATGCCTCCTTCCAACCGGCCACGGGAAGGGGAGGCCGGGGCTACGTGGCGCGTGATTGCGAGAGGCGAAGTGATGGACATCGGTGCCGGTAACATTCCTCGCTGCGATGAGCGCGCTTCATGCGAAGCGATCGCCGCGCCGAGGGGGCCGGAAAGAGCTGCGGAGATAGGCATGAACCGTGTTGTCCTGGAGACCGATGCTGCCGTTCGGGCGAGGCGCCGAACACGTCCGAGCCGGACAGAGCCCGGAGGCAGGGGTCATCGGGAACATCAAAGAGGTTATGTCGCGTAATTTCATTGTCCGTAAAATCGTGGTATGCCCACGTACGTGTAATTCGGTGGCCGATTGTTTGGCCACCCATGGAGCACATGCTCGCCGGTTGATGGGCGTGTGTTCCGGTGCCGGGCACCTAGCTTTGTAACGCACTTGGTTTCCGGCGATCCGCCTGGAGCTGTTGGGTAATGAAAGTACCTGTGAAGATCAAAATAGTCAGCGAGATACATCCTACGATCTAATGGAGGCCATAGGATGGGGGTTTCAATAATGAAATCTTCGTCTTCGTCGTCGTTGGTGTTTGTTGTCTTTCATTGTTGCTCGTATGACCACTTGATGTCGTAGACTATCGAAGAATATGAAGTGGTGGAATAATTTTAGCATAGGTTTGATGATCGGTTCATTGTCTTCGGGGGATGCCCGGCGAAGTGGTCATGCGGGGCATCCGATCTTCTCGTAGTAGGATCTATGGATAACTTGACTCATACAACCTCGACGAACCGAGGGTACCAAAAACTGCTCAAACAATCACATGTAACAAATAATTTTATCCGACCCCACGCTTAGGTCGATGCCTTACCTGGATCACACAAGGTAGAGACAATGCTCTTGCAAATCGAAGGAAACTCAAGAATAAATGCTAGAGAAAACTCTCAATTCTCAAGGAGAGTAATGACACATTCTAAGGACAAGAACACTTGATTTCTCTATTTTTCCGAGTTCAATTCACGGTTAGGATTTTTACTAGGAGTACAAAGGTTATTTATACTATAAACATCCCTTCTAGTTGGGCTGAGGGCCTCATAACTTTGTCAATAAAGCTCCAATGGATATGTTGTTTGTTGCATTTAAAAGTAGAGTCCATCGGCTTTGCATCCACATATAAAACATCGGGTGGTATCTCTAGAATGATACGGAATTCATGATAAATATTGGGGGCTCGTATCGATCCTCACTTCGCGGGAGGGATTGAAGCCCCTCCCCCTCACCTTTCTACCAATCCATTTTTCGCACTATGCACAGGACGATGTGAGCCGGGCGTGAGGTGATGATGCCGGGGAACAAAGAGGAGCGAAGCGAGGCCACGGCATGACGAAGTCAAAGGCCGCCGCAAGCTGTGCCCGGGGTGGGCGAAGTAATCAAAGAGTCACTTCGCCTAATATCGTCAAGACATGGTCCCCATCATGTATCCCGAGCTTGTCGGGCCTATGACCCATGTAATTGCGAAGACCGGAATGTTCATTCGTGTTAGGTTAGGGTTACCACCTTTTAGTTGTATCAAGGACATGTAGCTAAGGGCATTTCGGTCATGGAAAGTCACGGATCTCCACGACTATAAAAGGAGACCAAGGGTCACCTCAAAAGACACATATAGTTCTCGAGCTATAAAGAAAAGAGTTACCTCGTGTTTTCATTTTTCTTTCCTACTTTGTGTTTGTTTTGTTCGTGAAAGGACCTTGATGTCGCCTAGAGAGGGGTGAACGAGCGAAATCTGAAATTAACAAAACTTGTTCGCACGGGTTAGTTCAACCCGGTCGACCTTCTTGTCAACACGAGTCGGACCTCCTTACACAGAAGCGAGTCGGGTGCACACTAGTTCAATCCGGTCTAACCTCTTTATCGGGACGGTTAGACCGCCTTGCATAGGACATAAACAGGTCAACTCTCCAAATTTGAATCCTAGCTCAAACCAAAACTTGAGGTGATGCTCGAGAGGTTTTTCTTAGCACATACACGAAAGTATCTCGTATACAAATGAGCACACCAAAGTAGATCGAAGCGGAAGCGCAAATACAAGCTAGAAAACAACAAGAAAGACAAGAGAAACGGAGACACACAAATTTGTTTACCGAAGTTCGAAATCACCCCAAGGTGATCCTTACGTCTCCGTTTGAGGAAGTTTGAGCTACTCACCGAGCACACTCCAAATCAGGTCTCTTTCAACCACTTTTCTCAATCACTTGTCTTGATCTTTTTCACACTAGAGACAGGATCACAACATTCACAAACTTTTCCAAGGCTCACCACAAGCTTGGGAGATCTAGGACGACGTCTAGCCGACTAGGAGGCTTCACCTCCAAGAGTAACAAATGATTCACTAGTTGCTTGACGTAGCTCAAAGTGCTCAAGGCTTAGGATTTGCTCACTTGTTCTCACACACTCAAATCTCTCAACCCAACTAAAAGATTTAGCTCATATCACTTGGATCTCACAAAGAGAGGTTGGGGAGAGCCGATCGTAAATGTTATAGAGTCGGGTAAGAACTAACGAGCAATCCAAGGGAGTGGTGGAGGGCTATTTAAAGGCTGTTTGAAAAAAAAAACAATGAAATGTACATGACTAAAAAGATAGTCCAGTGGTAAAAAAACTAAAGAGTAATATGAAGGTGAATATAGAACTACCATATTATTTTTCCTCATATGTCAGCTTGCAGCGTTGCCTTCATCGGATCTCGTTGTAGTAAGGTGAGTAGCTATAATGATTGAGGGAGAAGAAAAAAACATTTGAACAAAAGGATATATAGTTGAGGGACCAAACACAAACTCCTCACGAGAGGGTGAGCGGTGCGAAGTTGCTGCTTGAGAGAAATAATATAGGTACAAATACCAACTAATGACTGTTACAACTAATATGACGGTTTGGCTACCGTTGTCGGTTACTACGAGCATACACCTACAATAATGAACATTAAATGAATTTATGCTTTAGTGGGTGAAAACATTAATGAAACATGTTATGAGATGAATTACTATAATAATTATTCAAGGTGGCATTTTAAGTAACCCACGCTCCATTATAAGATTATCCGCACTCGTCATCCTCTAAATCTATACTCTACTAAGAATATTTCGTCCTAGTTAGCAAGATTCTCTCCTCTACACTCGGTTTCTCCGCATCCGTCATCCTCTATCCTAACTACCAAGTCATGGGACCCGCATATCGATTTTTTTTCTCCTCCCTATCTCAATTTCTCTCTCCCACCCGCTCCTCTCTCCCTCTCGCCTACCCTCTCTCTCGCGTCTCTCCTTCACCTCTCGTTCGCCGACCTCGCCTCCCTCTCCCCCCCCCGCACGCCGCCGGCCGGATTCGCCCCGTGCGCGCCGCCGGCCGGGCTAGCCTACACCGCCCACCTCCCGTGAGCCGCCGCCGTCGGCCGGCCTCGCCTCCCTCCCCCTTCGCGCGCGTCGTCGAGGCAGGCCCTCCGCTCGCCGCTTGCCGAGGCAGGCCCGCCCGTGCACCGCCAATCCACCCTCCCCACGCGCCGCCGCCGCCGGATCCCACCTCCACCGCGAGTGGCCGTCGCCGGATCCCGCCTGCCCCACTCGTTGTGCGCCCGCCTTCGCGGAGATCCGGCCCCGCCTCCACCACGCTGCGAGCGACGCCGTTGCCACCGTGGCCCCTCCCACCCGCGCGCGTCGCCGGGAGCCTCCACCGCGGGGACCGCCTCGAGCTCCCCGCCGCCGGGGTGCCGCCCGTCCTCTTCATCCCTTGCGCGTCGTCGCCACCGGGGCACGGGACAAAGGATCCCGACCTCCTCCGGTCGGATCCGGGCGCGGCGGCTACGGTGGCTCGATGGTGGCGGCTGCGATGGCTCGCGGCGAGCTCCCGGCGCTCGGGTGGTTGGGATGGCGCGAGGCGCGCGGGCCCCACGCCACGATGGCGGTGAACGAACACTCGATTTGCCGTAGCCAAGCTTGAACGCTTGACTTCCGGATGGCTTACGATCTGCGGTGTAGCAGTTTTTACGCCATCTCGGTACTCCGATACGGGTACCGCACCCCGGTGCAGCTAGTCTAAGCCTCTAATGAACGGCGAGGATTAGATGACAACTAAAATGTGAGGGTCTAGTTTTAAGGTGATACGATGATTGACAAAATCTAGCCTTTTTAAAATTTATTCTCTTTTTAATTACAACAATAAGTAGTTGGTCTTTGTTTCAAAAATTTTCAACTTAGGCTAACTTCAACGAGATGAGACATCCGACAATGCAAATGCAAAATGCATCTCGGTGTTGTACTCGTGCATGCCCAGCGAGCTTCTCCAACGAGGTGATGCAAAAGGAGAGATAAAATGCCATGCTAGGAGAGAGGAGATGTAAAAATACACTCCCTCTCTCCTCAAAGGCAAATGGACAGGACGCCGGGCGAGCAACGTGTGGCGGTCGGGGAGCTCGGCGGTCGGGTCCGCTTCTCCGGGTCGGGCGCGCCGTGTGAGCGGCAGGGCACCGACGGGGTTGGGCGAGCGTGTGAACGGTAGTGGGGTCGGGCGAGCAGCGGCGGGTCATGTTTCTCCAAGTCGAGCACGTGAGCGACAACGAGGTCGGCCGAGCCGCGGCGAGCAACATGGGGGCGACGCGGCTCCGGTGATGTGCGGGACATGCGCAGGGCAACGGCGAGAGAGCTCGAGATTCGGGTCCGCTTCACCAAGTCGGGCGTGCTCGCCGGCGGCGGAGGACGAGCGGCAGCGAGAGCGAGCGACGTGTGGCGACACGGCATCGGTAGCGCGGGGAACAGGCGCACGAGGTGGCCATGGAGGGGTGGCGGCACGAGCGACACGACGTCGACGACGCGCGGGGCGGCGGCCGGTCCTGTTTCTCCACGGTGGCGGGAGGGGAGCGCGCGACGGGAGGATGGCGGTTGGGAGACCGAGGCCGTGCGGCGAGGCGGCGCGCGAGCAAGCGGCGCGCGAAATTGACGACGGGAGGCATATGTCCGGTCGACGGGCGCGATTCTCAAGCGGCTCTAGACGTGCGAACCGATGATGGGCCGCGGTGGGTGGCCAGGGCACCGAGACGATGGACGCGACTCGGCGACACACGGGTTGAGCGGCACCGACAACGTAGGGACCGAGCGGTCGAGAGCGAGGCGAGTGCGAGCAGTGCGGCCTCGGGAGAAGAGGAAAAAGAATGGTTTGTTGAAGATAGCAAATATTGCCTTCCCTCCTTTATACTGTTCATGCGATACAAACAGCATTTTCTCTGTCAAAATTGCAATTGCTTGTTAAAGTCAGTCTTATAAATAAGGCAATTGTCTGTAACGCTTTCACACTCTCTAATCCCAAATCTAATGACAAATTGCATAGACATTACTTGATTAATTTCAAGTAAAAGGCTTATTTTTCATGATGAATCGGATAATAGTGATCTTACATTATCAAATCAAGTTGAAAATACCCATATTTTGAATTGGATATGCATAATAAAAATATAAAGAAACAAAAGGGAAAATGAATGAAATACAAAGCACGGCAATGCAATCGCACCCTCGGGGCCTCGTCTCGTCGCCTCCCAGTCCCCAGCCAAGCCTCGCTGCCTCCCCAAAACCAAGGGGAAAGAAAAAAAAACGAAAAACACCCCAGAAAACAAACCGGAAAATCCCCAATCCATGAAGCCCACTACTCCCGCCGCCGCCGCCGCCGCCGCGGCGGCTGCCACCGATGATCCTTTGCCGTCACCGTCGGACTCCACCTCGGCCACTTTCTCCGTCGACCGCCGTGGTGACGCCTCCGCCTCCTGCCGCTGGACACTCCCGGACTTCCCCGCACCCGCGCTCGCACCTTCTACAGCCGCTACTTCGAGGTCGGCGGCTTCGACTGCCGCCTCCTCCTCTACCCGCGAGGTGACTCGCAGGCGCTGCCGGGGTACCTCTCCCTCTATCTCCAGGTCCTCGACCCAAAAACCCCGGTGTCGTCATCATCCTCCACCACCACCACTTCCTCCTCCAAATGGGACTGCTTCCTCAGCTATCGCCTCTCCGTAGTTCACCCCACCGATCCCGCCAAGTCTGTGGGACGCGATTCCTGGCACCGATTCTCCTCGAAGAAGCGCTCCCATGGGTGGTGCGACTTCGCGCCCTCCTCCTCCGCCGCCTTCCTCTTCCAGCCCCACGACTCTCTCGTCATTGCCGCTGACATATCGGTGCTCTCCGAGACCTCCTCCTTTGCCGATGTGGATGGCCGCTTTACCTGGAAGGTGCTCAATTTTAGCCTATTCCGGGAGATGATCCGCACACAGAAGATCATGAGCCCTGCATTCTTCCCCGCAGCAGCCATCGCTGGTGGGAGTGACTGTGGGCTCCGGATTAGTGTCTACCAGAGTAATGTCTCTGGCGCTGATCATTTGTCAGTTTGTCTGGAAAGTAAGGACTCAGCTGTGCAGGCAGCATCTGGGTCATCGGCATCAGCATTGGCAGCAAGTGGTGCAGGAAGTGGAGTATCAGATAATGATCGCGGATGCTGGTGTATTTTCCGGGTTTCAATCCTTAATCAGAAGACTGTTGGTTGTCACACACACAAGGATTCATATGGTCGATTTGGGGCAGACAATGCCAGCCTTGGGTGGGGGGATTTCATTAAGATGGATGAGTTTTTGGCTGCTGATAGTGGATACCTGGTTGATGGAGCTGTGGTGTTTATTGCCTCAGTTCATGTGATAAAGGAGTCAAATTCTTTCACTCGTAGCTTGCCGATGGTTGCGGGAATAGGTGGCGCTGGTGTTGGGCGTACCGGGGCAAGGAAGTCAGATGGGCACTTTGGCAAGTTTGTGTGGAGGATTGAGAGCTTCACAAAACTGAAGGAACTTCTGAAGAAGCGCAGGATCACAGGTCTGTGTATCAAAAGCAGACGGTTTCAAGTCGGTAGTCGGGACTGCCGTCTTATTGTCTACCCTCGGGGTGAGTGCTTGTGTGTACGATTGTACGTTTTCTCCATATTCCTTTGGTAGCTTCGAAATCAATTGACTTTAGACATACATGAAACATTTTTATGAAATTGGTAAGAAGCTGTTGGTAATTAGGCTCTCGTACAAGTGAATGGTTTGCGTAGATCCTTTATATACTTGAGTGATTAGAAAGTTATATAGCAAGCTGAGAGGTTCCTGATTATATTAGAATTTGGTAACGAATTATCAATTTTGCCATTTGTTACAAATAAATGCAATCTCACCATGAGGTTCAATAGTGGTAGCCTGTATTTATAAAAAAAAATAGCTAATAGCTAGGGCACCAATCATGCAATCAATGAATATGTTGGCAGTAATTCGTCAGTCCTTTATAAAGGAATTGATCGATAAATCAGAATTTTATAGATGATCTTTTTTAGTTCACAAATTCTGCCAAATACCCCTTAGATTTCAACAAATACATAGGTAAGACTGTATGAGCATAAAAAATCCTTAGAAATAAATGTCAGAATAATACATATAATCTTCTTTTGTCTTGTCTCAAATTCCGCGAACAGTCAATAACTATTGCTCCCAGCTGTACTGTCAGTGTCATCAGACCTGGGCGGGTGAACATGTAGATGGCAGGCATATTTGTTGTCTTAGTAGTTGTTACCTCTTACAAAATAATATTTATTCTGTGCATTTTTCATCTCACCCAACCAAGATCCTTGCTATTATAGTGCTTACTGCTTAGTCATGTGACTTAAGATCATTCGATGTTGTTGATAAGTATCCTCTTCCCCCAGTAGCAAAGGCCATAAAGTGACGTAGTCTTGTTGTTTGTTTGTAAGTTTTACAATTTTTCCTTTGCCCAAGGTCATAAACAAAGTTGATTTAGCTCTGAGCTAATCTCAGTTATATCTTATGATGATTATCCTAGACCAACTAGTGAAGTAATTTTAAAATTTCACTTTTCAAATTGGACTTCCATAGGCTCCTTCCAT
Organism: Chloris gayana; assembly: GCA_031894775.1. NCBI lineage: Eukaryota > Viridiplantae > Streptophyta > Magnoliopsida > Poales > Poaceae > Chloris > Chloris gayana. The sequence continues at coordinate 745,046 of JAUNZO010001800.1, forward strand.
CAATATTGAAGCAGTGATGTATATTACTCCCTCCATTCTCTAAATGATGACGTTAGGACAGCAAAGTTAGTTCAATTTGAACTAACTTTGCTGTCCTAACATCATCATTTAGAGAACAGAGGAGTATTTCTTTTGGTGCAGTGACTGCTGTCACTGAGCATGCAGTTTACTGGATTTAAATTACACTGTTTGCAACCCCATTGTTTGGATCTTCTTAATTTGTTCACTTGTTTTCACAGTAAGCAATGGTCAGTTTCTTTTTTAGTAGACTTGAGTGTTATGATTGGAAGTCACATATCTAGGCTTTCTTAGGATGCTTGTACTAATTCATTCAGTGTATTTTGTTTATTTTGCTGCAATCAGGGCAGTCTCAACCTCCATGCCACCTATCAGTGTTTCTCGAAGTGACAGACCCACGGAACACAACCGGTGAATGGAGTTGCTTTGTGAGTCATCGACTTTCTGTTGTCAATCAGAAAGCAGAGGAGAAGTCGATCACGAAAGAATCCCAGAATCGGTACTCTAAGTCTGCCAAGGATTGGGGCTGGCGCGAATTTGTGACATTAACTAGCCTTTTTGATCAGGATGCAGGTTTTCTTGTACAGGATACTGTTGTGTTTTCTGCAGAAATTCTCATTCTGAAGGAAACCTCAACTATGCAAGATCTCAGTGATGAAGATCCTGAAATATGCAGTTCAAGTTCTGGATGTCAAATTGAAGCTTTGCCAAAGCGACCATCATTTACATGGAAAGTAGAAAATTTCTTGTCCTTTAAAGAAATTATGGAGACAAGAAAGATCTTTAGCAATTTTTTCAAGCTGGAGGTTGTGACCTGCGGATAGGTAAATGAACTTCATTTACTTCTGTGTTGCACAGCTGTCCCAAAATTGTAATTATGTTTATATCACCGTAAATTGCAGGTGTATATGAATCGTTCGATACAATCTGCATATACTTGGAGAGTGATCAGTCATCTGGGAGTGATCCTGATAATAACTTTTGGGTCCACTATAAGATGTCTATAATTAACCAGAAGAATTCTGCAAAAACTGTGTGCAAGGAATCTTCAATCTGTACAAAAACATGGAACAATTCAGTTCTCCAGTTTATGAAGGTTTCAGGCATGCTGGATACTGATGCTGGCTTTCTTGTCCGGGACACTGTTGTTTTTGTTTGTGAAATCATTGACTGTTGCCCGTGGTTCGATTTCTCTGATCTCGAGGTGAGGTTAGGTTCACCTTTTACTCATGAGCGATGCTGAGTTTCTTTTGACTTTTCTTGTTGATTCTTTTGGGTTTCACCTCTAGCCTACCCCAACTTGCTCGGGACTTCTTCTCTTTTTTTTTTCTTGGGGGGGGGAGGGGTGGGTGGGTTATTGATGGTTGTAGGGAATTCTGATGAGACTATTGATATTTAGGATTATGTTGGGGTTTTGTAGAGTACCAGGGCAAAGAATTGTGTTGGGTTGCTACAACATATATGAACAAAGATTCCCAATTTTTTCAATGTATTCTAATTAAGCATAACAAACTGTGCAATGATCAGATGCAGTTTCTGATGTCATTTTACCGATGCTAAGAATCTGATGAGCTTTTAAACTCTTTTAAGTTCTGGAATATTCTGCATCAATGAATTGCTATCTCTGGAGATAACTTTAGACATAGCCAGCTGTTGATGCAGACATTTGATGACCTTTTCTTTAATTACATTTCTTGCTTGATGTCCTATAACTGTTGCTGAGGTTTTCTTCTTCAGATGCCAACATACACTGGATTGAATCATTATTGTTCAGTAAATAAATGTAGGCTTTCTGACCTTCAAAGGATTTTGGTGATAGCGTGATTATGCCAACAAAATAATTATTTACATATTTTGTTATAGTCCGCTTCTGTGCTATGTTATGCTTCAGCAGCAAAAGACTGTTTCAGAAATGATAATTGGGTGTGTGCTTGTGTTGCAGGTTCTGGCTTCAGATGATGACAGGGATGAACTATCAACAGATCCCGATGAACTTATTGATTCTGAAGATAGCGAAGATATTAGTGGCGACGAAGAAGATATGTTCCGTAACCTCCTCTCCAGAGCTGGATTTTCAGTTACATATGGTGATAACTATGCTCAACCGCAAGTTACCTTAAGAGACAAAATTCTGACAGATGCTAGTGCAATTGCTGGGTTTCTTACTGGCCTGCGTGTTTATCTGGATAACCCAGCAAAAGTTAAGCTTATGCTTCTTCCAACCAAAGTATCCACCAAAAGTGGTGGAAAGAAGGATGGCTCAAAATGTGATTCAAGTTCCACAAGTCTCATTAGTTTGTTGATGGGGGTTAGTGCCTTGAAGCAGGCTATCATAGATTTGCTTCTTGATATAATGGTTGAGTGCTGCCAACCTTCAGAAGAAAGATCAAGCTCCTCAGCAAGTACTAAAATCTACCCTGATTCAAATGAGGCTAGCTCTCCACCGGTGCTTAGCATTGAAGGTGAAATCAGGGAACATGCAACCGGTAATAGTGATGATATTCAAGGCAGTCCTGCATCACAAGATGCAAAGTCAGTTACAGATGATGTTACTGCAAATACGTTGGAACATTCCTGTTTTCCATTGGAAACTTCTGGTACTGACTTGCCTGCAGATGAAGACTCAGAGAAGGCTTCTTGGGTATGATTTTATGCTCCATATAATTTTTAACCTTATCATTAGTTCTTTACATGTCCCGGTTATTGATGCATTGTCTTGCCTACATTTTTGTCAGTCAAAATGGCCAGATCAGTCAGAGGAACTGTTAGGGTTGATTGTTAATTCATTGAAAGCATTGGACAGTGCTGTTCCGCATGGGTGCCCTGAACCAAGAAGGCGGCCTCAGGCTGTCCAGAAGATTGCGCTTGTCTTAGAGAAATCTCCAAAACAACTCCAACCAGATTTGATTGCCCTTGTACCAAAGTTAGTTGATGGTTCGGAACACTCCAGGGCAGCTTGTATACTATTAGATCATCTTCGAAAGCCAGAAGCAGAGCCTTCATTGCGGTTACCAGTAAGTTGACCCTCCTAGATTCATTGTTTAAACCAGTATTTTTGGAATGAATAGCTGATGGTATGTGTTTGTACTAATGTACCATGAGTTTGCGACTTGGATATGATTTTATTACTGATACCTGACAAGGCTCTGATTTTATTGTAACCCTGGCAGGTTTTTGGTGCCCTTTCTGAGTTAGAATTTGAAAGTGATATCTGGAAACGAGCATCAGTTCATGCGCTTGAATTATTATCTGATACAAATGATGAGTCTCTTGTAGCTGCCATTACTTATGTTCTGAAGGCAGCATCACAATGCCAGCATCTTTCTCAAGCGGTATGTTTGCCAGCCATGCTTCTTGATAGTTTTGTATTTGCTCATCATATTATCAGTTTTCATGTTACTCTGTTTTGGTTTCCCAAAAGGTCAAAGCTGTTCGATGGAGATTGAAAGATCTGGGAACTGAAGTTCCACATTGCGTGCTTGACCTTTTGTCTAGAACAATACAAAGCCTGCCAGATGTAGCTCAAGCTATATTGAAGGATATTGATTCTGATTGTGAGCCTGACAACAGTTGTCTATCATCATCTAATAGTAGTTCTACTACAAATGGGCTTTCATCTGAAGGGATGTGTTCTTGGCAAGAACAAGCTGTGCATGGTAGACATCATTTATCAGATGTTTTTGTACTGATAGAGATGTTATCAATACCCAGGTTGTTTGTTGAAGTCGCACAGATTTTTGAGAGGGCTTTGTTGCGACGGGCCTTTAATCTACAATTAGTTGCCATGGTGCTGGAAAGAAGGTATTCTCACAGGTCAAACTTAAAGTCAGGGTCTGTTGTGAATGATTCACAGAGCAAACAAGTTCTGTTAGATGGGCAGTTTGAATCTTTGGCTGTCCATGAAGATGATTTCACTTCAGTCCTTGCACTGGGCGAGGTGTTATCTTTATCTACAGAAACGAAGGTTCAAGACTTTGTGCGGATGCTTTATGCTGCCATGTTTAAGATTTATGCTGAAGATCACTATAGATATAGGATTCTGAAGGGCCTTATTGAACGAGCAACAAATACTTCTGATAACTGCCGGGCAGTAGACATTGATATGGATGTCTTGGTGTTTCTCATTAAGGAGGATTATGGGATTGGAAAACCTGTTTTGAACATGATGCGTGAGGTTGCTGAAGTTGCCCAGGCTGACCGTGCAAATCTTTGGCACCAAATTTGTGCTACTGAAGATGAAAATATCCATTTGCGGGAGGAAATAGAAATGGAACAAACAAAATTCACCGATGAAAAAGCTGCATTGAGCCAACGACTAACTGAATCAGAGGCAACTATTGCTCGTCTAAGGGTATGTCTTTTTGCGGTGACCCAGCTGTTAACCTTATTGTTCCTGTTTGTTAGCATAATACTCGTTGATTTTCATTGTAGTCTGAGCTAAAAGCCGAGAGGGATCGTTTTACTCGTGAGAAGAAGAAGCTATTGGATCAGATGCTGGACATGGAGAAACAAGTAGACTGGGTGCGGTCAGAAAAGGATGAAAAAATCGCAAAGTTGTCTGCTGATAAGAAGGGTCTCCATGAGCGTCTTACTGATGCAGAATCACAACTGTCGATGGTGAAAGCAAGAAAACGTGAAGAACTAAAGGTGGGAATTATAGTAACCCTACACAACATCTGTGTGTTCAGATGTGTCTGCTGGTCAAAATGATCTGTTCATATTTTACGCATAATTTTGATAACCTCTACTTCATGAAATTATCCCAAGTATGTATATGATACCATAACCATGCATATCATGACAGTGGTTTACATTTGAGTTAAATAGCTCCCTTTAATCTCATTCAATCATCCTTTCTGCATAGACTAGATGCAATTGTTCCCAAGTGAGTATTGTTGAGATATGGCTTTTTTGGCATTTCATGATGAAGGCATTGAGTTGTAGTTCTATACGACTATCTATATTCACGCTGAGTATCAATGAAAATGTGGTTGATGTCTGTAATTACCCTGTTTCATATGCTTATCCTTATCCTTGGTCTTTACCTTTCTCATTTTCTGAAATGGGTGCCATGGTATCAGCCAGTATTATTCTTTACTCAGACACACATTGTAAGGTCATAGTGATAGATCTTCTACACCTGTCATTGTTAGTGGCTGCATGCTTGCATACTGCTTGACTGCTGATTTTTTGCCTTATAAGAATCGCAATTTATGTTGGATTAAGATACATGAATGTTCAGGTATCTGTACATAATTTGGCAGAAGTCATACTGATTTATTATTGGCTTAATATGTCAGTAGAAGATACTCATGCCAACTAACTGCATATATTATATGGATTTATATGAGGCGATGTTGGCTTCCTTGTTGAATATATTGTGACCTCAATGTGGCTCTTTGCATTTCACTGAAAAAATGATTGATGCTTCATATTTACAAACAATTAATGTCTTTGTATGCTGCAGAAATTAACAAAGGAGAAAAATACACTAGCAGAAAGGCTGAAGAATGCTGAAACTTCAAGGAAAAGGTTTGATGATGAATTAAAACGTTATGCAGCTGAAACAATAACTCGTGAAGAGATTCGAAAATCACTTGAGAATGAAGTGAGAAGGCTGACACAAACAGTTGGGCAAACTGAAGGAGAAAAAAAGGAAAAGGAAGAACAAATTGCTCGCTGTGAAGCATACATTGATGGGATGGAGTCAAAACTGCAAGTTTGCCAGGTTCTCTCCCTACCTTCCTAACTTATGCTTCCGTAATAGCATTTTGTTCTGATTTTCTCTGTTGTCTTATTAAAAGATGTTAATTATTCCACAGCATGTTTGACTTTGCAACAAAAATATAGTAGCAAAGGGATTTGTTCATGAGCTATTTGATATATGTAAATCAGCCCTATCTTTATTATGTGCATCAAAATTCAGAAGAGTATTTCCAATAGAATGGCAAGGTGTTTCTGAAAATTAATTAAAATTATGTACCACCGCAAAAAAAAAAAAAATTATGTAATTAACATCACAAAGATCATAGAGTACTTTGTGAGTTAGCACAGTAGTCTAGACATAATGCATATAGTTAAGTATAGCGGACCCTAGCACCAGTTTGTATTCAAGAGCTTCTTGAAAATAACTGTAACCATATTCGTGATTAATTCCTGGATATAACTGGTTAACAAATTGTGATCAGTAAAGTACTCTTTATTGAAAAAAACCTAATCTAATGCTCAGAGGCATTCCATGCAGATAATTGGTTAGTGAATTACATGTAACTTGCTGCAGTGGATTTGAAATCAGTAACTTGTTTTGCTATATATATTATTGCCACCTGAGATGCTGTTTATGAAACTTCGCAATTCCGAGCAGTCCATGTACTTGTATCATGAACAATTTCACTATGTTTTTCCTCATGTACTGTTGTTATCATTTTATAGTTTGGAACTTTGCATCACAACTTAACTACAGTGATTACTTTGTATCATAATCTTTCAGCAATACATTCGGACACTTGAAACATCGCTCCAAGATGAGATGGCTCGCCATGCCCCGCTGTATGGTGTTGGTGTCGAAACTTTGTCGTTGCATGAGCTTGAGGCACTCGCAAACATCCACGAGCAGAGTTTAAGGCAGATCCATGCAATTCGGCAAAGGAAAGGCAGCAGCCATCTCTTGGGCGGCACCTCTCTCGCACATATCCCTGGCTTATTTTCCTCGTCCCCTTCAGTAACAGCTGGCCTGCCGTCCTCATTGATCCCCACTTCTCCGATAGCACCCAATGGTGCAGGCATCCGTGGGAATGGGCGTGTGAACGGTGTGGCTGGCCCCTGGTTCAATCCAACCTAAGTGAGAAGACACAGTTGGAACTGGAAGATGTCCATTTTGTGCATTCGATTCAATAGGCCTCATTGCCCGGGCGTATTTTGCAGCCGCTGAGCATGCCAACGTGATAGCCTTTTTGTTCTTGGCCTTTCGTCAGGCTTTTCCCCTTGTAAGTAATTGGTAGCACCGTCAGCTTGATATCACGTGAGCGGTAAAGGGCTCAGGTATAACGTAATTGTGGAATAATCAAGAAAAAACGACGGAACTATCAGTTAAAGTGGAGAAGTATGGGAATGGTTGAGCGTGCTCAGTTCAATAGGCATTGGTGGTATATCAGTATTCGCTTCCATATGATCAAGTTCCAACCTAGCGTAGTTGTCCAGCATTTTATGTCGAGGTTGCAAGTCAACAGGTATCATTCAGCATTATGACTTAAGCCAACGATGGCAAGCGTACCTGATCAATGCTAATTAAGCTGTTTGGCCTCAAGAAAAGGAAGAGCTGTAGTTATCCTGGACATGGAGTCAATATCTTTTCGAGTCTGAGCAGATAGTGCTGCGCCAGCAAGAACTCCATGCGTTGGATAGAGCTCCTCGAGCGGCGGCTGCACTTGTCGCCTCTTTAAGCATCGTTTCTTACTCGTGGCTCGTACTATTGCGTCGCATCGATTAGGCCCTTCGCCCGCGTTAATAGGAGAAAGCTCGCTGAGCCGAGGCTGAGACCCACAAAGCCTACCCAACCCAGCCTCGGCTGGAATGTTACGAGCGGGAGTGTGGGCATAACCAGATGGTCCTCAAAGGAAACTAAGGCCATGTTTGGATCCACCTCCTAAACATTAGTTGACTAAAGTTTAGCTATTTTTTCTTCAAACATAATCTCCTAAACTTTAGCCAAGTCACTTTCTAAACTTTAGACCACTAGTCATCTCAACCTTGCTAAACTCTCCTAAACTTTGGATAAAGACAAATAAAGTCAAAAGTATCCCTCATCACATGTCAAGGATAGAAAAAGTAAAGGTGGAGAAACATTTATTGAGGGTTAGATATGTCCACTTTTTGTTTAGTCATGAACTTTAGTCATGGATCCAAACATGCATCTCCTAAATTTTAATTGGCTAAACTTTAGGAGACTAAACTTTAGTTGGCTAAACTCTAGCCAACTAGAGGATCCGAACACTCCCTAAGAACCATATGGCCAGGACTGATGATGAGTCACTGATTCGTCTCCAACGCGTGTCCAAACTCCAAGGTCCACAAAACTAATCAACACTAAACGTTCACGTGTCCCTGAGTCATCAGCACAGCTCCCAGACGTGTCAACAAGAAGCAGCTGGAGTATTACGGGTGGATTAGGATAGGCGATCGTTTGATTTCGAGCAAGATCGGCCGCCGACGGCCCACGTAGCTGCACCCGTCCCGTCACCCTCACGCCGTCCGTCCTTGGTGCGCCGTGGTCCAACAAGCACGCATTCCTTCCATCGAACCGGATAAAGGTCGCTGCCCTCTATCTGCTTGTGTCGAGACCCTCAGATTTTTCGGCGGGATTTACCCACCCATGCTCACGAGACACGACGAATCTCTCCTCCGTCCAAAGGCAAATCTCTCTGATGGCGCGCGCACTGCAACAACGAAAGCGGGCGGGAGAACGGTTAGTCCCAGCAAGTGCAGTCAGTGCTCACGCTTTCAGCGTGAGCAGATGATTCTGTTTCGGGAAAAAGGTTGACGAAATGCTTGATGCCTTTGGGCTTTGGCTAAAGTAGCGGCAAACCACGTCGGAAAGCCAGCGGCCCGGCACCACTCGCTCCACTCTGCGCGTCTCGCCTTGTCCTCTCGGGGATTCGGTGCCCGTGCCTCGCCGAAAACGGGAAAAGCATGGGAGGCACTCGGCGGTGCACACTGCCAGGCACAGTTACTCCTGCAGAAGCAACCTCGCTGCCCTTTTTTGGCTATGGCCGGATCGAAGCTTCTGACACTCATGACAATGTTGAGCCGGCAGCCCGGCACCAGGCGGTTTGGAATTTTACGGACGGACGGCAAAGCTGGGACTGATTTGCTGACGCAGCGTGATTAGCTGTTCAGTTCTAGAGCGCCTTCTTTCAGCAAGCGTTCGTGGAGGAAGTTGCGTCCGTGTCATCCTGTTTCACTGTTTTTTTCCGTGACGTGTTGGTTGTACTGTTGTTCGTACACATAGGTCGCGCACCGCCTGGGCCGTCGACTATCGTCTGGGCCCACATGGAGTCTGGGAGGATCTTCTGCGGCTACCTTCGACGGGGACCGGATGGATAGGTGTACCTTCCACAAAGGAGTTACTATTTCGGTGAGGATATCTTAGTACCGGGAAACTACAATACTGGAAGAAAAGAATCCTACTCCTTTGATTCAACAAAAAAAATACAATAACTGAGTAACAGAAAACGATTAATGACAAAAAGGAGCAGCCGTGGGCCCAAACACGGGCCCGGTTAAATGTAAAAAGGGGCCACATACGGCCACACAATCAGCGGGTTTGCGTGCGGCCGGTCACTTGAGTTGCGTGCTTCCTTCGCCTTATCCTTTCCGCCCACGGACCCACACCAACCCCGCACCCATTCCGCTACCCACCAGCCAGCCGCCCGCGTCATGCCCCCACCACCGACGTCTGGGGCCCACACCTCAGTCTCACTAACCACGCTCCGCCGCGGGACACGTGGAGCTGGCGTGCCGCGCCACGCCGGCTCACGCTGCATCTGTTTTTACCCGACTTGCATTTCCTACCTTCCTTTTCCTTCTCGCCCCTTCTTCTCCTCCGCTCACCCGCGAGAGAACTCGTCAGATATTTATGGGCGCTGCCGCGCAGTAATCGTTCCTGCTCTCTCGCGTACCCGCAGCACTGGTGGTGGGGTTGACGAGCTGCGGCCTGCGGGGCGATAAACCCTACCGGCGGATTTCGACTGGTAGCGGCGGAGCGGCTCGCTGGTCTTTGCAGCGGGTGAGAATTCCGCGCCTGCCTCGGTTTTCTTCTACTGGACTCTCTGGGGTGCGGGTTAGCTGGGCGCTGTTGCTTTCCCCCAATTTGTTCAGCTTGTTGCGCCTTTGGTTACCTGGAATTCCTTGTTTAATCCCGGGTGAGCCTGATCGGTGAGGTTTTGGGAGTATGCTTTGATCGGCTCTCTGCGGTGGGATTTTGGCTCGAGTTCGACCCCTGTGGTGTTTTATTTGTATTTTGAGAAAACATTTCTGGTCGTGCTACCTGGCAGGGGCTCTATTGTTTGGGTTCATGCTGGTCTGTAGTTCGATCCGTGGAAGAATATGACTTCTGATGAAATCATTGCGAAGAAACCATGATTGTTTTCTTTTTCGTGTTACTTTCCCTCTGTTTCGATTTTATTTTGGGTCGCTTAGAATAGGTAGGATGGCTGATGAACAATTTTTCACCTACCCTGTCAGTTAACTGTGTCCGTGAGCACTCATCCTCTGATAAAAAAAACTATGATATGTTCATGATGCGTCAGATGGGTATTTCAGCCACTGCCGATTCCTCTGAAAAAAGATGTTCATATTGCAGAATGGAGTGTGAGGTGACTAACTACACCACGGATGAATGATGGGATAATCGCAGTGCAGCTACCAGCATTTTAGAACCGGAATTGTTTGTACCAACGGAATTTACTGGTTTTGTTCGATACTTGCACACCGATCATGGGTGGTGTCTGCTCTAGGAAGAGGAGCCAATTGGTGGATGAAGGCGATGGTTCCCCGACATTCACAAGGTTGTCCAAGAACAGCAGCTTCAAATGGCTGCTGCTTGCATTGCCCCGCAGCAGCTCTGATGTTTCCCGAAAGGGTCAGGCAAAGGGACCTGGACGGTGCCCGTCCCTCATGGAGCTTTGTGTGGCCAGAGTCTGCAAGGTAGTTTTGTAGCTCTCTGTATTTGATTTTTATTTTTATTTTTGTGTGAAATGCTTGTTAACACCCAATAATACTTGCAGGATATCGATAAGTACTCTAGTTTTGCGATGCTGCCCAGGGATTTGAGCCAGCAGATTTTCAATGAACTGGTGGGATCAAACGGCCTTACAGAGGAGTTGCTTGAATGTTTTCGGGATTGTGCTCTACAGGTAACGCTCCTGTTCCAGCAGCAATCTGATCGTGAGGATAGTACATTTCTCAGATAAGTGATAACTGTTCTATCATACTTCACATTGTCAGGATATTTGTTTGGGGGAGTATCCTGGAGTGAATGATGCCTGGATGGAAGTAGTGGCATCTCAGAGGCAATCGTTGCTGTCTGTTGATATTTCTTGCTCTGAAGTAACTGACAATGGAATAGCTCTTCTTAGAGATTGCTCAAATGTGCAAAGCTTGGCATGTAATTACTGCGATCAAATCTCTAAAGATGGCCTTGAAATACTTTCAGGTCAGTCACATGATCCTTACTAAGGTTTCTCATACTTAAATAGCTTCAGGTCGTTACAGATGGATTTAAGAATGAGCTTAAACCTCTTACTCATGCTGCAAGAATATAGTCCAGTACAATTAGTTTTGTTTTAGTTTGACTTTATTGAACTCTCTTGCGTTTCGAAGTTCAATCATCTCTCTCCTTGGTTATTGTTATTGGTAGGCTTTCCAGATACAGTTTCATTTGCTGTATTAAATCAGTATGTTTCTAAATCTTCAGGCTTTTCGAACCTGAGCTCTCTAAGTTTCAAGAGAAGTACTGCTGTTACAGCTGAAGGAATGAGATCACTTGCAAATCTAGTCAAGTTGGTAAAACTTGATCTTGAAGGTTGCCTAAAGGTTCATGGTGGTCTTGTTCACTTAAAAGGTACCTCTTTTAGTGGTCTGTATTAGGCAGAAATAATCACGCTGTATATGGATTGGGTATTGTGGTGTACAATATATAGTCGGGGCTCTTAGGGATAAAACCCTAGAGCACCTCAAGCGCACATGCCAACTAGGGCCGGTGCACAGCCCAACCAACCTAATACATGTATTTCTAACAGTCTGATCCTCCCAGAACATCATTTATGTGCTATATTAGAATCCTCATCTATTTAGCAATGCAATGACGGGCGATCATTTTTTCATCTTTCAACCATTTCCAGAGTTTTTAGTATCAAACTTTGACTATTATCGAGTCATTAGTTACATCTGTGGCAATTATTACTTTTCAGACCTGACAAAGCTGGAGTCGCTAAATATGAAATATTGCAATAGTATTGTGGATTCAGATATCAAGTATATATCAGGTAATAACATATGTATTAGTTTCTGAGTTTTGCTGTAAGCATATGATATCTTCAAGACACCATGCTTGTCTTAAAGTTTTTTATGTCCTTTCCATTTGTCTCATGCTCACAAGTCTGACAAACACATTTCCCTTTCTAGATCTTACAAATTTGGAAGATCTGCAGCTCTCGTGTTGTAGAATCACAGATTTGGGTGTATCTTATCTTAGAGGTAAAAACGATCACAACTTTCCTCGTTCTAGTTAAGAGGCTGAGTTTTTTTTCTTTCTTTCCTTCTGTGCATATCTAGTCTTTGTTTATCATTTTGGTGTCTGTTGATGCCTTATGTTTAGATGTTTATATTTTCGTCGATGTAACTTGACAGTTTCAGTATCTTTCATTTCTTAGGCCTGTCAAAACTCACACAGTTGAACCTTGAGGGCTGTCCAGTGACTGCTGCTTGTTTGGAAGTTATTTCAGGTATTGCATCTTTTCCTGATAGTGTCTCATGCGACCAATTATGTTTGAAAACCAACAACTGCTTTCATTTCTATTTGTGATGACGTAGGTCCCTACCAACAATTCATGAATTAAGAATTCTCACAAAGACAGGGTCAATTCGATATGAATCATAGTTTTTGACCATCGTTAAAGTTTCATTCTTCCATTTTTTGCTTGGTTCATCTGGTCTCAAGGTTATGTCTCACCTATGTTGGATTTATGAAATGTCGAATTGCTAATTTCCTATGTTTTGTTCCACTGTCAGATTATGTGCCTACATGTACCACTCGAAATCTTTATTTATGTGAGATTGGCAGAAGCATTTTCTATAGAACAGTATTCAGATACATGCATTTCTACTAGATGTAGGTTTTGCTACTGAATACTCCGGTAAATATGTACATGTATGAGGCACCTCTAGTGGTGCTGGCTACCGTAACTAGGTTTTCATTTAAATATGCTTCATTCGTTCTTTTGTTGTAAATCAAATCTCCTGCTAAAGCAGAGACAAATATCATCTTTTTGGAATTAGTACTTCGGTTACAGAAGAAGTGTTATCACTTGAAAATGCTGTTTCTTTTTTTTTTGTGTGTGTGTGCTGCGCTGATCCGATTCAGGATCCTCTTGGGTTCCAGTTCTCTTTGTTGAAGTATAAATGTATTGCCCAACCTTTCCCATCAGCTTAGGCTTTTGGGTTCAACTGGTTGGTGCATACAAACTTTAAAACTTATCATGGTATCAGGGCTGAGGTCTCGAGTTCGAATCCTGGCGGGCACAATTTATTAAATAAATTGCTGCCGACTCCTACTTTCCACGTTTGTGGTCTATGGCAGCTTTTCACCTGAGGCGGGGTATTATTACTCTTATTTCCATGTTTGCGGCCTTTGAGACCTTTCACGTGAGGGGGAGTGTTGAAGTATAAATGTATTGCCTAACCTTTCCCATCAGCTTAGAGCATCTCCAACCATTCCCTAAATGAGGTTGCTAAATGAAAATTTAGGATGTGATTAATAAAAATCATTCTCCAACCGTTCCCTATATGAGGTTGTTAAATTTACCAACTTCCAATCCATGGCCTAAAGGTTGCTACATTTAGCCACCTAATTCTTACTCTCTAAAGGATATTTGAACTATTTAGGAAACGATTATTGGGAACGGTTGGAGTGCATATCTTCTTTTTACTCCCAATAGATATAGCAACTCTCTAAAACCAGTTTTTTGGGAGCAAAATTATTGGACACTGTTGGAGATGCTCTTAGGCTTTTGGGTTCAACTGGTTGGTGCATACAAACTTATCACTCTTGATTGTTGTTGTTGGTGCTAAATGCATGCAATAAGCGGTAGCTGGTTTGGTCTATAAAATTTTTATAACCTCATCAAGTATTGACTTTTGCAGGTTTGACTTCATTAATATTGTTGAATCTGAATAGGTGTGGCATATATGATGAAGGCTGTGAAAACTTTAAAGGTAAAAAAAGGGGTCTAAACCTATATGATTAGCTGCATTTTATTATTTGAGAAAGATGTGCTTACTTAGGTAGCTATTGAGCAAAATATTGTCGCTGATTTAAACCATTATTTTGCATATATGCCTTGCTTGGCAAAAAATTAATTTATTGCATATTGTTGCTTTGCAGGTCTAAAAAACTTGAAGGTTTTGGACTTGGGATTTAACTGTATAACAGATGCTTGTCTGCTGCATCTTAAAGGTTAGGTTGTTGTTATGTGTTTTTATGATGTTGATGTATACATGATAGTCAATAGACAACACATGTATAACCTTGTTAGATTGTCTGATCATGTTGATTCCTTTCAGGGGCCCGAGTAAGTGTGTTTCTTCATTAATTAACTGGCTTGATTTCCTTTTGTTGATTCCTTTATCTGTAAGCACAGAAGCATCTGTTATCGATAAAAATGGTGAACTGATTGATGAAAACAGAAAATTATTTAGTGGGCCCAATTTGGAGTCGTTGATTTTTTATATATAACAGACCTTGATAATATTGTTTTACATGTAATTTTGGGAAAATACATACATCAGAGACACAAAAGAATGTTTCAGAAACGATACATAGGATAATAGGAATATTGAAGAAGATTTCTACTTGCGCTGCTACATTTGTATTCACCATACAGTACATTCTCTACTGATGATTGTCCTCTTCTTACTTCTAGAATTAAACAATTTGGAATCCTTAAACCTGGATTCATGCAAGATTGGGGACAAAGGTCTTTCGCATCTGAAAGGTGAGTTAATTTTCTCGTCTTCAGGCTACTACAACACTGAGTATGTTTTTGTCATCAATGTGTTATTTATCCATTGACTCTGTCAAAATCTTTTCATTTTAGCATCAATAATGTGATTTTTTAGAAACCAAATTTTATTTGATGCAAATTGTGTGTTACCTTGTACCCCCATTTTCTCTTAAAAGTTATGTTACCTTGTAGATCTGTCCCTTCAACTTTTGACTTTACTGGATTGTAATCATGTTATACTTTACTTTCCTATTCTTGTGACATTATATGCCTATTATATGCAGGCCTTGTGCTATTACAAAGCTTGGTACTTTCTGATACTGAAGTTGGGACCAATGGACTCCGGCATCTGTCTGGTTTGTCTTGACTTCTGACCGCAAATTTTGTTTTCGTCTTTGTAGCAGTTTGATGCCACTGGATTCCTAGACATCGTAGAAATATCCAATTTTATATGATATTTTGGTTGTCCAAAATGGTCTCCCTGCTTCCACAACTATCATTGATTGACTGATTTGATGCTTTCACCAAAAGGAAAATGGGGGTAAAATCTGATGATGCAAAAGTTGTCTCTGGGAATTAAAAAAATGCTTTATGGAGTATTGGAGTCCCAAGTTATGATAACTGATATACTCCTCCATTCAGAAATTGTTGACGTTTCAGACATGGAGAATGAGTAGGAAATGAACTAGCAAAACTTGTCTGAACGACAGGACTTAAAGAACAGAGGAGTATTGTTTTTTGTCTCTAGTTTTTGAATCTGTTGCTGAAGTTCAGGAATGGGGTTTTCTATGTTTACATATATTGTCTCATGTAATTTGACTCTATGCTATAATTCTTTTGGGTAAACTTGCCTCAGAAGCCCTTTGAAGATGTTTTGTAGTCTCCACATATGCCCCCTTTATAGCATGAGCAATCCAAGCATAATGATTAGGAATTTTTCCATTGTTCCACTTTTGCAGGTCTTCGCAATTTGCAAAGCCTTAATCTCTCGTTTACCTTGGTCACGGATGACAGTTTGAAGAAGATTGTCACATTGAGTTCGCTGAAGTCAGTTAATCTAGATAATCGCCAGATTACCGATATAGGCTTGGCAGCAATTACAGGTATGTAGTATACAGTGATTATTCATGCATTGATTCTTCTTGTGTTCCATTTGAACTGCTATGTGATAGATTCCACTGATATCCTGTCAAAAAGTCTGTCGCTTTTTAAATATCAGCATGTTTTTTTGGTCTTAAATAGTTTATCTGTTGGTTGTTGCCTCAGTTAGAATTCTAATTTGACCATATGAGGAATTTGACCTGATTATTTTCATAGTTTAATATATCGTTGTTGCAGATTAACACTTCATTTTAACTGAACTTTTAATCCAACGTGGGCCTAATGCAGGTCTTAGCGGGTTGACTCATCTTGACCTTTTTGGAGCTCGCATAACCGACTACGGAACAAACTACTTGAGATGTAAGAGCATACTTTAATTATCTGGGTTGTGGACTTTGTTACTTTTTTTTTCTCAAATACGCAGAAGAGCTGTGTATCATTTCATTAATAGAAGAGAATAGAAGTAGAACACACACCCCACTTTTTGGTCTAAGTTTACATTCGCGCCTGTTCCAAGTTTTGTACCCAACCTTAGAGCCAAGGGGCTAATTCCTAACATCATCATGATCGGTCAGAAGGGATAAACCCTAGCTCCAGCCATGCTCTATAATCTAGCTTCATCTCCAAACATCGTTAAGATGGTTGAGAGACTTCGGATAGCTCCATTGAACACACAATCATTCCTGTGTAGCCATAGTTACCAGGCCCCTAAAATGATGAGAGAGCTCAGTCCATTCTCTCGTGTATTGTTAGCCGAAGAAGATGCCCAACGCCACCAATCTTCAAAACTGAAATCTGAAGGTTGTGGCGCAAGGAAACCTAGGCCAACTCGATGCAGGAATATGAACAAGAACTGCTTAGCAAAGACACATGAAGCAAGGAGATGATTGATCGTTTCCTCCTCCTGGTCACATAGTGGGCATAGGCTCGGATGCGGAAGGTTTCTACGAGCCAACCTGTCAGCTGTCCAACAGCGGTCGTGAGCCACTAACCAGAGAAAGAAGGTGCACTTGGCTGGCACCCATGACTTCCAAATTCGCTCTCAAGGTCCGAAATTGGTTGATCCCTGGAAGATCGCCTCATAGGCAGATTTTGCTGTGTACTGACCCGAGAGGGATAGGCGCCAGGCATGGGTATCCTGCACTCCATGTTGAACTCCTGAACTTTGTTACTTAACTACAAATATTTCTTGTGATTTGTTTTCTATCTTTGGTAAAGTTATGTGTTAGCTCAGTTCTCAGGTAGAAGTCCTCTTCAACGCGAATTTGGGTGTTCATTTCTAAAAATCACCCTAGTTTCTCCTAGATTAATCGATCCTTTTTAAAAAATGTTGCTGGAACAAGAGATAGAAACATACTGAGTGAGTTCACGAAATAGTATGACATACATCAAACTAACGCAAATTAGGATAGTTTATGCAGTTAGTGCAATCAGGCTAGTTTATGGCTTTCATGTAATATAAAGGTTCAACAGCATACTTGGCACCTTTTGTTTCAACACTTGCCTGATGTACCTTGGTTATAGGTGTCATATGTGCATAACTATTTAAGCTGTCCCACTGCACATCACTTTTGCTGGACCTTCTTGGGTTCAGCTGACTTGTTATGTGGTGTTATTTGGGCATTTTTCAATCAGAAAGATCATTTTGAACAAACATTATTGCAAAATTCTATAGCTAAAGGGGGTCATTTGTGCTATTGCAGATTTTAAGAATCTTCAGTCTCTTGAAATCTGTGGTGGGTCAATCACTGATGCTGGAGTGAAAAATATCAAGGATCTGAAAGCTTTGATGTTCCTGAATCTTTCACAAAATGTTAGCCTGACAGACAAAACCTTGGAGATGATTTCTGGTACTACTATAGTGTGTCAAAATAAGAGCACTATTTTCCTTGCGGACCTTTGAAAGATCTCATAGCTATCTGTTTTCCGCAGGTTTGACTGCTTTGGTCTCTTTGAACCTCTCGAACTCGCGGGTATCCAATGCAGGTCTCAAACACCTTAAGGACCTGCAGAACCTGCGGTCGCTGTCTCTTGATTCCAGCAGGGTGACAGCTAACGAGATGAGGAAGCTCCAGGCAACGACGCTTCCTAATCTGATAACCATGCGACCCGAGTAGCTTGCCACTTGTGAACCTCTGTAAATAATTATCAGGCTGGAGCAGGCCGTTATGTGTATATAATGGAAGAGCCTGAAGTGAAGGCTTTTAGTACAAATGTTATTTAGTTAGGGCGTGCGTGTGTGTGGTGCTCTCCGCCTGTGAGCCCTTCGTTTCGTTGTGCCTGGAGAATTGAACTGTAGTTGTTTTGCTCCATGTATCCTCCAAAGACGCGACGGGAAGAGGCAAAATTGTAAATAGTGCGCTTCCTCGCCATCTGGAACGGTTGTGCTTAGGATTCGTTTTATCTGTCCATGTTAATTGGAGCTGAATGAATTTGTTTGAAAAAAGAAATTAATGGTGAATGATGTTTCAGGTCCTTAATCTCACGATTTTTTCCCTCTTTTGTACTATTTGTAAGTTTGCCTTCGCTATACACTACAGGCAAAAATATCGTTCTGAATTATGATACCTATAATATATGTAGAAAGAGAAAAGGAACATAGTATGCGCCAAAGAATGAAGAAGAAAAATGTTTGACATAACCAACTAACGCATTCTGCCTGAAATCGCAAGACAAGGAGAACTATGTTGCCTGCTCGACTGAACATCAACCAAACTAAAACCGACCTGCTCTACGGATGCGTCGCTTGTGCACGTCCTACTTGCTGTGCACGACGTGCAACAATCGGTGAAGCTCGTCACCCGTCCCAAGGGGTGTAGATTCTTTCATTGCCTGTCTCGCCAAAACAGTGCTGAGCAGAGGTGCTGCACCGCCGTAACGGATTCCGCGAAACCTATCTTTCACATCACACCAGAAGCGAGCGGATTTAACGGGCCGTTTGGACTGGAAGTGCGAGGAAATGCAACAGAAGTGCGCGGTTAGTTGACTCGCCGAGATACGTACGGCCGCCGCGCGCGCGTGTGCACCGAGACGTCGACAGTGCGCGGCGCCCATGGAGAACGCCGGCGGCCGCGTCGCGGCGATCGCCGTGCCGCTCGTCGTCTTCGCGCTCATCGCCGCCTCCGTCATGCTGCCTCCCGCCATCTCGGCCGGTGGTGGGTCAACGTCAACCGCCAGCCTGCAACGCCACGCCCGGGAGCAGCACCTCCTGCGGCACGTCCCGCATGAGCCCCAGAAGGCGTCCCAGCTGCCGGCCACCGCTCGGCCGGTCAACACGATCGAGGCAGGCCTGGCACGGTCTCGTGCCGCCATCCGCCACGCGGCACGCGCGGAGGTGGCGCCCGCGGCGACCCGGCGGAGCTTCAAGGACGGCGGCGGATTCGTGCCGCGCGGCGCCATCTACCGCAACGCGCCGGCGTTCCACCGGAGCTACCTCGAGATGGAGAGGAAGTTCAGGGTATGGACGTACCGGGAGGGCGAGCCGCCGCTGGAGCACCTGGGCCCGGGCGCGGACATCTACTCGATCGAGGGCCAGTTCCTGGAGGAGATGGAGGACCCGCGGAACCGGTTCGCCGCGCGCCACCCCGGCGAGGCGCAGGCGTTCCTGCTCCCCGTCAGCGTCTGCAACCTCGTCAGGTACGTCTACAGCTTCAACCACACGGCCAAGCTGGCCCCGCTGCAACGCCACGTCGCCGACTACATCGACGTCGTTGCCGAGAGGTACCCGTACTGGAACCGGTCACGCGGCGCCGACCACGTCATCGTCTCGTGCCACGACTGGGTAATTTTGTTGTACATTTCATCGAGCTATTGTTGAATTGATTGCTGTCTTTGCGACGGACTGATCGACGACATATGGTGCATTGCACAATCCCAGGCACCGTTTGTCTCCGAAGCGAACCGGGAGCTCTACGGCAACTCGATCCGCGTGCTGTGCAACGCCAACACCTCAGAAGGCTTCGTCCCGCGCAAGGACGCCACGCTTCCGGAAGTGAACCTCGCCGACGGCATCCTCCGCCGCCCGACGCCCGGCCTGCCTCCCGAGAACCGCACCACGCTGGCCTTCTTCGCCGGCGGCATGCACGGAAGCATCCGCAAGGCCCTGCTGGGACACTGGCTCGGAAAGAACGACCCGGACATGGACGTGCACGAGTACCTCCCGCCCGGGCAGGACTACCACGCGCTCATGGCCCGGGCCCGGTTCTGCCTCTGCCCGAGCGGGTTCGAGGTGGCCAGCCCGCGGGTGGTGGAGGCCGTGTTCGCGGGGTGCGTGCCCGTGATCATCTCGGAAGGGTACCCGCCGCCGTTCGGCGACGTGCTGGACTGGAGCAAGATGTCGGTGAGCGTCCCGGCGGCGAGGATACCGGAGCTGAAGGCGATCCTCAGCGGGGTGTCCGAGCGGAGGTACCGTGTGCTGCGCGCAAGGGTGCTCATGGCGCAGCGCCACTTCGTGATGCATCGGCCTGCGCAGCGGTTCGACATGATCCACATGGTGCTGCACTCCATCTGGCTCAGGAGGCTCAACGTACGGCTCCCGTACTGATGATGATCGTTTTTGAGCTTGGTCGTCCATGCCCACAAGTTTTGTACATGATGTCATTATCACGATAGCAGTAGATTTCAGGTCGAGGGGTACGGTTGCATCATAGTTGCAGCTAGAAAGTATATTGATTAGCCATCTCTGATTTGAGAACATTATAGCGATGTCCTTTGCGAGTTGGAAATGGCCGCAAACTAAGTGCAGAGGAGCTCGATGCAGCGAAGCAGTGGAGACCGTGGTTCGGAAATACCATCTCCTAAGCCACGAGAGATCTGTCATGGATCAGTTTGTTCTAAAGACTGACCGAAAAGATCCGGAGCAAATGGTAACCTTACGTTTCGCCCTATACCACTCATGTGCACAGAAAAACCTTCCACTCATGTTGCAGAAGGCTCCTGCACAGACTGGCTCAATGTACATAAATTACAGGACGTAATATTATTCCCATATATCACAACTCACAGCGGTTTTGGTACTCAATATTACTAGAAAAAAGGATCCTCGTTGTCTTATCCGAACAAGAAAAAAACATAGAAATGTTATGATGTGTCATCGTCCAACCACCAAATACGAGCACAAAGTACAGAAGTACAATACTAGCAAGAGGTTCCAAGTCAGATTAGTCTAACTTCAATGGTGCATAACAGTGTCATTTAAGCACCCAGGATAGAACTAAAGGTATTCCCTAAAGCTGCCACATAATTGACCACCTCGATCATCTGTATTTACAGATATAATAGGGCCTTGAGAACCACTTTGTCCAGCTCCTGGACAGAGCCAAAAAAAATGGTGAAACATAAGGTATTTTCAGACAACAATTACTTTTCGTAAGTAAACCAGGTGAAACCGTATGAACTAAAGCAGCTAACTTTGTAGGTGTGTACGTACATTAACATAAGAGCAACCAAGGGCATGGATGCCTTGTGAGCATCAAAGGTCACTAGGAAAGCATCTTTTGAAGAGAACACTTGGTGCAGTTCAGCCAACAGGACACCATCCCTACAAAACCTGAAGTTGCTGGCTGGCGAATGTCACTTTCTCGTCTTTGCAATGACCTGAAGAACTCATCTGAGCTCAGGTTACCATCACAGTTAGCATCGAAAACATGGAAAATGACATCCACCACTTTGTCAGTCAAGTCCACTCCACAAACCTGTGAATAGTTGGAGGATCTCAGCTATAAATTAAAAATTTCAACGTAGCACAGAGCGCAACTAAAAGAAAACAAAGAGTGACTCCCTCACCCCTCCAACAAAAACATAGAACAATAATACAATATGCATTCTTTAGCAGTAGCTAATTAAGATCATAGCTGGTATCAGAAGGACACAACAGCAGGTACGGAAGACCTTACATGAGATGCTGCACGTTTTAGATCCTGCTTTGTCAACAAACCATTTATTTTACCATAGCTGAAGATAGCCATGGCAAATGGTTCCAACCTTCGCCGCAGATCAGCAAATGCCTTGAACTCCTGAAAGTATATATAATAACTGAAAAGGCCTATTGGTAAACCAAACATAATGACCAGGGTATTAGGATAGCAAACATTCAAACCTCAAAGGTGATGCGCAGATCTTTCAGATCAGAATTCTCATCCAAATTGTCAACTCTGTCTAGCAGCTTGTTAATGTAATTCATGTCAGCAGAAGCAACCATGGACAGTGCGAAATCCTTCACAGGTATAGTCTTGGATGACTTAACATCATAGTGACTGAACTCCAAGCGAACAATCTGCTAATTTGACAAATGCAATGTTTATATCAGTAGCAGCAATTCATCATGGGCCAGAGATAATAAGAACTCCATGTATCCATTAATTTAGACTTGACGAAAATGTTCGTACATTTACTCAATTTTTTTCCCGACATATCACCACAGGAAGGATGTATTAGTTTCCCTGAAAATTACATATGCTTCTTAAAAGCTACAATACAATGGCCTTACTACTAATTAGTCATAGTAATACAAAGAGAAGCTGATGTACACAAAGAAATGTTGAGCTTTGACCATGAGAAAAGTCCGATATCATACAACAAAGAGCGAAACCTTGAAATTCAGCAGAAGTTGTAGGGTTAATAATTAGAATCCAATAGTGTCAATTGTTTAAAACGTTTACACTATTTGGAGCCATTGCTTTGTACATATGATTTTTTTTTCTGATTCCATTGCAAATTGCTTCTTTTAATAATTTTACAAACCAACAACAACAACAAAGTCTTTTAGGCCAAAGCAATTCAAAAGGGGCTGCTAATATATTTGCAAAATAAAATACAATTATGCATAACGATTTAACCAGCAAACTTGTAGTATGTATATAGCAGATTCACATTCATCAATACTTTCAAGAATAGTCCAGCCACAAAACTGTTTGTGTAGCATGATCAATTCACAAAAAAAAGGGTGAATGTTTGGCGTCTCTGCAGAATATCCATCCAGTGTGCAAGAAGTGGAATCACTTGATGCATAAGCATAAAACTGACTTATTTAGACTCTCCTTAGATCTCTAAAGTGTTGCAAGTTGCAACACAAATATAATCTGGAAGCATAATTACTGTAATGGAAGAAAAGATGAAAGAAATAAATCACCTCATCATGCAATTGCTTCAAAAAGTTTGAGAATTTATCATAGTGTAGATGCTCATTCCCATCCTTGCCAAAGAAGTACTCAACCAGTCCACCACTTTCCACAGATTGACCAACCTTACGTCCAAAGCGTAACCCATCCCTATGGGAAGCTCCTTGCCTATTATAGGAGCGCATCAATGTCATTACTTTCCTAAATTCCTCTTTGTCGATTTCCCTGTGCAGAGATAGTAGCCAATAAGAATAAAGAAATAAAAGACATAAAGCTCACAAAATTCTGTTCATACCATTACTAATAATAATTGATGATTGAACATGTTCATAAAGCACGTATTTTCTAGACGGTAAAGTCAACTGCACTTGTGTTACCATATGTAAATAACAATGAATGAAGCACAAAGATAACGACAATTCAAATGCATCTTTCTGTATAGTCCATATGAAATGTATAAACATACAACTTTAGTTGCTTCTGCAATAGCCAAAACTAAATAGGAAGAAAACCTAATACAGAAATCAAACAACTAGCGGTATCAGAATTGTATTATACCCTTATCTTATTTTCTCAAGTGGAGTCTAGTGCATGCCAGAGTGACATTTATTAATGGATACATTTGCTATGCAAATGTTTACATATCCTTATTTACAAGAATGTTAGACCAATAACATATTCAGTGGCGAAAAAGGAAAAATATAACCAAACAGTGAGGTATAAGTATAACTCATTGGATTTTTAATGTTGACTTGCTTTGTACAGGTACATGGCAATTATGTTTGTTTTCTATGTGCTATTCCTCTAGTGTGATAAAGGGCCTTTTGAGGTTTGTTGAAATCAAATCTTGCTTTGATTCTCTGACAAAATTGCGGACACATTAGTTTGCCATATGAGAACACTGTAAGTAAACATGGGTTATTTTTCCCTCAGATGTCATCGTCAGTTATGAAAGACTGCACAACTAAACTATCCATATCTAACAGAAGCACTACCAAATAAACATAAAAAAGGAAATGGAATATACTTGTAACAGTAAAATGATCAACAGATACTGCACAAACAGAAATCTGAGCCAGTAGCTAGAAGAAAACATACCCGTTGTGATCAAGGTCAAACATCTTGAAAGCCACACTGAAGCTTGATTCAGGGATGCTGAGTAATGTCACAAAAAAGATATACCTGCACAAGAAAATGTTAGCAATCTTAACACATGAATCAAATTTGTTACACACTCATAAAAACTGCAGAAGCAATACAGATTACAGAACAACATGCAAGTTTAACACCGTAGCGCCACATACTTAGCTCAATATACATATCTAACAATATGTGACATGGAAGATATTATATAACAAAGTCTATATATCCCTACGGTATCTGCAATGATCCTTCTATTTGGCACAGGATATCAAATACCAGAGCAAACAGCCAGCATTTGCTCCAGGTGAAATAACAACTCACACCCACTTACTCAGCAAAGGAGATGAGCCCATCACCATTTGTGTCGAATAACATGAAAAACTCTGAAGGAGCACAATGTAGCTCGCCGGGGTGCCGCTCCCCTCTCAGCCTCCCTTCCCTGACGATTTTCGACTCAGAGGGAGGGAAAACGGGAACAACGGCCCTCATCAAGTCGGTAGGTAACATGTACACATCACCATCCGGGTTGTGGACAGATGCAAAGTACTCAAAGATCTAGCAGCACAAACGGCGTAATTAGAATGTCAACAATTGATGACGGCATCTAATGCAGAGTGGTCAAATTGAATGTGACATGCCATGGTTACCTTCTCTGGTGGGCTGCGCGTCCTGATCCTCTTCTCATAGTTGAAGAAAACCCTCCTTCGATATGAGTCTACAAACGAAGATTATAAGATAAGTACCGTGCTGAGATCCCATTGGCATGATCGAATTGAACTTAATTGATCAATTTCTACAAGCGTCAGTGTGTTGTTCAAAAGGAAGTGCTAAAATTTCTTCTCCGCCAAAAGTACAAACGCACCGGCGAATCAGATTGCAACGGCTATGGCGCAAAACCGCAACAATAGGCAGCACCACAGATGAAATGGAACCAACGGCACTCACCCCCGAATAGGAACCTGCGCTTCTCCTCCCGCTCCCCCGTGGCGCCGGCACCGCCAAAAGCTGCGGAGATGCCCCCAACGCCTCCGGCGGCGTTCTCCACCAGACCAGAGTCCGCCAGAGCCTCCGTCTTGGAGGGAAGCGTCCAGATCCCCAGCCCCGACCCCGCGGCCAGCGCGGCGGCAGAGGCGAAAGCCCTCGTTCCGAGGCGGGACGCCTCGGCCTCAGCGTCTGCTGCGGCGGAGGCGAAGGCGCGGGGACACACGAATCGCCCCACGGCGGATCGGAGGCGGGACCCACGGACCAGCGCGGCGGCCATCGCGGTATGGCTAACTGCTTCGGTTCGTCGCGGCGAGGAGGGAAGGAAGCGGCGACGCGGTGGCGAAGTGACCGAAGGGCGGGGAAAGGAACAGGGCGATTAGCTCCCCGGCTTTGTTGGGGTTTTCCTTCTCTTGCCTTTTTCTGTGGCCACAAGGGACCTGCCCGGTTTTGCATGCGCTCATTCTATAATTCAAAAAAGGAATCATTTGGGAAAATCCTATTCCACTTGGATAATGCCGTGAGCTCGCCGTGTCAGATTGTGTCAAAGTCTCAAGTGCCATCATGTGATGCGAGCGAGAAAAAATAAGGCAGAAAGCGAGAGGTGTTCTCCTCAGTTTAAGTTTCAGGAAATACGAAATGTTCAACACAGCGTCTTTTTATACATACCTGGTTCTTGTTGTCTCATTGTCTGAGGAGTGAGGAGTCAGCTGGCTCCGACGAAAACATTGCAAGTACGAATACTGGTACTTTTTTGGAGTATTATATACTAGTTCTCCTGGTACGCGGCCACGTGGGGATCCGTGGATAAATGTCACCAATCATGACTCGTATTTTTTTTCTTCTTCTTCTTTATGTAGACTCCTCACCGAGTCCAGCCCATACAACAAAAAGAAGCCCATATAAAGCCTGGTACAAAAGTACTTTCTCACGGCCGATACGGCCGATAAGGCCAAACCTTTAATCACCACGAGATTGAGGCCCAGAGACAGCCCAACAAACTTTGCATACTTATAAGCAGCTGAAAGAATAGGGTTTTCAGCTCCGGGCACCCCTGCCATCCTCTCCTGCCGCCGCCGCCGCCGCTGCCATCCGCGCCGAGCTGCCGTCGCCTTCGTCTCTGGGCCTCCAGCTCGCCTAGGAGCATCAACCATGGCAGAGCAGGTATGTTGCCCAGTTCATCCACTGTACCGGCTATCCATTTCTTCTTCCATGGCATTTCGAAGTCGGTGATTCGCCCTCTAGGAGCGTTCTTCTGAGCCAATTTTGTGTTTAGTCTGTCTAGTACGACCTTGCAGTTATGGGTACTAAATGATTATAGTATAGAGTTATTTTTTGACGAGCACAAAGATTTTACCAAATCATCGCACGCTCGCTAGTAGCTGCATAGATCGCATAGGGATTCAGTTCTCGTGATGTGGCGTAGAACTTATATTTGTAGTAACTAGCTTGTAAGTTGTAACCATTTATGCCATGTTTGAACCGGGCAGTAAGCAGTTATACCTAATCAGTTTCTCTGGCTTCTGCAGACTGAGAGAGCTTTTTTAAAGCAGCCTAAGGTGTTCCTCTGGTAAGAAATGGTCCGATCCCTACTGTTTTTTTTTCTCTCCTTGTATGTGTATTGATTGACTGCTAGTCATGGTTAAATGTGCATTCCTAAAAAATCATGATTAAATGTGTTATTGCAGCCCTAAGAAGACCACCAAGGGGAAGAAGCCCGGAAAGGGGGCAACAGGTTCTGGAAGAACATTGGCCTTGGTTTCAAGACTCCTAGGGAAGCCATTGAAGGTTTGTCTAGACCTTTGGCTGTCAGATGATACATTGTTGTTGCTAAGTTAGATTAGTAATATCTATGCAATGCTTGGGCTGAATTGGGATAGAATCATTAGAAAACATGCTGCAAGTTTCTTTACAATTTCTTTTAGCATGTTTTATGTTAATAACTATAAACTGGATTCATTATGTTATTGGCATCATCAGCTCTAGGAGATAATGTGATTATACTGACTATCTGGGCCTTTTTAATGGCATTACCTGTTTATATAGCTGATCTTATGAATATGTGCTATGTTTCTCCTTTAAATTAGGGTATCAGAATGAAGATGGTCTCAATTTATTTTTGTTCTCGTCCTTGACTAGTAAAACCCTATGTTATAGCTGGAATATTTGACGATATGTGTATGTCTTGCTTTTGTCGCTGTGCCTTACTCTATTGCTTTTATGTTTGTGCAATATAGAAACCTCTACTCAGAGATGAGTCCCTTATTTGCCTTGGATTGCAGGAACCTACATTGATAAGAAATGCCCGTTCACTGGCACTGTGTCAATTAGAGGTCGCATCATTGCTGGAACATGCCATAGTGCTAAAATGAACAGGACTATCATTGTTCGCAGGAACTATCTTCACTTTGTCAAGAAATATCAGAGGCATGGCAATCTTCACTGTTTTTTTTGTTCATTTTACTTTAATTATGGGGCTATCACATCATATCGATCATTATATTGTATTTACCTATAGGTATGAGAAGAGGCACTCTAACATCCCTGCCCACATTTCCCCATGCTTCCGTGTGAAGGAAGGAGACCATGTCATTATTGGGCAGTGCAGGTAAAATAAATAGTCAATCTATGTACTTAAGCTTTTTTGGATAGCTGAACATGTTTTTAGCTCTGGGCTGTTATTGTTTGTTTTCAAACTGAGCCTAGCATTTCCAGATGAATACAACCATTGATATCTGATCATCTATGCAATACCAGCATCACAAGATGCAATGCTTTCTTATGCCATGGTGGATTGTAAAATGAAACATTTGCCTTCATGCCAATAATGTTTTCTTGATGCTTTTTCTAAGTCACAAAAATATAATGTTATGCAATGCAGGCCACTATCCAAGACTGTGAGATTCAATGTGTTGAAGGTCATCCCTGCTGGATCAAAGAGTGGTGCAGTGAAGAAGGCATTCACTGGTGCTTAAGGAAGATATCAAAAGATTTTTTTAAAAACTTGATCACATAGATTTTGATGACACTTTCTGTAGTCTATCTGTACTAGGATTTTTTACTCATGTATTGTCCTCAAGTTTTGAGTGCTGAACTTATCGATTATTATTGTTAAAAGTCCAAATGTTATATGATACTATTGCTTGAATAGAGTTGGCAGAATTTTGATGGTTTTGATCCTGTACGTTGAGTTAACATCACTTTTTCACACCATGACCGGTGTAGCATGCTTTGTTCTGGCTAAAAAGCAAAACATACAACAACATGATATGTTTTCTGCTTGCCAAAAGCTGGAGAAACCAAACCAAACAGCTACTCTTATTCTTCGCAGAAATCAAAATCGGCTTCACTGAAAAACGCTTTACATTTTTTACAATGAAGAAATCGAACGGCAAAATTTGAACACGGCGGATCATGGCAGGAGTGTTGCTTGCTCTGCTCTGATTCTTTGTCAGTGGAAGTGCTCTGCATCTACTAGTCATCTAGAAGGACTGAAGATAAAAATGCAAACGTACAAGAAACCTTCTCCGTGTTATGAAACCGGATGAAAACCGGATATTTCCGGTTTATACCGTGTTCCTTTGTGGGCAAATTAAATGGGCAAATTTAATGGGTCATTGATGAGGTGGTTGGCGGTTGAAGAGGCATCCTCATCCGATAGCTGCCGTGCCTCTTCCTGCGACTATAAATAGGAGCAGAGCTGATAACGATGGCAAGAGAACTCCCGGTTGTAATCCTCCCCAGTGAAATAAAACAAGAGCTCCTATTCTGCCTCTATTTCTGTGTGTTCTTCCACTGTGATTTATTTGTGTGCATCGGTGAGTGATTCCCACGCCGATTCGGTTGTTTTACAACACGTTATCGGCACGAGACTCTACGAGCTATAAGGTAAAAATCAGTCCGGGTTTCTCCTACCTACTGATGCACATGATTCTGTCATCAATGATAAGTACAAGAGTAGAAATGGCTTGTCTGTTAACAAGAACAAGCAGAACAAATTTTAATTTTATTGCTCTACTTATCTACATATCTAGTGCTACCGAAGCTAGCACTCGTTGTTTATTTTGCTTTACATTTTCTAAGCACATGTACACGTGCTACCGAAGTTAGCACTAAGCATCACAAATGCTTACCTATGTGCTGGTCCTGGAGACCAAGCACCGAATAGGCATGGCCCTGAAGTGCCATGACCGCGACCTCCGGAAGAAGGTCGCCGCGATGCTTACGAGCACGCAGCAAGGCCGACGCCGAAGCCGTCGCCTCAATGACGCACCGATGGGTGTCGTCACCGTTGACGAACCACCGCTGCACCATGATAACCGTGGGAGCTTGTGGTCGTAACGGGAGTTCCGAGCGTTGCTGTGAGGGAGGAAGCCCCCACGCACGCCGTCGTCTCGTCCCCGTTAATCCGCGCTCGCCGCCGCCGTGGAGTGGATGTTGTACCCACGCGAGCAGCGAGGCGAGTCTCCGGCTACGGCCGGGGCAGGACCGGTAGGGGATCCACGCAAGTGGGAACGCGGCCCCGAAGTGCCGCCACCACCGCCGTGCCGCGGTGAACCGGAGCCGTGCGGCCCCGAAGCGCCGTCGTCTCCTCCCGGCTAGGGCCCGAAGTGCCCGTGCCTCGCCCCAAGGCGCCACCTCGTCGCGGCCCGGCCAGGGCTCGCGCGTAGTACCCGTCGGGTTGGTCCCGAGCCACCCACGCCACCGCAACCTCCCTCCGGGCCCGCGCACGCCCGAGGGCCTTCGCAACTAACCCACCTCCCGCGCGCCGCCACGAGGCCTTGTGCCGGCACCGCAGGCCTCCGCCCGTGCCCGCGTCGCCGGACCGCCGCGCCGCCCGGCCGCGGGTCGCGCCGCGCCGCACGGGCCGCGCACATCGCCCCTTGGCCACCTCCCGGGCGCGACCTCCGCCCCGAGCCCGCGCCGCCTCGGCCCCACTCGGCCGCGGGCTAGCGCCACGCCGCTCCCGGCCGCGCCCGGCCACGGGCTAGCGCCGCGCCGGGCCACGCCCGGCCGCCGGGACGCGTCTCGGCCGCGGGTCGGTGTCACGCCGCGCCGGGCCACGCCGGCCGCCGGCCTCCCTCGGCTCGCGCGCCGCCCGGCAGCCGACCGCGCGGCGGACCTCCTCCCGCCTCGGGGCCACCGGATCCGGCCGGTGTCGGGCCGCCGAGGCCGTAGGACCAGGGCGCCGCCTCCCTTTTTTCGTGAAGGGGGGACCGGGCGCCGCCCCTTGTGCGGTAGACGCCGTGTGCGGCTAGGGTTAAAACCCTAGCCGCGACCGGATCGGCCGGTCAGGCCCAAAAGGCCACCGCCCGAAATGGTCCCTTGGCCCATAGGCCAATCCGGCCTAAGGCGTCCGGGCCGGGCCGAATTCAAGGCGTCTTTCGGTTTGCGCTATTTTGCGATTTAACCCCTAGAGTCCGGTTAATTCGCGAGAATTATTTTTCCCGGGCTTTGAAAATTTGCGGATTAAACCCTGAAGTGTTTAATCGCGTGATTTCCATGACTAACCCTGTGTTTTATTTGAGGTTAATTCATGCAATATTATTTTATGCTCACTAACATGCGGGAATTTTTCCGGGAATATTCATGGCCCGCATATTTGCAATATTGACATGCATAATTTACCCGAAGTAAATTGCATGATATTGCGTACATGTCGGACATTGCAAAGAGGGAATTCACCCAGCTTGCCTTGGATGGCAGCAACTACCTCACTTGGGCTCAAGATATTGTCATTAACCCGAGATCCATGCGCCTCGGTCATGCTATTGCCAAGCCCGAAGTCGGCAAGGAAAAGGTCGTGGTCGATGACGCCGATAGTGCAAAGGCTTTGCATTTTCTGCGTCATCACATACACCTGGACCTAAAAATGGAATATATGACCGAGGAGGATCCGCGAGTTCGTGGGAATCCTCGAAGGATCGCTTTGACCAACAACGAGCCATTGCACTCCCACGAGCTCGGAATGATCTGGATTACCCTACGCTTCCAAGACTATAAGTCCGTGGCGGCGTATAACTCTGCCATTCATCGAATCGTCTCGATGTTGCGTCTCTGTGGCCGGCAGATCACGTACGCCGAGATGATCGAGAAAACCCCGAACACCTTCCACCGGGCAACATCGTTCGCAACAACGATACAGGTGCCGAAATATACGAGATATTCTCGGCTCGCTCGGACCACGTTAGTTGCGGAACGGCAGAATGAGGTTCTCATGCGGAACCACTCTGCCCGACCCACTGGGTCGATGGGTGTGCTCGAAGCACACGCCAATGTTGCCGGGAGTTCCGAGGGCCCGAAATATGGCCGAAAGAAATGGAAGGGTAAGAAGGGTGGTATGTTCAAAGGCGAGAGGAAGGGGTAAGCCCGGGGTAAAGGTGACAAGAAGGTCACGGGTGAATCATCCGGGGAAGCAAGAATGCATGCTATAGATGCGGACGTTCGGGACATTGGTCTCGTAATCGTCGCGTCCCCGTACACTCGATTGACGCCCGTCGTCGTTCTTCCGGAAGTAAGAACGAGGGCGGGCTCGAATCCCACTTCACCACCGAGCTCGAAGCTCATGCCAATGACATGGTCATTGCGAACAGTGGAGACGTCCAAAAGGACGACAGCGGGGATGACCTTCTTGATGATGACTTTGACATATTCGGGGACCTCGAGTAGTCCCCTCCATGTCAAGTGCAATGTTTCCGCATGCTGCCGGTTACAGATCCGGAAGTACTGTAATAAAGCCCTCGAAGAGCTCGTGGTTCCCGAAGAACCACGGTTATGGGTCGTGCTCTCGAAGAGCACAACGGCTCTCGAAGAACCGTAGATGTAAATAGTGCTCCCGAAGCAGACTCGGGTCATGAATATGCTCTCGAAGAGCAGCTATTGTAAAGCCCGAAGTCTTTACAAACGAGTCTTCCCGAGTTATTATCATTTCATGTGTTCATATTTCCTGCATCTCTATTTATCATGTCCAGGGTATTTGATACAGGTTCGGCTGGGTCCCATGGCGGATGAGGAGTGTTGTCTTGTAGACAGCGCAACCACCAATACCATATTAAGGGAAACTAGATATTTCCACACTTTAACCAAGAAGTCCGGAAATATTATGACCATTGCCGGAAGCAATGCTCATATTGTGGGCACCGGAAGTGCCACACTAGTTTTCCCTACGGGTACGCGGATACTTGTGAGGAATGCTATCCTCTATCCAGAATCCAAGCGTACCCTTGTGAGCTTTAAAGATATCCGGTCAAACGGTTTCCACCGGAAACCGAGACTCGAGCATGGTATTGAATACTTGCTCATCACAAAATTTGATGGATATCAAAAGCACGTGGTTGAAAAACTCCCTTCATCGCCATCGGGTTTGTACCGTACGTAGATTAAACCCGCCGATGAATATGTTGCGATGAAGACAATCTTTCGTGACCCTGATGCCTTCAAGTCATGGCATGAAAGGTCGGGTCACCCCGGGTTGGGGATGATGAGAAGAATCATCAACAATTCTGCTGGCCATGAAATTGAGCCAAAGAACTTCCCGAATCTGAAGAATTCATTTGCACGGCTTGTGCAAAGGGGAAGTTGATCACTAGGCCATCCCTCCCGAAGATTAGGGACGAGTCACCTGTTTTCCTGCAAAGGATACAGGGGGACATATGTGGACCTATTCAGCCTCTCTCGGGGCCATTCGGGTATTTCATGGTACCGATTGATGCTTCTACCGAGATGGAGTCATGTGGACCTTCCGTCCACAAGAAACCATGCATTCTCTAAGCTCATTGCTCAAATCATCGGATTAAAGGCAAGTTTCCCGATAACCACATACGATCCATTCGTATGGATAATGTCTGGAGAGTTCAGGTCGAAAGCCTTTGATGATTATTGCATGGCTATGGGCATTAAGGTAGAGCATTCGGTACCACATGTCCACACATAAAATGGCCTAGCTGAATCCTTGATCAAAAGGATAAAGTGGATTGCTCGTCCATCGTTGTGCGAATTGTCGGCTCCCAACCGGTTGTTGGGGCCATGCGATGCTTGCATGCAGCAGCACCGATCCAACTCGAGCCAACCGCATATAATGAGACATCCCCCTTGCAGCTAGTGCGTGGGAAAGTACCAAGTATTTCCCATCTGCGAAAATTCAGTCAGTGCAGGTATACGTGCCGATACCACCTCCTCGGCGTACTTCAATGGGACCCCACCGGAAGTTGGGGATATATGTTGGTTATGAGACTCCGTCCATAATCAAATTCCTAGAGCCTATGATCGGGGATCTTCATACGGCTCGGTACGCTGATTGCATATTTGATGAGGACAATTTCCCGAGCATTAGGGAGACCAGGCATCCTGAAGAATGCCGGAAATTGAATGGAATGCAACCGGGATGCAGTCCTTAGACCCACGCACTAGCGAGGCTGAACCGGAAGTTCGGCGGATTATAAATTTGCAAAATCTTGCAAATAAGCTGCCGAGATGCCTTCACCGATCATAAGGGAGTGACAAGGTCGCATATACTGCGAGTAAATGCGCCGGAGAGAGTGCGGATAGCCCCGAAGGCTACGACTGCGGTGTCACCCCCATCCTAGGAAGAGGGGAGACCTCCGGGTGCTCGGGACAAAGCCCCACGGAGACGTCCGCGGAGGCACGACCGCGAGCCACTTGTCCCACTCCGGGATTCGGTTGAAGAAGCTCAACCCGAAGTTGAGAATGTCCTCGAAGGACACCGTCCCGAAGACGGAGCCCCGAAGAGGCGACCCAACCTCGAAGTTGGGATGATCCCCGAAGGACCCCATCCCGAAGATGGCAATCCCGAGTGCATCGCGCGCGCTTAAGCGCACCGGGAAATCGGAACATTCTAGCTCGTCGTTCGGGAAATCACGACGAGCTAGAGGATATGGATGAGATCTCCACTAATTATGTGCACACGGGAGAGTTATTCAACGGAAAGACCACCATTGTGAATGTGAACTTTGCCTCAAAGATTGCTTGCTCAATGGATCGGATCCGGAACCAAAGTCCATGGCGAGTGCCGAAGGCGCTCGGATTGGGATAAATGGAAAGCGACAATCGAGGCGAGTTGCGCTCGCTTTATAAAAGAAGAGTGTTTGGGCCTGCGGTCCCAACACCCCCAAAGGTCATCCCTGTGGGATGCAAATGGGTGTTCCTCGGAAGAGGAACGAAAATAATGAGGTGGTAAGATATAAAGCGAGACCGGTGGCACAAGGGTTCACGCAGAGACCCGACATCGATTATGATGAAACATACTCTCCCGTCATGAGTGTGATCACGTTCCGATATTTGATATCTATGGCAGCAAATCTAAATCTCAATATGCGGTTGATGGATGTCGTGACCGCATACTTGTATGGGTCACTGGATTCGGAAATTTATATGCGAGTCCCTGAAGGACTCAAGATCCCCGGCCCGAATCCAAATCGCAACATGTATAGTGTGCGCCGGCAGCGTGCACTCGTACGGGTTGAAACAATCTAGAAGGATGTGGTTCAACCGTTTGAGTAACTATCTCTCGAAGAGAGGTTACACAAACAATGATGATTGCCCTCGTGTGTTCATAAAGAAATCCCGGAATGGATTTTGCATCATCTCCGTCTATGTCGATGATTTGAATATCATTGGCACCACAGGGGACATTGAGGAAGCTATGACTTACCTCAAGACGGAGTTCGAGATGAAGGACTTGGGTAAAACCAAGTTACGCTTGGGCCTACAGCTCGAGCACCTTCCTGGGGAGTGTTTGTACACCGGTCTACATACACAAAGAGGGTACTTGAAAAGTTTAATATGGGTAAGTGCCACCCTCTAAGAACCCCCATGGTGGTCCGTTCACTTGACGTGAAAAAGGACCCATTCGGACCCAAAGAGGAGAATGAGGAAATGTTGGGACTCGAAGTTTCCTACTTGAGCGCCATTGGAGCACTAATGTACCTTGCGAATTGCACTAGGCCCGATATTGCATTCGCGGTCAATCTATTGGCCAGGTACAGTGCTACCCCAACCGAAGACATTGGGTTGGCGTCAAGACCATTCTCCGGTACTCGCAAGGTACGCAGGACCTAGGGTTGTGGTTCCCGAAGAACCAAGACCCGACCATGGTGGGGTATGTGGATGCGGCTACATATCCGACCCACATAATGCCGGATCCCGGATCGGTTTCGTGTTTCTCCGTGGTGGTGCGGCCATTGCTTGGCGGTCCGTGAAGCGGACCCTGGTTGCCACGTCAACCAACCACTCGAGAGATCATTGCACTCTATGAGGCCACACGAGAGTGTGCCCGGTCGAGACGGATGGTTGGCCACATCCGGAAGTCATGTGGCTTGGACACCGTCGGTGCCCCCACCGTTATCTATGAGGATAACGCTGCTTGTGTTGCACGGATGCATATGGGCTATGTGAAGAGCAATTACACGAAGCATATTGCTCCAAAATTCTTCTACCCCCATGAGCTCCGGAAGAGCGGTGAAATTAATATCCCGCACACTAAGTCATGTGAAAATCTTGCAGATTTATTCACCAAGTCTCTGCCGAGCATCTAGCTTCTATAGATGCGTTCGGGGAATTGGCATGAGACGACTTAGAGAGTTGCAAGGATCGGGGGAGAATGAAATCATGATCCCGAAGATCATGTGGTGATTCCGAAGATCACCAAAATAGTTAGCCCATACCCATGATCCCGAAGATCATGGGAGTGATCCTGCAGATCACTTACGTAGTCCGAAGACTACCGGATCCCGACAACCAACTGTTGTACTCTTTTTCCCTTGGTGAGTTTTTCCCACCGGGTTTTCTCACGCAAGGTTTTTAACGAGGCAACAGGTGCAACACGACTTGCGCATGCTATGTACTCTTTTCTCCTGCCATTTTTCCCACTCGGGTTTTTGGAGGTGTTTTTAACGAGGCATAGGCATGACGCGATAATTTGCCCAAGGGGAGTGTTATGAAACCGGATGAAAACCGGATATTTCCGGTTTATACCGTGTTCCTTTGTGGGCAAATTAAATGGGCAAATTTAATGGGTCATTGATGAGGTGGTTGGCGGTTGAAGAGGCATCCTCATCCGATAGCTGCCGTGCCTCTTCCTGCGACTATAAATAGGAGCAGAGCTGATAACGATGGCAAGAGAACTCCCGGTTGTAATCCTCCCAGTGAAATAAAACAAGAGCTCCTATTCTGCCTCTATTTCCTGTGTGTTCTTCCACTGTGATTTATTTGTGTGCATCAGTGAGTGATTCCCACGCTGATTCGGTTGTTTTACAACACTCCGGAATCCGACACAGAGCGGTGAGCAGTGACGCACTTCTGGGTTTCAGGCGCACACCTGAAGCGGCCAAGCAGATGTGTCCCCTCCAGCTCCAATGTGGACAACGACGTGGCCGCAAAGCTCCAGCGTTACTGTTCTCATCACGCTTTCACGGCTTCTTCAACCTTGGGGAGCAAGCAAGAACCACGCAGGACTGTCGCGCGGCCACGTTCTATCATCGACTTCACGTTTCACGAGTGCTCGAGAGCAATCTCAGGTGATCTCGCCGCGCCGTGTGAACACTTGTTTTGGGGTCACTCATTGATCTTCTGGGTTCAGACTGAGACTGATGAATCGTCTCTCTGCCTCTCTGGCCCTGCACAGTTGTTAGGATCAGAAGAAGGTGACTTGTGTGCTAATGAGTCTTTGGAAAGGAAATACTCAGCCGGTGCCAGATGGCTGCGTGACCCTTGTTCCGGTAATGCCGAGCCCACGGTTTTGGAGCTTGGAGGCTTACCGCTTGAGCCAGAGGGCCGGTTGCGTCGCCCGGCTGTTTCCTCGATGGAATGAGACAACCGGCCAACGGTGCTGTGGGTGTCTGCCGATGCGCATGAAACACGGTGGATGCAGAGGAGAAAGAGATGTACAGCTCGGAGTTACCTTCGCGTACAAGTCTCCACGTATAGGCCGGCTCGGTCCCGCCCCCGGCCCGGAGCAAGCCAACAAACACTCGTTCAGCGTTCCAGAGCCGTCCACGTCCTTCTCCTCGCACCACCACCTTATCCTTTCCCTTCTTTCTCCTGCAAAACCCTCTTTTTTGCTTCTATATATCCATCGCAAGCTCAACAGAACTCCTGAAGTAAGTAGCAGACTTGTCAAAGCCAGAAACAAAAAAAAATCTCACAGCAACCAGCAGCAGCAGCAGCAGGCAACCTGATATCGGCAATGGCGGAGGCGAAGAGCGGGACCGACATGACGGTGGTGCGCGGGCTGGACGTGGCGCGGTACATGGGCCGGTGGTACGAGATCGCGTCGTTCCCCAACTTCTTCCAGCCCCGCGACGGCCGCAACACGCGCGCCACCTACACGCTGCAGGAGGACGGCGCGACGGTGCACGTGCTCAACGAGACGTGGAGCAAGGGCAAGCGCGACTACATCGAGGGCTCGGCGTACAAGGCCGACCCCGGCAGCGACGAGGCCAAGCTCAAGGTCAAGTTCTACCTCCCGCCCTTCCTCCCCATCATCCCCGTCGTCGGCGACTACTGGGTGCTCTACGTCGACGACGACTACCAGTACGCGCTCGTCGGAGAGCCGCGCCGCAAGAACCTCTGGGTAAAAGTCCTTCAAGTCCCATTTGGATTTGGAAACTGTTCAATAATTACAGCTATTTAACTGACTGAGCTGTGTTTGGGTGTGTGTAGATTCTGTGCAGGAAGACGAGCATCGACGAGGAGGTGTACAGCCAGCTGCTGGAGAAGGCCAAGGAGGAAGGCTACGACGTGAGCAAGCTGCACAAGACGCCGCAGGACGACCCGCCGCCGGAGAGCGACGCCGCGCCCACCGACACCAAGGGCGGCTGGTGGTTCAAGTCCCTCTTCGGGAAATGAGTCATCCACCATCATACACGTACACGTGGTGCTAGCGTTATTAGCTAGTGTGTCTAGTAAATTCTGTGCCGCGCGCAACGAATAAGCAGTGAGGATCTCTGCCGAGAAAAATTCCTCTAGGACTCGCAGTGTCTGTGTGTTGATAAGTGTATCCTGATACGTCTGTGTGCTCTGTTTATATACATCTGCCTAGATAAATTGGTTACAGCATGTCATGTTAATATCTTACTACTGCTTGGTTGAAGACGTTGTCTCTGCTAATATTTACTTCGCCGGGCTTGTTGGAAGCAAATGCAACTTTGGAAGGCTTTTTCTTTGATAAGGTGTAGCAATACAGGTTATTCTTTTCAGATCGTACGCTTAATGCTTCTCTCAGCTCTCTAGTTACTACTATCAGGAATACATGGCTAAAATATCAAATTCGAACTCAAGTTTCTGTACGGGCAAATGCATCTCAATTGAAGCTGGAGGATGGAAGGTTTATACTTCGTTAATCCTATGTGCTCCCTTCCAGGACCCGAATACATTTGAGCACATCAGGGTAAACATTTCTCTACCAGATTTGTATCCCTCTGTGCAATCTTGGCTAGTTTGGTGATTTATGAATCATAAAGAGTGTTCGTGAGACAGGGGTGGGGGGAAGCTGTGATCGGAAAAACAAATTTTGTCTGTCTGAAATTCAAAAGTGTCTGAACTTTTTTACTTGCAAACTTTTTGTGACTGCAAAAGAATCACCGATGATCATTCTTTGTTCTTGTTCCAAACAAGCGGTACAGAATAAATTGTCTAATTTTGAAAAACATTATAACATGCTAGATTCTCCATGAAATTTATGATCTTTTCTCTGAAATATGAATCTCTGGTCATTGGGTACTAGTCTTGTGTCAATAATTAGTTCGGAAGACCTGCAGACTCCACATACGTTAGCAAGTTCAGTGATTAGGTTTATTTCACTCATTCCATGGACAACATTAGGACAGAAAAAAACAGAAGGCCATTATTTGGATTTCGGGTATTTTTATTATTTTTTAATAGCCTAAATTATGGTTCCATAACACATAATTGAATACCAAATGATGTGTTTTTTATAAGTTTGTTTCTAGATGTTTTTTTTGTTGGCTTCAATAAATGTCTTTGTTTTTTATACATATACCTAGGAAAAGTTTTGTATAAAAATTGTTTTGTAAAAAATAAAGAGTATTCCGTTTGAATACCCTTGAGTGATATCCAATTATGCACCGTAGAGATTCTAAGGGTTTGGCTCTGTCCTGATTACATCATCACACCACATACCTATATTGTGACCATTGCAATCAAGACCCTATAACTTTTTTTTCTCGAATACGCAGGAGAGCTACGTATCATTATATTTAAAAGAGAAGGAAGGATACAACCCCCACTCCTCATCTCCCACCGGAGATTAGAGGAGTAAAGACATTTTCACCAATTGGAAAAAAACACACAAGACCCCAGGGAAGGACACTAAGTTCCAATCCCTACTCGACCCAAGGACAGCTCATGTAGCTTCTTAGCCCCGAGCGGACCCCACCAATGAGCCTCGTCCCTAAACATGTTCGGAGCAGATTGAATACTCGGTGAAACCCCGTCGAACACACGTATGTTTTTAACCTTCCATAGCGTCCAGGCACCAAAAATGATTGCGTTGTTAGCGCCCTTCTTCTTGTCTCTTCCAGCTCTTCTCTCAACCTTGTGTCACCACTCAGCGAAACTCCTTTCTCTTCGGTTGGGGGCTACATTCATTCAACGAGGTCAATTGTCGACGGGATCGCGACCCAAAATTCCCTTGCAAACACACATGTTGTCGGGGTGTGTTGAACATTCTCCTCCTCTTGGTCACATAGTACACGCGTAGGCTGGGTGAGGGAGGCCTCTTTGTTGTAACCGGTCAGCCGTCCGAAGACCGATTACGAACTACAAGCCATAGGAAAAGTTTACACTTTCCGGGTGCCCAAGATTTCCATATCCTTTTCCAAGGTTCAAAGGTGGTCGAACCGTGAAAATAGGTTTGGTAAGCCGACTTGCTTGAATAGGTGTCGGAGGGCGTCACGAACCCAAAAGTGTTGATCCTCCTCTATGTTAAGGTGAAACTCCAAGAGGACGGTCCGGAGCTGATAGTATTCACGGAAGGCTTTAGCTGACAATGCTCTATTAATATCTTGCTCCTACCTTTGATTAGTAAAAGCTTGAGCCACCGTACGACTTTTGGCAATGCATGGCGGTACTTGGGCAACAACCAGAGGGGCTAAATCAAATATGGAGTTGCCATGGATCCACCTATCGATCCGGAATATAGTGTCCTCACCATTCAACCGAGACCTTGAACATGTCATGCACATTTGCGTAAACCGGCAGGTCTAACCCATTCCAAGGGCAATTAGTCTATGTCTTAGCATACCAAAGCCACCTCACCTGCAGGTGCCCATCCCATGATCTCCAAATTTGGTATTCCGAGACCGCCCAAATCAATATGACGTTGAATCTTGTCCCAGTGCCACAAGACAATGACCTCCCTGAACTTCTTGTTGTCCTTTTCAAAGAAAATCCCGCAAAATCTTGTTGATGGCCTTGATCAACCATTTTGGCACATTGATTGCGATCAAGAGGTGTATAGGTATGGCAGCGAGAACAAATTGAACTAACACCTTCCTCGCTTGCCATGTTCATGAGGTGGGCTTTCCAAGACGGTAATCGGTCCGCAATTTTTTCTACCCATGTCATAAGTTCAGCTCGGCGTAACTTCTTGTTAGATAAAGGCAAACCCAAATAGGTGCATGAAAATTCAGCCACCGGACATGGTACTGAATTCTCGATCATCGTCACGGTTGTATTGCTGCACTCGTATAGGGTAAGCTTGACTTTTTTCCATATTGGTGAGAAGCCCGAACGCTGATCCAAAACAAGCAAGAATTTCCTTGGTTATGTTCAGTTCTTCTACCATCGGTCGGATAAAAATGGAAACATCATCGGTATAAAGAGAAACTCTTTGTTCTGCAGCCCGAGTAGACAATGGTTGTAGCAACGCCTCTTGGCCTCGCTTTTGTGATCAAGCTATTCGATACGTCTATTACTAGGATGAAAAGCATCAATGATAGGGGTCTCCCTACCGAAGCCCTATATGGTGTCAAATGCTTTCTCCAGGATCCCCATTAAGCGTAACTTGCGTGGATGCCATTGAAAGAAGAGTAGAAATCAGAATTCTCCATGTTGGACCGAAGCCAAGATGAGTCAACACCTCAAGAAGGAAATCTCATGAGATAGAATCAAAAGCCTTTGTAATGTCTAGCTTTAGAAAGACACTAGACACCTTTCTCCGATGTAGTTTCTTTAAAGTTTGCTTGAACTAAGATAAAATTATCGTGGATACATCGCCCTCTAGTGAATGCACTCGATTAGTTGAGATCATGGAGGGTAACCTTGGGGTGAGTCGGTTTTCCAAAATTTTTGTGATTAGCTTGTCTCAAAGATTAAGCCATGTATGTGTACCGGTGGACCCTATAACTTTTAGTTACCATAAAACGTTTTCTGTTCACTCTTCTCCTCTCCTTCTTGGAGCCACTTTACAATTTACGGTTTTGCGAATGATGAAGAAAGAATATATTATTGGCATTGAATTCTCAAGAGAAATCGCCCACAAGGTCTACATGTCACCAAATTTAACTACTACCAATTCTCAAAAGAAGTCGTCCACGAGTGCTTCACAGGATGAGTAGATGACATGGCGTGCAAACTTTAGAAAGGTGAAATTTTATTTGTCATTCTTCTATGGAGGGCCGAGGCACACACAATAGAGGGGCGCTTATATAGATGCTTCAAGTCGAGTCCGAACTCCACGTTGGAAATTGAAAATTAAGAGCTTGAGTAAGCATTGTGAGTCTTGATGCATATTCTATCTTCCCAAAATATAAGCATTCCAAGTTATGATATATAGCTTCCAGTCCAAATTCATAGAATGTTCAATGGGTATGGATACATTAATGTTCAAATCTCGACGAGATATGAGTTTGAGTGTCTATATTCATAGAATCTTCAATAAATATGGACACATTAATGTCTAAATCCGGACGGATATGAAATAGAGTGTCTATATTCATAGAACCTTCAATGAATCCGGACACGTCAATGTCTAAATCTCGACGAGATATGAGATAGAGTGTCTATATTCATAGAACCTTCAATAAATATGGACACATTAATGTCTAAATCTCGACGAGATATGAGAAAGAATGTCTATATTCATAGAATCTTTGATAAATATGGACTCATTAATGTCTAAATCTCGACGAGATATGAGATAGAGTGTCTATATTCATAGAACCTTCAATGAATCTGGACAAGTTAATGTCTAAATCTAGACGAGATATGAGATAGAGTGTCTATATTCATAGAACCTTCAATGAATCTGGACAAGTTAATGTCTAAATCTAGACAAATATGAGATAGAGTGTCTATATTCATAGAATCTTCAATAAATATGGACACATTAATGTATAAATCTCGACATATATGAAATATAGTGTATATATTCATAGAACCTTCAATGAATCGGACACGTCAATGTCTAAATCTCGACGAGATATGAGATAGAGTGTCTATATTCATAGAACCTTCAATAAATATGGACACATTAATGTCTAAATCTCGACAGATATGAGATAGAGTGTCTATATTCATAGAATCTTCAATAAATATGGACACATTAATATCTAAATCTCGACGGATATGAGATAGAGTGTCTATATTCATAGAATCTTCGATTAATCTGGACACATTAATGTCCAAATCTCGCGAGATATGAGATAGAGTGTCTATATTCATAGAACCTTTAATGAATTTGGACACGTTAATGTTCAAATTTGAACACATTAATGTATAGATACATTGAAGATGTTATGAATCTGGACCAAACCCAAAAGTGCTCATATTTTAGGATCTTGGAAGTATTAATTAATTGAGTGTCTATATTCATAGAACCATTTTTAGTAGAAAAATGTTGTGTTGGGTCTCACATACTTCTTTTGTCCATTGGGCTGTAACTTTACTGAGCCATCACCTTCTATGATACATTCGGCCCAATTTGCATATGACAAGCCCAATTTTCATTTCGCATATGCTCTTTCTTCATGAATATATTCCTCATCTACACACTCGTTCAGTTGTAGTTTACTTATTTTTATAGATATTTTTTAATCTAAACATCCATATGAATAACATCTTTTACATATATGAACAAGCAATTGTCTAGGTACGTGAAAAATGCTAGATATAGTCGAAATGATAACTAAACTAGGATAGAGGGAACATTGGATCCCACATAATTTGAAGTAAATTAAAACTTTAGGAATATAATGAAAAGCCTAAGATATTAAGACATCAAAAGTCACCTTTCATTTCAGCAAAACTTTAACATATGACATATGTGACATGTATAAAATTAGATGGCTATTCTAATTTTACCAAAAGATATAAAGAACATTTTGATTTTCATGTCGTGACATTATTTTTAAAACAACTCGTACCACAATAGAACACAATGTGTACATGACAATGAAGAGCGCAAATCATGTTTAAATAAAATATGATTATTCTTAATTAAATCTAAACGCAACGACATTACGTGCGTTACCTTCTTTTCGAATAAAGCCCGCACAACCGTTGGATTCTATTGATCTAAAATACCGTCGATGTTTCTACCCGTATATATACCCCGTTCCGGTCTTCGCCTACCTCTCGATGTTTCGACCCAACCGCTATTCCTCTTTCGCCCCTTGTCTTCTCCGACGCTGGCGATATGTCCAATTCTCACCTATGGTTTACACATCACCTCCACTTCTACTATTTCATATCTCAAGCCCGATGTCGCTGCCGCCGCCGTGGCCGGCCCCTCTAACTTGGCAAGGTAAACAAAAATCCTTTCTTTACTTTTTTTTTTAAAGGAGATTTCCTTTCTTCACCTGCAAAATTTTGTGCCACAAGGCCACCGTAGAGGATAGCCACCTGGGCCGAACTACCATTTAGGCCACAGTGAGCGCCGTGGCAGCC
The DNA here is from genome assembly GCA_031894775.1 of Chloris gayana. Lineage (NCBI taxonomy): Eukaryota > Viridiplantae > Streptophyta > Magnoliopsida > Poales > Poaceae > Chloris > Chloris gayana. Next base: position 789,111 of record JAUNZO010001800.1, read on the forward strand.
ATCCGCCCGCCCCTGCCCCTCAAGCGACGGCTGAGATCTCGTGCAGTGAGGTGGCGCAAGGCCGTCCGCCGGGCCGGACGCGAGGCCGTCCGAGTGAAGAGGATTCCATAGCCAACGGACGCGTCCGATGGAGGAGCGTATGCAATTTTGGCAGGCCGCGCGGAAGTGCGCAGTCCAAACCACCAGCCGCCCCGCCCAGCTCTCCCCATAAATTGCCCGCCGATTCTTCCAAACCTCACCTCACGGCTCACGCACCCCCAGCTCCAGCCAGCCCAAAGCCAGAAAGCGAGCACCGAAACCTCGCGCCTCGCGTGCAAGGAAGAGAGAGCCGGGGAAGGGAATACAGCTGTGGAATCCCCTCTCACACACCGCCGCTCCACCGCTAAACCCTTCCCTCGTCCTGCTCCTCCGCGTGCGCGGGGCGCGGGGCGCTCCTGCCGCGAGGGGAAACCCTAGCGGCTGCAGATCTCGCGCGGGAGGATTTCGATCCGGGCGTGTAGGCGCCCGATTTCGGAGGGGAAATGGCGGATGACGGGGCCGCCGACAAGGACCAGGAGGTCCGGCCGCTGGAAGACAGGCTCAGGGAGGTCGGGGAACGCCTCAAGACCCCGCCCGACGCCGCAGAGGACCTACTCAAGCTCCTCGCTGTGAGCCTTCTCCTCGCATAACGCTATTTCTATTCATGTTTGATTCTATATCGTTTAGGATTGCGTCTTCTGTAATATTTGTATTCGGTTCTGTTTTATCGTGCTAGCATCAGTCGAAATATCTATATCTGGACTCTGCTTGTACTTGTATGCTATGATCGAATGGATGTTAGGTTTAGTCTTGTTTAATTCTCGAATGCTCTATTCTCAAAAAAAAATCTCGAATGCTCTGAATTTCGTCTAGATTTTTGTTCTAGCATAAGGTAGAACTGTTTTCAGCGGTTAGTATTCTCCATGTTGGGTTCTTGATATCCAGAGTAATCTGGATATAGTTTTGTTAGAATGATTTTAAAGCTGTAGAATTTAGGAAGTCAGGCTCGAATGCTCTGAATTTCGTCTAGATTTTTGTTCTAGCATAAGGTAGAACTGTTTTCAGCGGTTAGTATTCTCCATGTTGGGTTCTTGATATCCAGAGTAATCTGGATATAGTTTTGTTAGAATGATTTTAAAGCTGTAGAATTTAGGAAGTCAGGCTCGAATGCTCTGAATTTCGTCTAGATTTTTGTTCTAGCATAAGGTAGAACTGTTTTCAGCGGTTAGTATTCTCCATGTTGGGTTCTTGATATCCAGAGTAATCTGGATATAGTTTTGTTAGAATGATTTTAAAGCTGTAGAATTTAGGAAGTCAGGCTCGAATGCTCTGAATTTCGTCTAGATTTTTGTTCTAGCATAAGGTAGAACTGTTTTCAGCAGTTAGTATTCTCCATGTTGGGTTCTTGATATCCAGAGTAATCTGGATATAGTTTTGTTAGAATGATTTTAAAGCTGTAGAATTTAGGAAGTCAGGCTCGAATGCTCTGAATTTCGTCTAGATTTTTGTTCTAGCATAAGGTAGAACTGTTTTCAGCGGTTAGTATTCTCCATGTTGGGTTCTTGATATCCAGAGTAATCTGGATATAGTTTTGTTAGAATGGTTTTAAAGCTGTAGAATTTAGGAAGTCGGGCTAGTTAGAATTTCAAGTCTAGTCTTGTTTCAGTGATTTTTCTTTAGGGTTTTGCTTCTTGTGTATGTTTTGCTTTGCTTGTTGTTTTGATTTGTCTGTTTCATGTGGTGGAATGTTGGAGATAACATCTTCAGATCTTTTTTTATTGAGTCTTTCAGGTTAAGATAAGTCATTAGGGAGTTTAGCTTTAGGTTATTTGTTCTTTGCTGCTAGTAAATTTCTATTTCCTAAAGAAAATTGGAAGTATTTTCAGTGTTCTGTATTTTGTTTTCCATAGTGGGCCACTATCATGCAGAGTTACCAGATATAATTTCGTAGCAATAATTTTTTTTTCAGTATTGGTATAAATGGTAAAACCAGTCATGGCATGTTACAATTGCTATTGCAGTTTAGGCTTTATTGTTTTTCCTTCTGTTGGCGATTTGTTTCTGGAATATGTTGTTTTGCTTTTTTTTTTTCTTTTTCTGTTTCATGAATACACATATTGCTACTGGGATTGATTTTACTCATTTTGATGAGTCTGATCGTGCCAGATGAGCCTGCACGACATGTTGGATAATAAAAGACATTAAATTGATCGTTTGTTCATGCAGGAAGTTGAGGAGTGTTTACTTAAGGTGGAGCAGTCACCCCCTGAGAGCATATCTAATGCTATTCAACCAGCTACTGAAGCTCTGGTCAAGAAAGAACTGCTGGGCCATGATGATCCAGATGTCAGACTTGCTGTGGCATCATGTATCTCTGAGATCACAAGAATTACTGCACCTAACGCTCCATATGATGATGATGATATGAAGGTTTAATGTTCTCTCTGGCTTTTACTAAAACAATTTTTCTGCTGTATTTTGTTTCTTGACTAAGTTTTACTTTTTTACTTTGTTCCAGGACGTGTTTGCTGTCATTGTTGGGTCCTTCGAAAATTTGGATAAAATAGACAGTCCCTACTTTGGGAGAATGGCTTCAATTCTTGATACGGTGGCAAAAGTCCGGTCCTGCGTGGTGATGCTAGACCTTGAGTGCGACGATCTAATACTTGATATGTTTCGTCACTTCGTCAGGACTGTCTCGTAAGATGCCTCTACATATGTCTTAGCTTCTTCTATCTGCCATAATGTTTGTTCATTTTTTATGATGTTTTCATATGATAGGAAAGAAGTTAAGATTCAAGTTTACATGTTTTATTAGTCATACATGTTCCAATTTTTTTCTGTTTCATATTTCAGTCCTAAACATTCAGAAGCTGTCAGATCTTGCATGGAAACAATAATGAAATTGGTAATTGAAGAGAGTGAGGATGTCCAACCACAGATTGCATCTTGTTTACTCGAGAATGTTAGGAAAGAAGATAAGGTATATCCATACATATCAACAATGTGGATACAGACATCCATATCAGAAGGAAATGACTAATGTGATCACTTTTTATTTTATTCCGTAGGAATCATCTTCGCCAGTCCTTTGTGCTTGCTGAGAAAGTGATAGGCATGTGTGGTGGAAAACTGAAGCCGGTCTTTCTTCCATTGCTAAAAGACACTTCCTTGAGTGAATACAGCCAAATTGTCACATCAGTTTGCGAAGAGGATTCAGATGACAAGGAAGATAACAATGCTGATCCTGGGAAAGACACGGTAAGCTAAATTGCTAGAACTAGGGTTTTTTTTTTGCCGTGAGTTAACTATCCTTGTCAGATTGAGAGTTCAATCATAATTACATGTGCTGTAGCAGATAGACTTGTTGATATTTTTATTCCATCGTTATGTTTGAGATGTGGATGTAATGTAAAAAATGTTAAGCTTGAACTGGATTGAATCTATGTGCATTTGATTGATTGCATGTGAATTTTTGTCTAGTGATAATTCATACTAAATTGATGGTTGAATACTGAAAAATTATTTGCAGAGTAATTTAAGCCATTTATCTGTATGTGACCTTTTGATTTCTTTTAATGCTCAGGTGGACGATGGCAAACTTTCTGAAAGGACTATTTCTGACGAGTTACCTCAGGTATGATCTGCAACTTCTTTAGTTGTAGAAACGATTGATGGTACACCAGCATGTATATTTTTTTTACAGGAACCTGACAAGACTGAGCAAGATGTTAGCCATCCTGAACAAGATGGTACTTCTGTGAATGGTACTCCAGGCAAAGCTGTTAGCAGTGATGCAACCCCCGCTGATAATGGTAAGTCTCTACACGGGCTACATTCCACATTCTTACCTTGTTGTACTGAAAACACAATTGATGCTGATTATGTGAAATCTGGTAACTATGAAGGTGCTGAATCTGTTGATGAAAAGCCGAAGAAGTTGTCTCCCGGCGGCAGACCAAAATAAGCTTGACCCCTCTGACAAATCTGAAGAAATAGCAGATGCTGATGCTACAAAAGAAGGCCCTGCATCTTCTATAGAGGCTGCCAATGGTGCGACTGATGATACATCTGAGCCTGCTGCTATTACGCCTGTTAAAAGAAGAGGCCGGCCTCCTGGTCCAAAGTCGGACAAGAAGGCTGCTGGAAAGAACCAACCTTCAAGTGACGTGAAAAAGACTGAGGAGGCTACTGATTCAGCAGGGAAGTTAACAAAACAGTCAGCCAAGGGTGATGGCAAGTCTTCTGTGAAAAAGACTGGTGAAGGAGAATCATCAAAGAAGAACCCAAAGGTCAGTTCAAAGCAAGAAAAGAATGAAACCCTCTCGGAGGAAGATCCTTCCCAAGATCTGAGTTTAAAGGTCAGTTTCTATTATCAGGTTTCATGTTCAATTTACAAAATACTGCTTTTAATAGTTGTATGTACATTAACTTGAGAAATGTGGGCTCTGATGTCTTCTAAGCAGTATTATCATCCCTTGACTCTAATTTTTCCTTCTTATTTCTATTTTAATGTATTTGGAGCCATACTTGCATGAGTTAATGTTGTCAGGCATACAATCTTGTGTCTAAGCAGTCCGATCTAATTACCTGCGGTTATATATTCTGTTTATTTTGAATTTTTTACTCTGCCTATTTGCTGTTATTTGTTCTCCATTCTTTTTATCTGGTTTCATCATAGTTTTTGCTCAAATTTAACCCTTGAGGCTTAGTTGTACGGACAATAGACAATTCACATATATTGCAATTTGAATTTACAAAATGTGACATTATCTTTACTTTCCTTTTCTGTCATTCTTTGCACAACAAAGGAAATGGTTTCCACAAAGTCTTCGACCAAGGGGCCAGGTAGACCCAAAGGGCAAAGTGTGGAAGATAATAAGCAAAGTGCGGAGAAGAGCACATCTAAGAGGAAGCGAGAGCAGGAAACTGAAGAGGTAATTATATGTGCGCATAATTGATTTTGCCTTATTGTTACAACCATCTTGTGTGCATAATTGATTTTGTTACTTGTATGATAGTTTGCACATAAAAATACATTTATTTGCCTTATTTTCTTCTATGCAATTGGGGTGGCCTCTTTGGATCCTTTCTTATTTGTGAATTCAATGGTAGAATTAATAAATTTTATTTGTATCACAGTACCTTTGAATGCTTACAAGTGTTTTGCCAAGTCAAGAATTTTCATGCTGACACTGATACATAGCTTCTCTTGTATTTCTATGCTCTCAATAAAGTAATTTATTCAATCAGGACAGATGGTAGACATTGGCTTTCTTCCATTTAGTCCACCTTAATTTTCCACATCACTAGTTCTTGTAGCTCTATATTCTCTTATTTAGCAGTTTGATCTGATTTTTATATCCCACTTTACAGACTCCTAAATCACGGAAAAACAAAGGCCTTGATGCTTCCCTAGTGGGTTCGAGGATCAAAGTTTGGTGGCCAGATGATAAAGCGTAAGTAACAATGGACATTTTAGATTGTGACATCCCATGGAGATACTTAGTTCCTTCTTTGATTGTAAAAACCTTAGCTACTGTGGCCTTGTCATCCATTGAGGTACCATAATGAAGCAGTGATAAAAAAATGAGTCAGCCCATTTTTTCTCGCTTATTTATAATGTCTTGTTATTTGCACTGGTTCTGAACTGCACTGGAAGTTTCAGTTTTCTTGTGTTTTATACTTTTTTTTAACAAGAATGGTCCTGTTTGACTATAAAATTCTAATTGCTGTTTATCGCAGCTCATTGATGTGGTTTGCCCTTTGGTGCATACATTGTGTTGCTGTACAGTTTTTGTTTTTGATTTCAGATTTGATAAACCTTTGTTTTTCATATTGTACAGGTTCTACAAAGGTGTTGTTGACTCATATGATGTTGATTCTAGAAAGCACAAGGCATGGGCCCTTATCTTCTGCATTATTTCTTTGCCTTATGTAAAATTTAGGGTTAGTTCATACATATTTACAACTTTTCATCATGGCTCTTTTAATTTTTTGGAGCGTAGGTTGCATATGATGATGGGGATGTAGAGGTATTACTGCTGAAAAAGGAAAAGTGGGAATTCATCAGTGAGGTATGGACATTTTACCTCGTCCTGGTTCAATCATTTAAATTTTATTTCTTTAATTCTGATTAGATTTTACTCTGGCAGGAAAAAGAAGCTCCTGTGGCATCTGGAACGTAAGCAAAGCCAACTTTGCGAGTATTTTACACATCGACATATTTGTACATCAATTCATGCAGTTGTAGGGTGTAGTATCAGGGTCTCCTACTGTGTATTAAGAACCAACATGCATTCGTAGGTTAACTGAAATCAGAGTTTGGTCTCTATGAATTTGCTAGAAAGGGCACACTTCACTTTTCCAGGCCACATAGCCAGTATGTTTGCTCACCTGCATAGGTGCACATAGATAACTATATCCTGACTCCTGAATGTTTCAGTTAATTATCTCTTCCTTCATATAGGTTGTACAGAGATAACTATAACTTCATGAGATGTGCATGTAGATAACTATGTCTTCAATTAATTTCTAAAATACCTATCCCACTACAGTTTCTAGTTTCACCAAATACTATAAGAATAAAGTTGCCTAGAAAACTCTTATTGTGCTTCCTAATCTTACATTTGAGGGCCTTTCTGTCATTACTAACTCATGTCCTAATTCCAAAGCTGAATCCACTCACCAGAAATAATTATTGTTTGCTAATTTTGTGTACTGATTATTGAGCAGGCCACGAGGCAGAAAACGTAAAGGGATTTCTGTGCAGCCAGCAGAAGAAAAAACAGAAACACCAAAAAGGTAAAAGTTAATGCAAAAAATGTTGATTTTGGGTCTAATAGTTATTCTCAGACTAACGTTTTCCGTATTGTGACAGTGATGGAGTGGATCCTCCAAAGAAAAGGGGCGTCCGAAAGGTTCTGGCAACGGAACACCGAGTAACAAGAACAATGCAACTCCAAGCTCTAAGGGGAAGGCTGAAAACAAGGATGCCAAAGAAACGCCTAAAACTGGAACCAACATGAAGAAGGAACTTGAGAAGAGCTCCAAGGATAAAGCTACTCTGTCTGCTGATGAGAAGGATGAACCACCTAAAGAAGGTGGTGACAAAAGTGCGAGCAAATCAAAGGAGGTAGCAAAGACAAAAGATGGTGGTAACAAAGGCAAGGAGTCAAAAGATGAGATCAAATCCACTGAAGGAAAAGGCAGGCCAGGTCGTAAACCAAAGAGTGCTAGTACCCCTGTAGAGAGTGATGATACTGACAAAGAGAAGCAGAAGGAGAAGGAAAGCAAGACATCAGAGATAGGGAAGGAGGCTTCTGCAAATGCTTCTACTGGGAAGAAGCGCAGAAGGAAGGCTTAAGTAAGCCACCTAGTCGTTTGTAAATGGATCTGCTTCCTAGATTGGCTCTGCGTAGTCGAAAAGGTGTTTGGTGGTGCACCATGTATGGATTGTAACTTCGGGTTTAGTTGCCATTTGAATTGTTGATTGTGCATGTAGTAGGTAGGGGTCGTAGTAACATTTGCTCTAGTTGTTTAGGTGTAACTCAGTTCGTTGTTGGATGCATGATGCCTTGCTTCTGGCAAAAATGGTTCCCATTGTTGCCAAGAGGCCTATGGTGTCATGTTGTCGGATGGTGTTGTAGCTTACTGATGTTTTATTTATATAGGCCATCTGAGCTGTGAATTTTGTAGCAAATGTACTAACCGCAGCACCTGAAGGCATGGTTTCCTATCTGTATTGGCTTGGTTTCATCTTTGGTGCAATTCCAATTTCCAAGAACCTGACAATTTTGCAGGCCATGACATGTGTTTTTTCTTCTTTTTTATTTTGGTGTCACTATTGCTGTTGCAATGTATTGCTTTGGTGAGAACAGGCCAAAGGCTGCAACCATAAATTGCAAGTTTGCAACTGTTGTTTACTTAAATGTAAATACATTGCGATTTGGAGTTGAAACTATGCTTTAAGCTCACCTCTAAGAAACCACCAATTCTATGTTGAGTGATGCGAATTCTCCACGATAGAGGAATAATTCGAATGTGCAGGTATTCAGGTCGCTTGGTCAGTAATGCCACGAATTGATCTGCTCTCTGATGATGAAGAAGAATATGCAGTCGGTGATTGCAGTCCGGTGCCGGGGACGCTGGACCTGGTCAACTGATGAATGAATTTGCCCTCTTGAAAAGGCCGGATCGACTTGGTGTGTTGGTCGCCGCATGCATCACAGCATAAGGGACAGTGACCACCAGTTCAACAATTCCAAGTCAATCTGGACGGGCGTGATGTCCTTGTGCGTGTAGTAAGCTAAACCGCAACATCCCGCAGCTCTGTTGATTGCTCTGATCAAGACGTAGTCACACAGGAGCCTCGTAAGAACGGTCGAAAGCAGGGTCAACTTCATCAGGCAAATAAAAAACAAAGCAGAGAAGTCAGTCAACTTCATTAGGAAGTGGGATTAGGCCGCCGTCCTCTTTAAACTCGCACTATACATGGCCACCATCTTTTTCCACTGGGTCCTGCTGCGGCGGGATGCACTAGTCATCAAACCGATAAGAACGCGTGCGTCTCTTACTCTTCGGAGGAGAAATGGCCCCGAGCAAATCCGACACCGGAGTCGTCCATGACAGGACCCAAATGCGCTGCTAGGTCAGCTCCACCACCATCCTTCCGCGAGCCGTCGCTTTCCTGCCGAATTTTTCCGGCTCTTGTCACTCGCTGCACAGCTCAGGCCGGTAACTCGGTTCAACGACGCGAACGCAAGCGGGGAGTACATCATTGATTGCCATTTTCTTTCCGGGAACGTGATTTCTCTATTTCGAAGATAAGGATTGGCGATTATGCTAACGTACTCTATAGCGTGGCTACCTTACTCTCTTCCTCCGCCGGATTGCCATCTCGAGTCCTGAACCCGCGAGGTGGTAGCTAAGCTTTTTACTAATCGTGCTACGTGCCTACTACACGGCCCGGTCTCGTTATTGCTTCTGCGTTTCCATTCTCTTTAAGCTCAATCCAGCGTCCGAAAAAGTGAGCCGTCCTGTTCCACCTGCCACCGGTAAGTTGTCTGGGTTACGAAGATTTGGTTGTACTGAACCTGCTGGTTGCGGTTTGTTGCTGCTTTTGGAGCTAGTGAGCCGTAGACCCTGGCGGTGTCGCGGTGCTCGAGAGCAGTGAGTGGTTCGGGATCTTCGCCGGAACGAAGTGCGAGCAGTTGCTTTCCGAGCGTGCCGCCTCCGAACCCAACCCAACACAGAGAACTTTCCAATCCACTAGTGCCAGTACACTTGCTTTCAGCACCGGCCCCCAAACTCGTCGCGAGCGCAACCCGGGGAACTCCGACATCCGGCAAAGTCACGCTGAATTTCGGATGCGTTCCACGCACCGCACTCGCGGAGGAAAACGCCGTCGCCCACCGAGCCCGAACCCACTCATTCCCTCCTCCTACCGAATCAGGTCGCCCGCCCCACCACCGCGTGACCGGAGCACGGAGCCAGTCCAATAGCCCGAACGCTACCCCCACTCTGGCGTCAACGAAACAACCTCACCAGGTGGGGTACGGTGACGTCCAGCGGGAGACGACCGGATCCTCGCCTCGTGCCCGGTCGCGTGCACACCTGAACGCCACCTTTTTCCCAGCCACCCAAAAGAGCCGGCACGGCGCGACGCTGCCGTGTGCCGTTATATACGCCAACCGCCCGACCAGGGTCCTCCGATCCCAGCCCAATCAATACCCAACAAAACGGCCGTCGTGTCCCGCGCGGCCGCAACGAAGACTCGTCTCTCCCGTGCCGTCGAATGGCCAGGTCGTCGCGCGGACTATAAAGTCCCCAACGATCGTGGCAGCGTTGATGCACATGGCCATGTCTTACGCGCCGGCGCCGGCCACGGGCGTCCGCGGCCGCGTGCGCGTCAACGTCGGCGGCCGCGTGTTCGAGACCACGGCGGACACGCTCGCCAGCGCGGGCCGCGACACCATGCTCGGCGCCATGGTCAGTCCCTCCTGGAACGCCGGTGAGGACCCGGCCGCCGCGGCCGAGTACTTCATCGACCGCGACCCGGCCTGTTTCGCCGTGCTCCTCGACCTCCTCCGCACGGGCGGGCTCCACCTCCCGCCGGGCCTGCCCGAACCCGTCCTCTGCCGCGAGGCGCTCTACTACGGCCTCCTGGACCAGGTCCGTGCCGCCCGCGCGGGCGCCTTCGACGCCGACCGCCTCCGCCTCGCGGCCTCCGTGCCAGGCCGCGCGCCCGGTGACGGCACGGCCGTCCGCGCGGCGCCCGACGGCGGATGCTGCGTCGCGCACGGCGCCGCCGGCGCGCGCGTGTACAACTGGCTCCTCGAGGAGCGCGCGCCCGTGCGCCTCGGCCACGCGCCCGTCAACGACGCGGCATACGTCGACGCCGCCACGCTCCTCGTCGCCGCTTCCGGCGGAAACGGCGGCGTGGCCGCGTTCTCCGCGCTCACGGGTGCCCTCCGGCACCGCTTCCGCGTGGCCCACGACGGCGATCGCCAGCAGCCCAGGCCGTTCACGGCCACCGCGCTGGCGATCGGCGACGGCGACCGCGTCTTCGCGAGCTGCAAGGGCCGGGTCAACGAGTACGGCATCGGCGTGTGGGACTGCACCACCGGTCAACAGGCCGACTTCTTCTACGAGACGCCGGCGGGCTGCGCGCTGGGCGACGCGGCCACGCTGCAGTGGCTGGAGCCGACCTCCACGCTGATGGCGGCCACCATGTTCCCGCGCGCGGACGCCTCCTCCCTCGCGCTCCTCGACTTGCGCGACGACAAGCGCGTGGTCTGGTCATGGACGGACGCCGCCACGCCGGCCTCGCTCGAGGAGAAGCGCGCGGTGCACGCGGTGGCGCTGGAGGACGGGCGGACCGTGTGCGTGGTCAACCAGCACGCGGACCTGGGCTTCCTCGACCTGCGCAAGACCGCCGGCGGCGTGCGCTGGCGCTCGGGGAGCAAGCTGACGATGATGGCTGCCGGGAAGAAGAAGAAGAGGCAGGCGCGCGGCGGCGCCGGGGAGGACGAGGAGGAGACGTGCTACCCGAAGCTCGCCGCGCACGGCGGGCAGCTGTTCGCGTCGATGGGCGACGCCATCTCGGTGTTCAGCGGCCCGGACCACGTGCACACGTCCACGTTGCGGGGCAGCGGTGGCGGTGGCGGCATCTGCGACTTCTCCATCGGCGGGGACCGGCTCTTCGTCCTGCACAGCGACGAGAACGTGTTCGACGTCTGGGAGACGCCGCCGCCGCCGATCATTTGACCTAACTGTCGTTAGTCTTGTGATTTGTATCAGTGCAGAAAGAATTACTACTGACAAACACACACACACAGAGTAGGTATTGGTCATCGTTGTGGACAAAACTTGTTCTGTTTCTAGAAAGAGGAATATGGACATGAGTGGAATGTTGTCACTATCGACGAGATCACATTGTGTCGCCGGTTGCTGATTTATTTTTCCTCTGCTTCCCATTCTGTTACTGTTCCTTCTAAAGTTAATTATGACCCTAATCAAAGATTCTCACTGCTGATATTAAACACGTCAGCAGCTAATCATTTGTGGCGGGCGCTCCCTTCTCCGGTGAAATCACTACTCGGTGTTTCTGGGTTGCTGCAATCTGTATAGATATTTTCGTCAGAGGTCTGTTCAGAACCCATCAGAAGGTTCCATTAGCCATAATCATATTACATTATTACCATGATGGATTAGACATCTTCAGATTCTTCACTCAACATGTCTTCTCAAGAAACTTATATCAATAAAAGACTGGCTCGTACTTGTCCTTACCTATCCCTACAGCCGCAGATAAAAATGAGTAGGGTGTGTTTGTTTCTGAGGTCTAAACTTTATAGCTGTCAGGAGTAGTAAATAAAGTTTAATTATAAAATAAATTACAGACCCCTATACTAATTCACGAGACGAATCTAATAAGGTTTATTAAGTCGTGATTAGAAGACGGTTACTGTAGCATCACTTTAGCAAAACATAGATTAATTAAGCTCATTAGATTCATCTCGAAAATTAACATCAATCTGTTAAGAGGGTTTTTTTATTAAATTGATCGAAATATTATTAAATAAGTAAGATTCTCTTTATGTGACAGTGCTAAATTTTTTAGGACAGAAAACGAACGGGACCGAAAGGAGAAACAAAAAGGTGAGAAACACGAAGCAGATATCGTTAGGACATCTCATAACCTGGTGGCCTGTCTCCTCATCTTTTGTACTACTTGCCAAGCTTTTCCCTAAACAAGTCGGCGCTAGATCCACATGAACAAACTAGTCCCCTTAATCCCTTATCCCCTCCCGTTTTATGCTTTTGATGCAACCTTAACAATCTTTCGAAAAGCATGAACGATCCTTAACTGTTAAGTACTCCTCTATCCTAAAATAAGTGTCAGCTGTAGGATCGCATCTGAGTCAAACTTTCTTAACTTTGACTATATTTATAGAAAATACAAGAAACAATTATATCTCTAGATAAGTTTATTATGAAAATGTATTCAATGCTCTATCTAATGATACTAATTATGTATTATAAATATTAATAGTTTTTGACAAATATTTGGTCGAAGTTGAAAGTAGTTGACTTCTTGAAAGCGAGAACGATACTTATTTTGGGATAGAGGAGTACAGAGCTCAAAGCTCTGTTTCATCACAGTGTTGGTCAGATTCTGCACAGTAGTTAGTACCAGCCTGCACCTGGCACCAGTGGGTGAAACATTCCGGTTCAGGTTTGGTACGTCACACACATCTGTCGATACAATTCTGGCGGCACGCTTTCACTTGAAACGAAAGGCAGCACAGGGAGAACTTCCCTTTCGTCGTACCTACTGCTGAAAATCCTGCGCAGATTCAGCTCAGTGTGGTGGAGGCTGGAGCAAGTCGTTTGCACATTCCAATCTTTGTTGTGTCGTGGTACCTCACTGCTCCGGGTAACCGAACGAATCAACCGAGGTGGGAGATGGAGAAGAGCCTGCTGGATACCGGCAGATGGAGCGGTGGTGTCAAGACATGAACCCTGAAGCAGGGAAGCCTTGCAAGCAATCGCTGTCGTGGTTGACGGTCAGTGCTCGCGAGCGTGCAGAAGTGGTTCGGAATTCAGAACGGGAACAGGGAGGCGCATCGTTTGCTCGAACCAGAAGAAGAGTTCGTTACGATGCATAAGTAGAGTGTGCCTCTGGTTATGACGTCGGTCCTAAAACATGATCCTTGTAGTCTACGACAGTGCAGTGTTGGGTTTTCTTGAACGGCATCATATTACAAGCGTATCGTATTTATACGCTGTGGCAAAGAGATACGAGTACAGATCAGAGGTGGACTCGCTGGTCAGTTCCAGATGGTCGCACCCACCGGCTTTCTGGACCTGGAACTGGAACCGTGCGTGCACAGCACACAGCACAGCGGCTGTGTACCGCAACTACTGATAGTTGCTGGACAGGCAAACGAGCATTCCTGTAAATCGTATTAAAATGACGGGACCGACCGCCATATGCTTCAGAACGATATTGTTAGAGGGTGGTCTGCACGTCTTGCCGTCGTCGTACACCGCACGGCGCCGGGCCCCCTGATCGGGCGGTGTACGTGAAAGGAGAGTTCGTCTGAGCACGAGAGGCAACGCGAGGACGTGAAAGGAGAATAGTAGCTGCGTGCGCCTCACCCAGAATTTTGTTATTAATAATCGGATTTTAATTAATTAATATTAATATTTTTTTGCAAAACTAGTCTCTATCACCCGTTCAATACGCGAGGGACTTATCCTCCAATTAAAGGGAGAGAACGCAGCTTGATGGGCCCTGTCGCCCTATTGATGAGAAACCAAGGTATCTCACCAGTTGGGCGACATGTTTGATAAGACGTTTTTTTTTTCAAATTTTCATCTTAACAATTAAGGTTTCTAAAGTCTTACTTAAATATATTTTTACACATACAAATCTCATATCAATTTTTCTGGTGGTAATATATACGGTGACGTAACCATTTTAGCTTAGAATGATCTAAAAAGAGTTGTTAACTTTAAAATAAAAATCCTTAAATTACCCTAGCTGTTAAGCAGTAAACTAATTATTTAGACCAAATTAACCTTCTCTAAAATAATCTAAAAAAATACGTAAATTCATTTCATAGATAGTAGTACCAAAATAAATTTTTATTTGGGTCTAGTAGCATTGAATTTTTTATTTTCTTAGCTTTAATTAAAATTTAAATTTGAATTCAAAGTATGTATGAGCATACTTCAAATTCTAACTTCTCCCAATGAGTTAAATTCCCTTTGTTCAGGTCATAACTCCTTGGAGAAGTTGGAGTATAAATTATGGTCATACATACTTTGAATCCAAATTTATATTTAAATTAAATTCAAACGTGACATAATTTTCATGACCCTAATAAAATCTTATTTTGATACTACTATATATAAAATGAATGTACATATTTTTTTTATATTTATTTAGAGAAGATTAATTTAATCTAAAAATTAGTTTAGTGCTTAACAACTAGGGTACTTTAAGAATTTTTATTTTAAAGTTAACAACTCTTTATGGATCGGTCTAAGCTAAGATCGTTGAGTCAACATATATATTAACACCAGAAAAATCGGCATGAGATTTAGATGTTTAAAAGTATATTTAATTGAGACTTTAGGATATTAATGGTTAAGGTGAAAAAATAATAATAATAAAACAACCAACCCAACTTGTCGCCCACCAGCGACATAGCCCACTAAACTGTATTCTCGAACGATATGTTCGTGTCACCCATTGAACTCACCCGGGCAGTAGTGAGATTATGGGCTATATGGCATGCTAAGAGGAAGGCTGTATACGAGGAGGTGTTCCAAAGTCCGTTGTCCACGCACTGTTTTGTGGAGAGATTCATTGCCGAACTTGAGGTGCTGAAACCTCAATAGAAAGAACAGCAGGCAGCACGGGCACCGGCCACAAAGTGGATTCAACCTCCAGCTGGTTTATGCAAGGTCAATGTTGATGCTGCGATATCCAAGAACTCCAATGTATCGGCTGTGGCAGCAGTGGCTCCGGATGCTGATGGTGTGTTTATGGGAGCGTCAGCACAGGTAATGGCTGGATGCTTAGACCTTGAGACGGCGGAGGTGCTTGCTTGTAGAGAAGGCATGGCGCTTGCCGCCGACCTGTTAATTCAGAAATTCAGACTTGCGACAGACTGTGCCAATGCCGCAAGGAGCATAGGAGGACCGGGCATGGGAACATACGGCCCGATCATCAGGGAAATACAAGCACGACGTGGAGATTTTGAAGTGGCAGAGTTCGTTCATGAACACCGCGATTCTAACATCGACGCACATCGATTGGTAAGGAGCTCGCTCTTTAGCCAGGACGGTAGGCATGTTTGGTTCATCACACCTCCGGAAGGTGTTTGTAACTCGTACTCTTCTGATATTTAATTAAGGAGCTAGTTGTCTAAAAAAAAAACCCATTGAACTGACGACAAAAATACTAGTTTTGTAAATTTTCGAATATGAAGGCTATTAATATTAATTAATTAAAAAATTCCCTCATGCTAGGATGGGCCTCCCATGCGCTGCGCGCGGGAGTTTCGAACTGCAGAGTGCGGATACGAAATTACGAAGCGGTTGAGATACAGGGCTGGAGGCCTAGAGTTGGAGGCTTGGAGCGTCCGCTGCTTTTCTCGCGAATTTTTTTTATTAATAATCAATTTTTTTAATTATTTAATATAAATAATCGTCAAATCTGTAAAATTGTAAAAATAGTCACTCTGTCTACATATCGCCCAACCAAAAGACGACAAGTGGCATCTGTGGGACCCGTCGCCCAACCGGTGGGCGACAGCAACCTATCGCCCAGATTCCATTGCTATTTTTTCGTTTTTTCCTGCCTTGACACTTAAGCCTCTCTAACGCTCGATTAAAAATACTTTGACAGCTCAAAAATTAATTTCGATTTTTTCTTGTGATAGAGTATACACTGGAGCACCCGTTTTAGCTTTCAAAAGTCCCAAATATGATGACAATTTTAAAATAAAAATTACTAAATTAGGATAGTTGTTAAGAAATAATGAATTCTTTCAGTCATCTAAACCTTCTTAAAAAATTATGAAAAAATGATCTAAGTTCATTGGATCTATAGTAGTATCAACATCTATTTTTGTTAGGATTAGGTTGTGTTTCGTAATTGTGAGTTGTTTAAATAGTGTTTAAATTGAATTTAAATTCAACTTTAATTGACTATATTTCAAAAAGTAACTCCTTTAAGCGTTATCATATTAATAATGATTATCAAATAAGACATTATGAGGAGTTACTTTTCGAAATATGGTCAATTAAACTTTAAATTTAAATTCAAATTTGAACACTATTTAAACAACTCGCAATTACTGAAACACAACCTAATCCTAACAAAAATAGATGTTGATACTACTATAGATCCAATGAATTTAGATCATTTTTTCATAATTTTTTAAAAAGGTTTAGATGACTGAAAAAATTCATTATTTCTTAACAACTATCCTAATTAGTAATTTTTATTTTAAAATTGGCATCATATTTGGGACTTTTCAAAGCTAAAACGGGTGCTCCGTGTATACTCTATCACAAGAAAAAATCGAAATTAATTTTTGAGCTGTCAAAGTATTTTTAATCGAGCGTTAGAGAGGCTTAAGTATCCAAGCAGGAAAAAAACGAAAAAAAATAGCAATCGAATCCTGTCGCCCAACCAGTGGGCGATATGTTGCTGTCACCCACCGGTTGGACTACGGGTCCCACAGATGTCACTTGTCGCTTTTGGTTGGGCGATATGTACTCGTCGTTCAATGCGATTATTTTTACAATTTTGCAGATTTGACGGTTATTTATATTAAATAATTAAAAAAATCGATTATTAATAAAAAAATTCCTTTTCTCGCCTTGTGACCGTGGGCCGCGCGCGTGGCTAAAATCATAGGGTCATGGCTACACGGCAGGTATGGGCCTTCTCTTGAGCTCAGCCAATGTTTATTTTCCCCTACTTTTGGGAAAGTTGAAGAGAAAGCTCATACGCATTTTTATTCCCCTACCTACAGGAATTTTAGTAACAGTATAACAAGATAAGTTACATTAGTCTTTATACATTCTATGTTCCTGAGTTTTATATTTTTCCTTCCAGTAGTGTTGATCATGTGGGACGCGGAGCTTGATCGCAAATAATTGAAGACACATTGTTGACTAGTAAAATCCATCAGAAAGTAATGTATCTGAAAACATGTAGTAGCACTTGAAAGTTAATTATACAGTGTAACAAAAAGTTTCTTGCTGGTGTATATAGTCCGATACCGTAGGAGTACCTTTTTTTCATTTGTCTCTTTCTCTTTTCTTTTGTTATGCACGGTTGGTGAAGTATATATAAAAAGGAATCACCAATCAATACCGTTGCAAATTTGCAAATTTGCTCAATCCCGCAGATGTCATTATCCTCACCGGTTGAGTCGGCAAGTGAAGCACAAAAAATGATCTCGAATCAAACAATCAGGTTGAGGAAATCTTCTTACACTGATGAGGCAAACAATCAAGTTGGGGAAATCTTCCCATGGAATGGGGCGAGGAGGTGATGAGGAAACATTTCGGTGGTTGGGAGATAATGAGAGCACCAAACCCACATCAGGTTTCCCTCCAATGAGGCAGGAATTTATACTGGCCCTACTGTCAATGTCAACTAGCGCGCACAGGGGCAAAAGGACACCCCGCTAGAAGCTGCCGCATCATAAACGATTAGTATTTTCTTTGGGGACATCATATATGATATGGAACACAGCAGTATGTAGCTACAGTTAAAAAGTTCAGTATCACCTCTCGGAACTGCATGATAGGGAACATCATCATATGTGCCTTTTTCAGATGGCTCTTCCTTGCAAGTGGGAGTGTCTATCAAACTAGGCTAAGACCAGTACTGTAATAAGAGTGGAAAACAATGCAAATGCCATCCAATAGGATGTGAACACTGAACACCCATGCGAGTTTTTCTCATGCCCACTGTTGGTCCACAGTTAGATCTGGATGGAACCAAACAGAGCTCACTGTGCAGCCGCTCTTTCCCGGGATGCAGTTACTGTTAAATCACACATGCATTCATGATTGATGCATGGGTGTTGGCTAGCGAGCTGCTGAATCTTTCAGATACGCATCGCATCGCCCGACCGATCGGCCCGGCCCATTCGAGGACCACTACTTCCACTTGCACGGAGTAGATAGATAACAAAAGTAGCTCAAGCACACATGATCATCAGCGCGGTACTGCGCTGTCCGGGAAAGAGCAGTATTGCCGGACGAAGCCATGGCGGGATCGTCGGATCGGTCCATCTGAGTTGAGCTCCTGGATGAGGTCTCTCTTGCTGAAGCTGCGCGGCAAGTGACAGCTATAGCGGATCGCACGCAGTTATTGGCCGCTAGCGTGGTGCCCACCCTACCTGACCGACCAATCACGCGCCGAATTAATAAGTAAGCCCGCGTGCAGGCGCCCTGCCAAAAGAAAAGGAAGAGCCCCTGTACACCTGTCGAGTACTCGGTCGTATGCGACTATGTACTGTATATATACAAGCAGCTACTAGCTGCTAGGCTTCTCTCGCGTGGAAAAAGATACATTCAACTAGTACTGGGCCAGTTGGTTGACTTTGGAGGTCATCGATGCGTGCATGCGTCGCGAAGCGCTGTCTGGATTTGAAAGGAATCAGAGCTAGCTCTGATCGAGATTTGATTAGATCCGAGCGCGTTCCAAGAAAAGGGAAAGCGTTGGGTTTAGGACGAATTGGATGGACCACGCGAGAATTCGTGGACCACCAAGGTTTCCTGCATTGTGCAATCCTTTTTGTTGGAATGACTAGTCCATGCTATTTTTGAGGAAAATAGTCCATGCTATTTGAGTTGGTTATCGATTGATACACTATTTTGTTAGCAATACCCTGTAAGATGATTGCTAGCAAAACTGGGATTTAAATGCAAGGTAGGAGTACAAAATCACATGTATCTTGTCCTAGAGGGAAAGACAGAGACTGTCCACTTCGGATATGCAGTACCTAAAAAATCAACTCAGGAACGCATCTAGCCAAATACAGTACTCAATAGAGAAACAATGCACATGCTACGTCACCAGAGAATTTCCAATCCAAACATCCCATGTTCCTTGAAGTGATCAAATCTAATGGTACTAGATTTCTTGCTTTGTCTCTGTAATATATGCAAGATGATACATCAGCATTTACATGAACTATTTCAAAAAATAAAATTATTATATTGAAAAATCAATTCACGTAATGAAGTTCAATTTTAAAGAAATGGTAAAAGAGATAAATAATGGAAGTTGTCTCACAATTTCACATGCTACAGTACTAGAATCGCCATTCAACTAAGTGACCGATCCTATATATGGAACTAAATTTCTTTTTGAAAATAAAATATACTAATATACAGGGCACACACCTCTATAGGAGCACCCATAATGACTTGGAGATTCAAATCACTGTGAAAATATTGTAATATACGGACCAACCAACCGAACTATGTTGAATTCGTAACTATGTGTATTGTTACATGACAAAATTTTAATATATGGACTAATACTGCTATTCATTTAGGTATAGAAAGAGAAAATTGCAACATAAGGTGCAGTTTCTACTTTCTAACCCAACAACAACTATAAAATTTATAATAAAAAAGAAAGAATATAGAACCATGGAGCGCGCGGAGCATTAGAGAAAAAATTTCGAACATTCAAGTTGGAGACATCTGATAAAATAATTGAAATGACAGAGAGAAGATTAGTATGCCCCTCTGCACAACTAGAAAAGAAATTACGCGCATGCTAATGCTAAAGGCCATAACACTTTTGTTCATCACTGTATGACTCTGGCTGCGATATGAATATGATGTTTCTTTACCTTTAGGGTGGGAATGATGGTTTGATAGCTGGTGCGTAGTCTACAACACGACGAAAAGTTGTCGTTGCAAGAATCACAAGAACAAAGGTCAAGCCAATCCACGTAATTGATCCTGCCTGGAATTGCATAAAAATACATCAGTTTTAGCGGAGCTGAGCCTATCAGATTTCGACTATATAGCTTCACCACGCTGTCAGAATAAAATTTGTTATTTTTCAGGGGGCCCAAGAAATGGTTGGCTGCTAACTACTACTAGCTCCAATCCAAAGCTAGTACCCTTGAAATTGCGGATACAGCCTTTAAACTATACGAGGAGGCCCTCAATTTAGCTAATTTATTCTGTTCTATATGTAGCTGATCGTGTCTTAGCGTGACCTGCAATATCTATTTTTTTTTTCTGGGCATGCATGCACGTTACCTCGCCAAATAATACTGATTCTGTTCAGAGGCGCAGACACACAATCATGTTATCCGTCCTATACCTTAAAAAGAAGATCGATCAAGCTACCTTCCTCATGCAAGCATGATACTCCAATAACGATGGCTCAAAAATTGACAAAAACATATGTTGTACTTGTATAACCTAGTCGACTGCTGCTTATAAAATTCTCTGTCGCGTGTTCTGCTTCAACGGTGATTTAAACAAGAGCCTAATAACAATATAAAACTGCAATCGGACCGGATTAAATTAGTGGTTTAGGG
The DNA here is from genome assembly GCA_031894775.1 of Chloris gayana. Classification (NCBI taxonomy): domain Eukaryota; kingdom Viridiplantae; phylum Streptophyta; class Magnoliopsida; order Poales; family Poaceae; genus Chloris; species Chloris gayana. The sequence goes on from JAUNZO010001800.1 coordinate 809,738, forward strand.
AGTCCAGGCCAATCCTTATTCAACACGTACCTCTGGCTTCCGGGGATAAATGGAGTGATCTTTCCTCGAAGCAGCCACACTAATCTTCTAGGACAGCACAACTGTACTGCGTGTTGTACAAGACTGGAAGCATGCACTGTACAGTACTTCTTTTCTGTGGTACGTGCAGCCATGTGCTGCTTAAATCGCCGTTAGGAACAAACCAAAATAGGAAAGGCTAGAGGAAGGAGACGGGCCGGTCTTTCCTATTCAAGCCTAGCGATTCGAGAACTGTGCGAGGAAAATTCTAGAGCTACTCGTACCTAACCAAAACAGCAGCCATGTGAGTCCTCGCGCTCACTCTACAGTACGAGCTGTAGCCTACCCTGTAAGTTCAGAATCGGAAGATTGTGATTTCCTGTATAGCTTCAACCTCCACACATAATCCAGATCTTACGATTGAAAAATATGTACCAGCACCAATATAACACATATAATTTTACTTATACAGATCTGAATTTATGAAAATTGACCCTATCGTCACAACAGCATCCTCCAAAATTCATGAACGGTCGTACTCCTAATTGCTACGCACTAGTATTTCTATAGAACTGCTGTATTCAATCCCCTATATTTATTTAGCGTATCACTATTTTTTTTTCAAATTAAACACAATATAAGTTACATACATCTATGAATACACGTATGCGCATCCTATCTCACTTTATGAACGCCCTATTTCATCTTGAGATTATGAAATTAAACCAAACGTCCCGTTGCTCATGCCGACGTCTACTCCTGCTCAAAGAATAAAAACTATAAATATGAGAAATACTTCAGTGAACATAGGGGCATGTGCCCATCCTAGCTTATCTATTAATTATGATTAAATAAAAATATTGAATCTCTGATTATATTATTAAACATGTCGGACTAGTTGTAGATATGTGTCAAATCATAAATTGAAGTACGTAAACATCAAGTTCGACAAATTCATGAAATTCTGTTAAATTTGACGAATTTGTCGAATTTGATATTTCGAACTTCAATTTATGATTTGACAACATGTCTACAACTAGTCCGACATGTTTAATATTATAATCATAGATTCAATATTTATATTTAACTATAATTAATAAAAAAGCTCGGGTGGGCATATGCCATTGTGCCCACAAAAGTCATTCTCATAAATATAACACTTGTATTGAGTCTAGGACTTGAACCTTTCTATCCCCCAACAACAAAAGATTTTTTTTTGTGCACGAGCATTTCACCATCTATCACAATGGATCGTTCATGCATTGAAAAGCGTGACTATATATTACAAATACCAAGTTAATTTATATTTCAAGAATCAAGAAATCCATAGTCATCAATATACCAATATCTATAGCGCTTATACTTCCAAAGTTTGGCATGAAAAATAGTTAACCAAGGAAATATACTACATATAAATTTAACAAAGACAAATAACAGATACTACTACATATAGTGTCAAGTATTGAAGTGGTAGGTCGGACATATTTTAGAGGGTTGTTACATGGTTTTAGAGTCCTGGATGGTATCATCGGGCAAAATCTTAAACGCACACCCGACCTACCACTCGTTATGTATAGGGCTTGACCCGCCGAACCTAACCCAAACCCTTCAAGGTCCAAACTAGCCGATAAAACTACAAACTCGTATAAGCCACAAAATTGGACACGACGAGCTTGACAAAAAAGGCAACGGATTGTCTGTCCACACACATTTCCGTAAGATTGACATAAATTAGCATGCATGGCTGCTTTGTGCTGGCTTTGCAAAATAAATAAAATATGCTTTGTGCTGGACAACCCAGTACTCCACTTGGTAGAGAAGCGGAAGTGAAGGGTAGACACTTGTACGAGCCTTGTCAGGTAAACAGACGTACACACCATTGATCTCTCTGGGTCTGTCATCTCGCATCAGAGAGCGCTTTAAAACGTCGACCTCGTGACGCGACCGGAAAAGGCAAAACTACCGGAGACGCGTGCATTCCTTAAAAAGCCAGCCTGACCAAAAGCAGCACTAAGTGTATTAGAGCGGATCTGAGGCAGAAGCGTTTCCACGTTTCAACCTACAAGTCGACCAGGACCAGCGCACAGATCAACTCCTCCACCACAGGAGCAAGTGCAGGACCATATTGAGATCGATCTCACTCAATTCGCGACCGGTGGTTGGTCGTTGAGAGGGAGAGATGAGGCCGCCGCATGATGCTGCCATGATGATCAATATCTATATGGTCAAAAACAAGGGGGAAATGGCTCGGCAATTTGGGGGAAAAACTCACGCCGAGCAGACAGAGAGAGAGAGAGAGAGAGAGAGAGAGAGAGAGAGAGGACAGGCGGAGGAGCGCGGTTGCCCCGTGTCGAGCAGAGGGGCCACTGGCCCCGGCGCGCGGCGCAGCTTTAATGCTTATCGCTTCGAGGAGATGAGGTGAGAGGCGCCCGACCGATCGATCGAGTTGCCCGACCGACGCATGCCCGATTTTAGAAAGAGCCACGCGCGCCTGCTCCTGGCCGGCGAGCCCGTCCATCCGCTCCGCCCACCTTGACCGACCTGGCACACAGCTAGCGCAGCGGCGCCGTACCGCATCATTGCTCCGCACACCCTGCCTGCACACGGTGAAACCCTAGCCCCTGCCAGCCAGATCACAGCCATACGGAATGTCCGGTTCCACACCGCGCCCGCGCCTATATAGCCTCCCCGCGCGAGCTCTCTCGCTCGCCTCACCATCCTAATCGCCTTCTTCGCCTGTGCTGGCCGCGTGCGCTGATCGCGGCGGCGGTCGTCGAGGACGCGCGCTCTGGCTTGGTTGGATTCGGGCGCCGGGGCGGCGGTGACAGAAGAGAGTGAGCACACGGCCGGGCGCAACGGCACCGGCTGCGTGCCGTCGGCGGCCGCGTGCTCACTACTCTTCCTGTCACCACACTCTCTCTCCCTCTCGATCCCCTCCCCCTGCCGATCGATCGGAGCCCGCCGCCGTCCTCGCAACGACGACCGCCGCGCGCGACCACTGCACCGGCCGGCCGGCGATCGCTTGGCGATCTCCGTCGCCACGTCCCTGATGCTCTTGCGGCAGTATATCATTGTATGCTGCGCCTGCGCGCCGCGCCCGGGGAATTCTCGATCGATCGAGTTCGCGTGAAGCGAATTGGGCATTCCGCCGAGTTTCTATTTCTGGGGCGGTTCGTACGTACGGCGGCGCAGCTGGATCTGGGACTTTTGGCGCGCGCGTGTGTACCTCCTGCACGGATTCCCGGAGCTTTTGCTGTGTGATCTTCATCTTTTCCAATGGATAACTGCCGTCTTGGGAAGGTAAAACTATTTGCACTGCTGCTATGATTACACACTTTAATTTGTTTCATTCTCATGTCGAAACGAGATGGAAATGCGGATATTTTCGATTCGATTCCGAAGAATTTTGACCAGATCTGTCGCTTCCTTTCATCTTTAATTTTCGTCTCTTTGAGAGGATGTGTTTCTCCTTTTACCAGCACGAGCACACTCTAGTTCTCACCAAACTCTCCAGTATGCTCCAGTCGGTCTCAGATCTGCTTATCGCTTCCTCTTGTCGGGTCAGTATACTGTATACTCCGGTTATTAGCAGGAGATAGCTTCAGATCCTGTGCATATATATGATGTGTCCTTTTGTTCTTCAGTTTTCGCACGTGCTGCTGTTCCTGTAGCAGTAATGGCGATAACACATTTGTCTCTCAGTTAGGCAGTACTAGCTCCACAAATGGGTAGGGACTAGGTTGCTGTTCATACACTGTTCCATTGGTGACGTCTCGTACTTATCTCTACAATGAAACCTGCCGTACTCATGGAAGAATTTTCTTCGTCCTGTGAATTTCCTTTGATGTCTGCACCGACCGGCTGGCTCCCCGGAGATCTAGATCGATACGGAACTAAACACTTCTATCTTTCTTCCCTTGAAGAACATGCATGTGCGATGTGTCCCCGTTAATTATTATAGAATGAAGGGTGATTAGTTCGCACATTTCTCTCGATATCTCTCTCTATATCATCATTTTTTATAAGATGATGCAAAATATACTGAAGAATAAATTAAGTGCTCCTTCCATATTAGAAATTCTATTGTGTTCGTGAATGGAGACGTATACATGTATTATTACATGCCTTCTAGATAATCAATATGGTCTTCAGGATTCAGAGTCTAATTCACGAAAGTTATAGGAAGGTTTGAACTTAATTTGATGACCTACCTTGCTTTCCTATAGCACCTTTCTTTAGAGGTTCATTCCCATTTTGTTACAGTGATGTTCAGGCATGAATGATCACTATGAAACAGTTTCGATGGAATGAACTTGCAACATACTAAAAGTAATGCATAATTTCTATGTTATGATTGATAAAATAAAGAACATATCATGGATCTTTCCATTATCACGTATATATTTAGTTGTCATCAGTAGAGAGGTATTCACTCAATGAAGCAACACAGAGAACTTTGTTATGGGTTAAGTTGTGACAGTTGAGAAGTGTTGTGAAGAATGTGGCCTGATATAGAGTGATAGGCTGATAAATGGGGACGTCGTGTCTCATGGAAAAATTGCTGCATATATTAATTATAAGATAGAGCTGAGTTCTGATGAAGTTGATAAAATACTGAGCAAATGCATACACACGCTGAAGATGTAACTTCCTGGTATGGTGATTGATTGATAAAGGCATTGGGTGGGTGGTGGAGGAATGCTATGACATTGATCGGTAAGAGAAACTATTTGTCATAATATTTAGTCAGTGTTACTCCTGAAGTTAGTAAGTCATATTGCTGAATTATATATACTTGCAATGGCTCAAATATTAGAAGGATGTTAATTTAATATATAGTTCATTCGCTGGCCTGCATTCCTGGAATTTATTGTATTTTTTCTCTTTAGTAGCCACAAGGTAATTCATATAATAAAAAACATTTTTTTGAAAAAAAGTATAACCATGGATATTGTTCCATTGCCTTTCATATGACACACTCTTATATGACAACACTAGACTTCTAGGATTAACCTTTCATTCCTTTGTGCTTTTTTTTTTTGCTTTATTATTTTACAATGTGCACATATGAAGACAGCTTCAATCTATACATATGTTTATTTTTTTAACACGAAGATACATAATAATTTTCATATCTTTTTGCGTTGAAATGTGTTTTCAAAACAAAACTTACCTACGGTATAGTATTTATTTATTGAAGTGTGCATGCAGAAATATGCATACTTCATTATATTATTGCTCGTAAAATCCGTGCTTTTTGAATACTTGTATTCTTCTCCTTTTCTGCAGTGCTTCATAAGTATGAACTAGTAATAGACTAATAGTGCTTACTAAGTACTCCCTCCATCCCAAAATAAGTGTCGTTCTCGCTTCCTAGAGAGTCAACTATTTTCAACTTTGACCAAATATTTGTAAAAAAATATTAATATTTATAATACATAATTAGTATCATTAGATAGAGCATTGAATATATTTTCATAATAAACTTATCTAGAGATATAATTGTTTTTCGTATTTTCTACAAATGTAGTCAAAGTTAAGAAAGTTTGATCGACACGGATCCCATAGCGACACTTATTTTGGGATAGAGGGAGTATGAACTAGTAATAATCACAAATAAAAGGTATGAACTCGTAATTGCTAATGTTTGAAATCGTGTAAAACTAAAGGTATTGGGCTTATGAAAGAGTCGAATAGCTTAATTTTGATACTATACGGATGCTTGGTCCAGACGTGAACAAAATTGTTGTTTTTTACAAAGTAGAATATTGATTTAACGGGGATGGTTTTGGTATGAAATAGTACAATATATATAGTTAAGATGGACATAAGTGAAGTATCATTTAGAATCTTACATATGCAATAATTTTGCACCTTTTGTGTATATAATGTCTATTTCCACTAGTTCAAGTGGGTCCAGGTGAGTAGTTTTTTTTATTCTTGTATATTTGTTGCAGAAAGAATTTTAAAAGTAAGGCGAGCTGGTGAATTTTGCTGGGCCATTCAATATTTTAACCTATATGTTTCTCATCATGTAATTTTTGCAAGTAAATGTTCTAAATCCAGCATCACTTTTTGAAACCTGCTTGCTTGGTGAAGGTTGGGTAGCTAGGTACAGTTGGCACGTGGCTACTACACGATTCCGACTTTTAAGTTGATTGCTAAAATACTATACATCCATATGGCCATCCAGCTTGGTAAACTGCAGCCGGAGCCTTGTAGCAATGTATAAGTAATAAGATTTATTTTTCATTTATGGTGATGATGATGCAAGTAACATTCAAAGGTTCAAACAACATTTTTTTTGAAACGTCTATGTTGGTGAATCGTAGTTAGTGGAATGGAACTGATATCGAGAAAGTCACTAGACTTATGGTTTCCGTGAAAATTCTACCGCGCCGGTTTATTTTTGTGCAGCTCCAGGTGGATGTATTTATACGGACCAAAGCTAAAATTTCAAGAAAGAATCAGTTACAATCTGCAGAGAATAATGGAAATTCATCATGTTAAACAAAGAGAGCCGGAAGCTGTAGAAATGTTGCCTTTTTACATGCGCAGCTGGTCCATGGCAGTAGATGACACTTCGTATGCTCGGCAGCACTGCTGCGCCAACATCGAGCAGTCGCGCCCTGCCCTGCGCTAGCTTGCCGTGCGGCCTGCCGTGGTCGTCTCCTTGTGTGGAGGGCGAGGCCAGTCTTCAGGTCAAGGACGACTGTGTCGATCTGCTTTAATTAACACATCTGCGTTGTATTTCCTTCGTTTTTAAATTGTTGACACCGTTAACTTTTTTCGTTATATTTGACCGTTCGTCTTATTTAAAATATTTTCTCAAATAGTGATGTTTCAACTTTATTTAGTGATAAAATGAATTATAATAAAATATTTGATAATTTTTAAAATATTTTGAATAATACTGAACGATCAAACGTAATGAAAAAAATCAACAACGTCAATAATTTAAGAAGAACGGAGGGGGTATATTCTCGTGACGACGACACAGTAAGCCTTAGTGCATGGCGATGAGCAGCAGTCGGTTGCCCGGTCTATCTCCGTAGCACTAAGATTAAAAAAACGATATAATATAACATGGTATCATGTATCGTGTTACCTTCACGCGTTATACTGGTACATGTTATAGCTGTGTAGCTGAAACCATGTTTGTGATGTTCAATGGTACTATGCCATGCAATGTGGCCTTGTCTAAAAAATTGCCATGCAATGTGACGTTCTGTTCCTCATGTGCTCTTTGTATACGAGTTACGAGGGGTGTTCTTTCACCCACTGTATACAGTACCAATTAACTTCAGCTAAAATGATGTTGAAGCTGCTTTTTTCTAAAAAGGGTTGGACGTTGTATTCACAACTTGTTTGTTATTTGTTCCTTTCGCAAACCGCAACTGCAATATAGCAGGTACATTGAGTACGCTGTTCATTGTTCTCTCTCTTTTTTTCCGAGGGAACGCTGTTCATTGCTCATGGGCGTGAGCGTGACAGATCCTAATGGGCTGGAATGGGATGGTTGGGTTGTGTATGTTGCCGGCTTTGGGCCTCAGAAAACCAAGGTACACAGGCTGACAGGCATAGAATCCGGACAGAAAATCGTCTTGAGTTTCTGCTGTAGTGCTGTCGAGTTTGAGTAGGCGCCTCAATCTCAGTATCATTTTTTAGCTGTTTCCAGAGGTCTTTCTTTGCAGTTGGAACAGGTGGCTGCTGGAACAGGAAGTGAGCATTACATCCTTGATACAGAGGATTCTAAGGCTCAAATACACCACGCAGACGGTAGCAGCAAGGGAAAAACTGATTAGGCAGAAACTGTCTTCGCTCTCAACGGCTCTTCGAAAAGTTTAATCTGTTCTAGAGAGCTAGCTATGCAGTTTGGTTGAAGGACAAAACTGTGTGTGTTCGAGAACGTGCCTGTTACGTTCTTTCGAAATTTGCTACCTCCTTTTTGCTAGCGGAAGCACTGATTGTATTTACCCTTTCACGTGTTCCGTTAATGTTGATGTAGCAGGAGATACACCTATAGCGTCCCCAGACTGCTTCTGTGGAATTGCACTGCGACTGAAGGTGTTCAGTTGCTTCGATCGTGTTCAGAGTAACATTGCGGTTTGCGCACATATGGCCAGTTTTTTGTAAGATTGTCAGCTGTCGGCGCCAGGCCATATGCAATGCCAGAAGCGCTCGAAATAATCCTCGCGAACATGTTATAGTACTAGCAGCTTGCACGTGCCACACGCACATGTCATATTATACTTTAGTGGTATATGATATTTATTGAAAATTTATATTAATTAAAAAGGCATAAAACAAGCAAAGCATTGTTACATGACAATATGAAACCTAGTATAGGAAGTACATGATTTCATTTATTACGAAACTATTTGTTTTCAGAGTACGTTCATCAAATGTGTTCTACATAGTGTGGTGACTCTTCGTTGAACCAGGGTATTACAAAGCATTGTCATATGTCAAGGCTTTGGGCTATCTGTTGTCGTAAAGTCCACATACATACTTTGGAGTATAAATGGCACAATCATGCCATTTCTATAACCACAAAATATGACTTCATTCCGCACCAAAGACATCAATTCTTTCGAACAATGATGAGAGTAAGACATAGTTTAAAAGATTAACTCGAGTTGATTTGATATGGTCACGAAAAAATCATAACCAAGTCTGATGCACTAATCTTACCTGACAATTTTGATCCTAGTTGCTAGCCTATGCTGCAATGTGGAAGATCTTTATAGGAAAATAAAAAGAAAAACACGGAGAACAGCTAGGTACGGCCACTAATCCACAAGCTGTTCTAGCTGACCCATCCACGGCCATGGCAATGATGAACAGAAACAGAGCGCTTGCGAGCATCTAACAATGGAGCAGTTGCTCACTGCAAGTGTTGGGCAGAGTCTAGTGACACACGTCGCCGGAGAAGAAGGGGCAGATGATCCAACAACTTGGTGATGTCCACGATTCGAAGTAACAGCGCAAGCAGTGCATCCTTCTGACATGATGGCATTTCCATAGATATCTGCATGTATTCGTGGCACTGAACGTGGAAGAGGACGGTAAGAATGAAATGATAACAAATTGAGGGGATGCTCACCGGTATAGATGCAGGCGTCGGCGATGGCAACCACGGACATCTCCAGTTGACGTCCTGGTGGTGATAGTAGAGGATGGCAGGGTCTCATTGCAATCAATCTATTCAATAAAACTGACCTGGATCTCAGCGAAACAAAATGGGGAGAATAAAATAGAGAAAAGAGAGAAGATGACATATAGGCATTCAAGATCACCTGTTCTACCCTGACAAGTGATCGATCAACTGCAACAAATCGATGCCTCATATGTTTTTGATGAGCCTGCTCCATCGACAACCTCATCAGGCTTCAGACCCTCTGACAGCCTCCATAGATTGCAACTCGTGAGACCTCGGCAGTGATCGAAGAAGAAGGCTGCTGCCATCTGCCGAGCAACAATTTATGGTATTGTTCAATATACTACCACCAGATCAATGGAGATGTTTGAATACAAGGATGGAAAATTAGATCGACAAAGTGTCTAAATAAACTCATCAGTCGCAGGTCGTAGGCGCTACTCCCTCCGTTCCTTTTTATAAGCATTCCAAGCTTTTAAAATTTGTTCATATATATAAGCATTCCAGGGAATAGGACAAAAAATGATGGATGGGTGGGTAGGTGAGTGAGTGATGAGATAGTATAAAATAAGGGGTATATGTGACTTTTACCCTTTTGACTAGTTCAAAATTTGAATTCTTGAAATGCTTATAATAAGGAACGGAGGGAGTAGATGCCAGTAGCACGTTGTTTTAGATGCCGCTGATTGCAGTTTAGGCCGTGACGGTGCAAGACGTTGCTGAAAGGAACCATTTGCTAACTTCCTCTCAGTCGATGGACGATCTGGCTATCGGAAGGGGAGAGAAAACCTCGAATTAATAGGCAGGAGAGGAAATATTGCAGGCATGGACTATGGAAAAAGAAGCCGAAGTTGAATTGTCCCTTGTGTTGTTTCTGGAAAGCGTGAATATAGCAATCAAATTAATCTCTGCAACTTGAGAGTTATTATCATTGATACGTGAATAAAATCTGCTCGTGACTATGCGTCATGAGTTAAGGAAATCCAAAGGAGAGATTCCATATGGGGTAGACAAAAGAAAGGAAATTGACTGACGCTGATGAGGATAATTGCGAGCGTGATTTCAGGGTGGGTACATGCATGGGTTAGATCATGCCAGGGTGAAAAAAGTCGACATGCAGGTGACGGAACACAACTAAACAGGTGTCAAACGCGTTTCATGAAACAGTGTTTCATATCAGAACGCGGGCCCAATCCTAATCCGGTGGTTGAGAAAGGATTTAGTAGTTTAGATCAAGAGTGATTTAGGGGATGGGTAGATGTTCGTAGGGTAACATAAAAATCACATGAAGTTTAATCTTTATAGTATAAGAAGATATATGTACACATGATTCCAAATTGAAAGACAACCACAGTATATACATGATATACATGCGTACAGGGCAAATTTATTTTTTGCGAGTTGATACAGGTGAGTAATTATTCCCTCACGGGTAAGCTAAGCTTCATAGTGTCTTTGACTGGTGTGCTATGTATAATCTGAAATTTCCCAAGTTCAGAATCGAACATTTTGGCTCCTGTAAAGGCTATGTGGATGAGTAAATGGGCATTGGAATAAAAACTTCGTTGTTTTTTATGCCAGTGTTTCTTTTTCAGGGCTGGCCTGTACTGTTTTTCAAACGAGGAAGCCGGCAATGTTTCTTTGAACCAACAACTGACGGACACTTATTTCTAAAAAAACTCGACCTGCGGGGTATGACGGTTTCATGCATTTTATTAAGAAGAAGATCTTCTCACGCAGTTCGAAAAATTACTGCATCTCATCTCCAACCATACACAGGGACTCGGCTAACCGTGTGAGCTATGGCGCGATTCGTTACCTAGTGCATAGATTGGGAAAGGCGAGAGATTTTTTCGTAGCCGGTGCGAGATCCGGAGAAAGAACCCTAGACCGATGGACTCCCATTCAGGCGCCTCACCATCAGTCCTCGGGGCAACACCAATGTTGTAAACAAAAGTAGTCCATACGAGTGGTTTCAGTAGCAGGTGACTATAGTTACAGCTACTTTCACAATGTTTGAGCCCAAACCAGTCTATATAAACAAGAGATGGTTGAGAGTGGTATAATATTTTTTATTCCCTACAGCCAGTCCATAAGCATATGGATGACTTTTGTTATTGACTATTTATAGACTAGTTGCACAATGTGTCATGTAGTCAATAGTGATTTTTTTATTCTCTATTGACCACTTTCCCACCACATTGTGGTTGCTCTCACACCACACTTATTTCTGACGACAACAGTTGCAGATTTTCCTCTTATTTTCAAAAGAGAATTCATTACACATTCACAAAAGTGAATTCTTATAAGGTGCTAGAACTTTGTATTTATCCCTTATTCGCCCTCCAAAATATACAATTATTTTTCTATATCACTGTCTTGAATTTCTATCCGTTCATCAAGTAAAAACAAAACATGTATACAATAGCATGAATGTTTAGGCTCTGTTCAGCGGCGCACTGGTCGGCATAGCATTGGTCTGGACTCGCTCGATCGCCTAGCGCTGATCCAGCCGAGACGAACGGCTGAAGTCCACAACCGGTACCGTCAATCGGATCAAACCTCACGATGAAGCGCAGCTATCAGCCGGCTAGCTACCGCTGGATCGGCTGGTTCGTCTGGTCGGCGCTGGGTCTTCCAGCCTGACCACTGCCACTTCAACCAATCTCAACCGAACAGAGCGTTACCCTATATTGAACTCATCTTTGCAAGATTAAAGACATATATTCCCTTCCTTATTAAATTGTTGTCTCCGTCGATTTATTTTAGGTTATCTTTGATCTGTCGTTGTTATTAAAAAAATTATAGTATATTCGCTATGTTTTGTTTTATCCGTAAATAAAGTTAAAACATAACATATAATTTTGTATATTTGAACTAATATTTTAAATAAGACAAAGGTCAAACATTACTCAACGAAATAGTAAAATTATAGTTTGAAGGAATATTGTCAAGTTAGAGTGTTCAATTCAAGTTCTGCAATCAATAAAGAGAGAAGTATATTAGAATGAAAAAGGGATAACACCGGAGGATAGTATCCCGGTTGTAGTGCAAATGAGGTAGAGAAGTGATGAGAAAATTAAACTAATCATACAGAAGGTAATTGCATATTTTTATGGTAAATCAAGACAAATATAACTTTCGACAACATAATAAATTTATTTTACCATCGACTCTACTATATATCATATTAATCTTAATATTACTACCAATGTGCTAGTGAACAACTTATGTTGCCTTTAAGAAGGCTCTACTGCTCTGAAGTTGTGATTGCAAAGCTAAAAATAGATAGAACATATATCGAAAAGAAATTGATAAATAGTTTCCGCTGCTTATTCAAGCAACCAATCAGGGCACATGTTGTATAGCAGCTTGCATACCATCAAGTGAATTGTTTGACTTATTTGTATGTGACAATTGCATGAGTGTCCTTACCTACCTTATTTTTTTCACCGGCAACAACTCAAGTGAAAAACAGATCTAAAATTAGAATTGAACTTGAAAATGAGGGTAAATTTGTAAATACCCTAATAGTATTCCTTGTTTATTCTCACAATTTGAGTTACACAGCAAACGGTTTGAGTCTTCACTGATTTAATTTTTGGTGCCCAAAACGTTTGAATAAATAGTACAATAATAAATGTATAACCATTTTGCATTAAACTTTATTGTATACTCGAAATAAATAAGTTTTGGCAAATCTCCGTATTTCTTTCCGTTTGCCGTCTAGCGTCGCCGTCGGCACCTCGCAACGCCACCCAAATTCCCCCAAAATTCCCCATCCCCGGGGTCTTCTCCGCTGCAGCCAAAACCCTGAACGGCAGAACGCGGAGCTCGACCTAGCGCGGCCGCCGCACCAATGGCGTCCCTCTTCAAGGTACGGATCTACCCTAACCCTAACCAAGCTTCGTGTTTCCCTCGCTGCCATGCTCAGGCGGCTCGTGTTCCTTTCCGCTTCCAGGACCCGAACAAGCTGTCGGCGTACAGAGACCGGCGCTTCCCTGGGAATCAGGAGGAGTACGAGGCGGCGCTTCAGGCGTCGACGACGGTGTACATCGGGAACATGTCCTTCTACACCACGGAAGAGCAGGCCTATGAGCTCTTCTCCCGCGCCGGCGAGATTAAGAAGATCATCATGGGTCTCGACAAGAACTCCAAGACTCCCTGCGGCTTCTGTTTTGTGCTGTCCGTGCTCGCTTCCTCCCTTCCTTTATGCCTTGCTTGTTCATTTTCCTCGCTGTTTTTGTTGGATGATTCGATTCGGTGCTCTAGGTTGATGTAATTTACCGACCAAATGTCGTGGCCCGGTTTTATTAGAAGGGGAAACTATCCCAATTGTTCTTCGGGGCGAAGTTTGATGCAATTGGACACTGCATTGATGGCTTTCTAGTTATGTTTATTCCTTGATTCGACTCTTCTGTTGTCGGTTGAGCTGCTTGTGAGTTGCAATGTGTATCAGTAGCCCCTGGAATTTCAGTGATGCAAGGAAGTTGTTGAAATGTTCTGGAACAACAAAATGATAGTGTACTATCTCAGTGTGCACATTACTTAGGGTGTTGCATTAGGTTTAGTGGAGCTCAGGTGCAGGTCTTTAGGGGTAACAATTGTACTTGTGCCGTGGGTATCAAAGTATTTAATTTATCAGTTGATTGTTATGGGAGCTGAGATGTAACATTGGTGATTTTCGGTGACCATTCAACAAATTTGAACTCAAAGTGGGGTACTCTGCCCTCTCTCGCTATTTATCCAGGCTTGGATCTGATTCCATGGGCAATGATATTTGGTTATACCTTATTCCAATATTCTTTTGCTTTGCCTAAGTCAGGATTTTTTTTTGCGCGCGACTAAAGTCAGGATTTTAATTTGCATTGTTGAAATATGTTTGATGCTCTACAGTAAGAGACTAGGTTATGATGTACTAAATCTTGCTACACTGGTCAAGGTTAGAGTGTGTGGCTAACTTGTAAAGGTTCTACTTGCGCTTTCCATACTTAGTTTCATATGATTTGGAATGTTTGAACTTCTATGACCATACAGTGTTAGTCATGTTAGATTTTCTACAACTGGAGAGTCATGTAGTTGGAAAAACTATAATTTTGAGAGCAGTAGTGAAGCCACGTTCATCTACCCTGGTGCAGTAAAAAAAGAAATATTGTCATGTTAATTGCGTATGCTTAGCTGAATATTGCTTGCAAATTATATGTATCGTGTGTTCAGGCACCAGGGTCTCTTTCTCTCTAGCTTTGCCACAGGTTGAGAGCGGTGCCAGTGCTTCAGTACACCTAGATAAACTCATTTTCGTGAAGTTGGTTCATTAACTGATTCTTCCAGATATCACTTTGTATGTTAATAGAAACAAGATTTTCCTGTACATGTCAACATACATGTGATGTGCTTATGATCTGTTGGTAATACCACATGTGATTTGGCTAGTTTGTTAAAGCCTGCTGTGATGTATCACATATGTCCTAACATGCTGATTCTTCTGACATAAATTATTTTTCATCCTCTCTTTCCAGCTATTACTCGAGGGAGGATGCTGAAGATGCAGTCAAATATATTAGTGGAACAATGCTTGACGATCGTCCAATCCGTGTTGATTTTGATTGGGGCTTTGAAGAAGGCAGGCAATGGGGCCGTGGACGGAGCGGTGGACAAGTATTGCCTTAATTTAAGTCTAATTGAGTAAAATGTACACTTCAACTTGCTTTATGCTGACATACTGCTTGTTTGTTTCATAGGTCAGAGATGAGTACCGTACAGATTACGATCCTGATATCCTTACATACTAATATAAATCACAGTTCTAATATGGCCTACTGTACTTGTGCTATAGAACATAGATAATCCACAATTTAAATGGCAATTAGTTTTCTTACTGGTGCAAATTCAAATACTGTGTGAATTTACATATTCCCTCATTTTGTTGACTTCTCTCCTGAGTTATCAGGCTTTCCTTAACTAATCACACGAAGAGGTGGTTATGGTAAGATGGTTCAGAAGGAGCTAGAAGCGCAGAGAGAATTAGTTGACTATGGTGGAAGTTTTCAGCCGAATGCACCACCTCCATGTAAGTTCTGGGCCATTAGTGTTATTAAGTATTAACCACATACTCCTCTGTTTTTGATTTGTTGACGTTAGGAGAGTTTAGTTAGTGCAAATTTGCACTAAACTGACTGTCCTAACGTCAAGAAAAGAAAACAGAGGAGTACTTGCATGGAAGCACATTTTTTTTCACGTCATGAATTTGGGTTGTCATCACCCCTTTTTTTTTATTGTGTGTGTGTGGGGGGGGTGGGGGGGCTGCATTCGTACAGTAACTAGCCTGGTTGGAATCAACAAGGAATGTTTTGTGGAATAACAGGAAAATTTGTACTGCTTTTAGTCTTTTATGCATAGTCATGTGATCTGCACATAGTTTACAATGTAATCTCGCTCCTTACTTCTAGTGACATTCACGAATTGGCAGTTATGGTTAGTGTTGCACCAATACCTTCTTCCTTGGCATTCATTCGGAAACTCGATGTTGCATACTTCATAATCTGGAATTTTTTATTTCCGTCGTGTGATGATTCAACCCTTTACAGCGTATTTTGTGATCAGCCCATTCCTTAGTTGCTTAATCATAGCAATTTAAATATTTTATCCTCGACTTTTTTAGGTAAACTAAAGTACTGAACTTGGCTGTATGTAGCCATTTATACATGGATATTATATGGCATTTGCCAATCGTTTTTATTTTAATGTGCAGATGAGAGAGGTGAAAGGAAGAGAGGATATGGAGATTCTCACAGGAATGATAGAGGAGGTGGCATGGCTTAAACTTACTTTTTTTGTGTTTGTAATCTTTCATTCATTCTTAAATTTACATCATTCTCGTCCAGATTACCAACGGAAACGCCACCGAAATGACGATAGGTCTGGACCAGAGGCTTCTAGGAGAGCACCTGAAGATTCAGCGGTACTATTGCCTGTTCTTTGTATCACATTGAATGTCCTATCCTTTTAGTTTGCCTGCTTGAACCTAAGATATTAATGAGGTACACTCCACTGTTTATTCGCAGGAGAAAAATCCTAGGTTCCGTGAGAAAGGTGATTCTGACGAAGAAGATGACGATTATGACAAGAGGCGTCGTCGCTGAAACTGAGGAACCAGAGCTGCTACATGCAAATGTTCTTATGTCCAAGTACCCGCAGCTATTTGTAGTATACAGGTTTACCTGTATGCTGAACTTTTTTTTTTTTTGGTTCCTTTCTCCAACCGTTGCTTCGCTTTTGTATGTGACAATATATTTTCAATTAGGAATTTCAGTGTGTATTCTGCTGAAGACATGGCACTGATTTGTTACCGTAATGTTGACTTTAACTAATATTAGGATGATGAGGTTATATGACTCTTTCCCACGTTATATTTGGAAGAATTCAGGAGAATGTTGGGCTTATAGCCAAAATAACAATGATGTTGATTATATTAGAATTTTGGCATGCAATATTCATATTACATGTATATATACTATATTCGTTGTAGAATGCATCAGAATTTGTTCTTTTGAATAGTACGTTGTCCGTGCAACTGTCGTCGTCAGTTTAAGGAGTTGCAAACAGGCAGACAAGAGACAACAATTGGGTGTGTTCGTTTCCTGGGGTCTAAACTTTAGAGCTGTCACATAAAAAAGAATCTTACTATTTAGAAGTAGTAAATAAAGTTTAATTATAAAATAAATTACACGCCCCTAGACTAATTTACGATTAATTAAGTCGTGATTAGAAGACGGTTACTGTAGCATCACTTTAACTAATTTAAGCTCATTAGATTCATCTCGAAAATTAGTACCAATCTGTCAATAGGGTTTTATCATTAAATTGATCGAAATATTCATAAATAGTAGGATTCTCTTTGATGTGACAGTGTTAAATTTTAGAGGGCAGGAAACGAACAGGGCCAATAGCAGCAACAATAGTTCATCAGTTCAGTAAAGCTTTAACTCAAAGTGCTTTGTCGCTCGCTATTTATCATAAGATGGAAGGCAAATTAGTTTTTTGTTTTTCATCTCGTCTTCTGTGACGAGTTCACGTTTTCCACAAGGCAGGGATTTGTGTCTTTGGTCAATACTAGTATTTAGTTATAAATTTCCAGCGCATTGTTATTTTGTCTCAGGAAGTAGTGATGCTATTTGCATTGATGCGATTATGGTCGATGAACTCTACGGTAAGAGTTCATTTAAAAAAGGAAAAAACTAAAACATCTTCAGAAGATGTGACGGTTCCTCATATTGGGCAGAGTTCAGGAGAGCCTTGTTGCTGATAAAAGGATCGACAAAGATCTTGACTGTATTAGAATTTTGACATACTAGATTCATGTTACATTTGCCATGTACCCGATCGTACCGAATTTTGACTACAGAGATCGAAAAGTGTTCTTTGAATCCTTGTTAACAAAGATGCCGAGTTTTGAATTTGATAGTCCTCGTCGCCGGAAGTGTCTCCATCCTCCTCCGCGTCCCCGGAGTCGTGGTCTAATGGTCTTACACTCCGCCGTCCCCAGCATCTTCGTCGTCGTCCCAGAAACAGTCATCCTCCGGAACCGGCACGGGCCCGCGGCAGTAGGGGCACGAGGCGTTCACGCGCGCCCAGATGTTGATGCACTTGCGGTGGTACTCGTGGCCGCACGGCAGCTTCCAGGACGTGCCGCCGCCGACCACGTACTCCATGTAGCATATGGCGCAATCTCCGACCTCCGCTCCGTCCGCCGCCACCTCTTCCTCCTCGTCGTCCGAGTCGACGGCGATGCTCCCTGGCTCGCCCGCCTCCACGGCGATCGCCACCGACGTGAAGAACGTGTCGCTGGCGCACTTGGCGGAGACGCGGCAGAACGCGTCCACGCTGCGGGCGCACTCCCGCGGCAGGCCCGCCGCCACGACCGCCTCCTCCACCAGCTGGATCTGGCTGGACTCGATGAAATCGCCGGCGCTGCACGTGACCTGCTGCGTGCTGGCCTCGCCAGCGGCTGCTGCTGCGCGTGATGCCTTGTTGAGGATGACTATGGTGAGCAGCGGCATGCGTTCCTCGCCGAGGCTGCAGTTGATGTCCGCGGAGAGGCGGAGCGCGACGCGGGGGCACGGCTGCGCGGTGTCGCTGATGCGAACCACGTCTCGGCCATTGGCGTCTCTGGCGTGCTTGTGGCGGATGCCGTGGCGGATCTCAAAGCCGCGATCCATCGTGGCGCGCGGCGAGTCTAGCTACGTCGAGGCGATCGCAACCAAAGACGGGTGCGCAAGTGCGTGCTCGGTGCGCTCCAACGTTTCTTTCTCACATATATAGGTGGCCGCAACCAAATCCAAGTCCGAAGAGGAGACCGTATCGCAGGATCGGATTCGGAAAATTGAACCGGGCTTGTGCGCATCCGACACGGACGAGGAGGGCTCGCCCGCCCGCACCGGCTGCACGCCCCATCTGGGGCTGTATCCACCTCCGCCGCCGCACGCCGCTCACCGCTTCGCTCTGGTCTCGTTTCGCCATCTCTCTCGGCGCTGCTGCTCATCAATTGCACTACGAAGGTCCGACATAGCAGCAGCAGATATCGATCGCGTAAAAAGTGACGGCCGTGTAGCCCGGATCAGCAGGTCACGACCATCATTATACATGAAAAAAAAAAGAACAGGCAGGAGCACGACCTTTCCTTTTAAGGAGAGTACGGCAGATCCACAACTGAGCATTCCACTACCAGATATCGGCAAGTCAAGTCTTATCATCGAACAAATGAAAGGGAACAGGCTTACAGGCACTTCCTTCTAAGAAGACGAGATGACTGCAGATAAACACGGAACATTCCACTATCAGGTACCCGTTACTTGGATTATTGAGGAACAGAGGGCGCCACATTGCTTATATTCATTGCGAAATCCATTGTACATTGTGTTCCACCAACATCAATACAAGCAACTTTATTCACTGTCCATGTGGTACTTCCAGCTGCAACAATTAGGAGATCGGCTTTGCACGAGTGGCAGGATCCTCTTCGTGTTCCAACCAAATCATGAAGACATAACCAAGACTCCAGAGCAGCACGTACTGGAAGGGAACCCAGCACAGCACTGCAACGAGACTAAGGATACTCCCAACATACTGGGGATCCTTAATGTAACCAAAGGGAAATTCTGTCACCCAAGGGATCTTCTTCCCAAATCGAACTCCATAGTAGGTACCAGCTTCACCAAGCAGTTGGTACACCCTGAAAGAATAAAAGAAGATATTTAGCAACAAATGAGAAACTTAATGCACATATTTTCTGATGTAAATACAGCACAACGATTGCATTAGGGGATCCGATTTAACATCTCAGAGGAGCAACTCAAATTGAAGGCCATCATTTTTATTATGAGCAAATACAGCACTGAGATTGTTTACAGCTTGGTAAATTCTGATGTATTTTTGCCTTAGCAGGTTCTGTCATGACATCTCGGAAAAGTGTTAACCAATCACTAAATACAATGTGGTTGTTATCCCGAGAACATAGCAAAAGGACATAGGCTACTACTGGAAGACAACAGCACCTCTGGACATTGTCTACATCTTTGACCTACAGGGTATGGTGGTCATTCTGAAAACAAAGTAAAATAGGCTGCTACTAAAAGCCTTGACATACAAACCAGAAGAGAAACTAACTTTTTAGAACTTGTGTGCCTTATGAAATACCTCAGACTACTCGAGAAAAACAGAATGAAAATACATATGCTATCAAACTTCCAGCCATTTCACATTATGAAGAATCCCATTTGAACTGCAACATCAGATGGATCCGCCTGGATACCATCCACTATTGTGTATATTATAAATGGGAAGCAATAGATTAAAATTCCAGGGTAGTGATTTCAACATGCATGTAACTCACCAAGCAAAAAAGTCACTTGATGTTTGCATAGCCAAGGACATTGATGCTTCGATTAGTGTGCATTAATTTCCTTGTGCCAAAATATGCAACTAGATTATCATGAGCATGCAAAGACCCAATTTTACATTCATGGTTACAGGCTCATATTAGCAGTGAATCGAAAAACTCAGTGTCACATATAACATTGCCTGTCAACCGTCCTGGTCTTACATCCACAATATTTTCAAGTTTTTCTTCAACCATTTATCATAGCCCAATTTCTGTGACACAAACCTATATACGAAAAGATAGCACTAAGAAACGACTCTCCATAAAGCGTACTTTGCAGGAAATTCTGGTTTCTGTTCATCATAGTCATAGAGCATGAGAACATCGTTTTAATCTTAACCATAACCCTTAGACCTTTGAAGCGTGTGATGCCATTATGATGGCCTGGACAAAAATAACAGATTAATTTCATGTCAACCGGAGCTTGATGGTTTAGATTTTTTGGGGGCCGTGGTACGAATAGAAAATATGTAGGCATTATTGTTATTCAGTTCTTTTCCCTTCACCAAATCATAGTTTAATTCCAGCCCATCGCACTTGGACTGATGCGCAATATAAAAAACTTTTGCTTGTTATAAGCCTCTTCTATGATGCTGATGTGCACAGCACTAGTTTGTAGAAAAGAAAACAGAAAAAAACATGACGATTGTTTGACAAAATGACAACCTAAGTAACCCACTCCTCAAACTATATACAAGTATATCTCTAGTTTTTTAATCACTTGTAACACTGTTTAAACAGCTGGAGCAGTTCAGTTGCACGAAATCCACACACTAGACTTGCAGGAATAGACCGAAGTAACATTGTAACAGCATTTTTCATCCGAGTCAGTGACCTGCAACTGCAATTCCTACAGCTTAACAAACTTGAGGACGATTCTCGAGAGAATGCACGTCTATAACAGCAGGAATCGATCGGGGACGCGGAAACGACGCTAATTGACCAACCAAGCAAGGCGCCTCAGTCGCGCAGAAAAGCACCCAGGGGGAGTGAAGAGGATCGGGAGTCGGGACGGGTCGGACACTCACTTGAAGTTGAGGTACTGCCCAGCGGCGAGAAGGACGAAGCAGTAGAGCGGCGGCGGCCAGGAGAAGGTGGCGACGGAGGCGAGCGCGAGGAGCTGGAGCGCCTTGAGCACGTGGGATACCTGCGCCATGCGGTGGCACGGGTCGACGCCGCGTCCGCACAGGTCCACCCACCGCTGCGGGTGTGTCCACAGCGCGTAGTAGAACGGGAACGGAAGGAGCACGCCCACGGCCGCCACAATGGAGACCATCTTGCCGGCGCGGTCGCAGTCGCGGGGGCTCAGGCGTGAGGCTCGTTTTAGCAGGCGAGATGTTCGACGGCGTGCCTCACTCAGCCGAGATGGGGTTGGTGGCCCTTCGGGACTTGGGAGTTGGGACTGGAGTCACTGGACGCCGGTTCACACACGTGGAGAGCAGCAAAGGAAAGAAACGGTTGATTGCCCAGTGGACCAAATTCTCCAGCGGGCCTCAGCCACTCGGAAGATGATGCCTAAAGCACATGGGCCTCCGGCCAGGCCCTGCTGCTGCTTCACTCCGTCGGGTCGAATCTGAGCCGCAAGCAACGGCTCCTCGTTGTCCCTCTCAAAAAAAAAAAGCACGGCCCCTCGTTCGCCGTAGTCGCCGCGACAGTGACCGTGGCATTTAGGTTCAAGATCGTACATATCCGCGGCCTTCTTCGCAACCGTGGGTTCAACATCGAATTTCGGTCTGCTATTAAACATGCAATCAGAAATGGGGATTGGCAAGTTCAGACTCCAGACGCTGTTGGACAATGCAATCGCTGGCTGGCGATTGACAATGGAAATAGAAATACAAATAGCAGTAGCAGCGACGCAGTTGGAGAATGCACATCGCTGCCTGGAGATAGACAATTGAAACAGAAATGGCAGAAGCAGAGGCCTGCCAAGCAGGAGGCTGCAAGTTCTCAGATTGCGATGCACTCACGCATCAGTTCACACTCGAACATTCTGCAAAACTTATTCAAACAAGATCCGCCAGCAAACTATGGTCGAGCCATCAGCGAAGTTAAAATGCATGCATTCAGCATTTCATGATTTAATAATAATGATATAAGTTGTAAGTTTGAAATGCTCACTGATGGTCGTTCCACGAGCGGAGTAATCAAACTGAGTTCCAACTTTTCATAACATTGTAGAAATTAATTGTTGAGTTATTAGGTATGTTGCTGAAGGTATAGGTAGTGCCTCATATTGCGTCATGTGCTAAGATCCAACAAGTCAAATGCAGAATTAGAACATTGCAAATTCCAATCGTTGGAACTGGTTCACAAGCAGAAAACATATACATATCCATAAGGTTCTCTCGAAACATGTAAGACCTAGCCCACCAAAACTTGAAACTGCAACAAATTAATACACTAAATCCCACAATTTAAATGATGCCAATCTTGTTGGCCACATCAAGAGCATCATAGTCTGGTGTCAGCTTCACGTAAGCCTTCTTCTTCCCATCAGGCCTGTTAACCAAGAAGAATGGATCAGATTATCAAGCAAGATGTGATTGGAATTATAGCACAGAAGATGCAAATGAACAGTTACCTGATCAGAGTGTTAACCTTCTTTGCCTGGATGTCGTACATCTTCTTAACTGCAGCCTTTATCTTCTTCTTGTCGGCCTTGAGGTCAACGATGAAGACAAGAGTGTTGTTATCTTCGATCTTCTTCATCGCAGATTCAGTTGTGAGTGGGTATTTGAGGATTTGGTACTGGTCAAGCTTGTTCCTCCCAGGCGCACTAACTCTTGGGTACTTTGGGTCTCTTGGCTTCTTGAAAGTCTTTGGGCGATGAAACGTCACAGATGTGCGGATCTTCTTGGTCTTCCTCTTGGTCGACCCAGACTTAACTGCCTTGGCAACCTTCAAGGCCTGAGTCTTGCTATCAGCCTTCTTCGGGGAGCTAGAATATTTTAGATCAGAAATAAAGAGCAAGTCAGAACATCATCTCCTACAAATAAACCAAACCAGCACCCAGCAATAAAAAAAACAGATTCTTCAACAGTTCCAATCACGATATTTTCAGAAAAGATGTCACATGTTTCTAGTCACATTGTTTTAGATAAAAGCAGCATAGGAGAAACAGAAACAAGTATTGCATTCTTTTTTCCAGCAGGATGATATGTAATGACAAAGTGGTTATCATGATGCAATTGCAATGGTGATTTAGACATAAAAACACTTGAATAAAAGAAAATCCAATGAACACATACAAAAAACATGGGTTCTAGGTTCAAAGATGGGATGAATTTGATACCTTTAGGCGCCATTGGTACCTCAACAGCAGAGTGGAACCTGTTCAGAAGAAGGAAATCAGATGAAAAGGTTAGAAATAAAAAGGGTAATACATAATAGTACCTGGTAAATTAAGGGAAAAACTACTGAAGAACAAACCAGATGTACAAAATATTACTGATCAACTTAACTATGGCATATCACCAGTAAATGACATGATAGGGGGACTCAACAAGTCAACATCAATTCTTCATTACTAAATATCGCTTGACTGAGGCATAACTTACTTTAGGTCTAGAGAAAAACTGCAGTCATGGACTGCTATGGTTATATGCTAATATGCATAGATAAAAGGGGCCTAAGTTGCACGGTATCCGCTTATTAAAAAAAACTACTAAGAGAACCCCGCAATCACACCAGACCGACAGGGAAATGTTTTGATTATGAAATGGGTTCCAACACCAATGAGTACTAGATAGCAGAAAGTCCATTGCACAACTGGTACAACAATTTAACCAATGGCCGACTTCACAGCTGAGACAACAAGTAAAGCAATAGGAATTCCTGATGCATACGAGTAAGAGGAGATTTCGTATAACAGGAACAGAATCTAGCAACATAAACTTCCTGAAAGAGGCATCAAATCTACACAGCCGACATATCACCAGTAAATCGCATCAAAGCGCCACAAACTGAACCAAGAAATGCCGGGACGGTAGAATTCGAGGAGAAACGGAGGAGGCGGCCGGTCGGTTTACCTGCGGGGAAATGCGGAGCTATGCCGGCGGACGACAGGAACCCTAAGCGGCTGCGGCGTTTCTTTTATAGGAGAGCGGTGGGTCGTTCAGTGAGCCGGGCTGGACCAATAAGGCCTAAGGCCTCTGTTTTGGGGCTTGGGCCGATAGCCTCTCTCGTGGGCCAATTCTTTCTAGTTTTGCACACAGACACAGGATGATGATTCTTGGTTACAAGATTTCGCATTTGTTCAGACTTACCTGATTTCACCCGAACCTGATGAGAGTATTTTTATCACCCCACACTACCCCAGAAAAATGGACTTTGACCCCTGTCATCAACGGATGCATTTCTGTTTTGCTATCATTGCAACCAAATCGGTGTACTTATGCATACTTTGGTTGAGAACTGCCGACACCGCAAAATTAATCTGGCACAATGAATCAAAATATTGCAGCGGATATCAGGGTCAACTAAGAAAGTGATGATTGATTCTCAAGCAATTCAATCCTTACAATATCATATTGCATCAATGAGCAAAAAAGAAAACTCAGTGCATGAAATTAACAACCACAACGACCGGAGAAAAGAGAAGTTTGAGACAATACAGATACTCATGTCAGCAGCAGGAAGAACTACACATTTTAGCAGAATCTAGACTAGTAGATTTAACAATTGATACTATCCTATAACCTGCCTTGCACACTCCAGAAAAGCATCAAAAATTCTGGGCCTCTTCTTTTGATTCAAAAAACTAAGCTCGTTACTCAGCGTCACCATCATCTTCAGTTTCTTCGACTTTTTGCGGTGCCACGCTATCTTCAACCTCTGTAGGGTCCTCATCCCCAGACTTTTCAGGGCCTGGTCCGGCAGAGACCTTGACCATTGCGGGGCGCAATAGCCTTTCCCCGAGTATGAAACCCTTTCGGAACTCCTGGATGATGATCCCCTCTGCATACTCAGCTGATTCTTCTCTCATAATGGCTTCATGGAGCTGAAACAGAGAGTACAATTTTAAGTGAAATTTTATCTCCGTAAATCCTGAGATGGAAAAAGAAGCCCTTTTGTAGCGACGGTCAAATAGCCAACTGCCTCTACCAGTCGCTTCCACTGAACTATTATCCAAGACTGAAACAACGGGCATGCAATATAAGGAAGAAAGAATCATTGAATGTATCGATCATAAAATTTTATTCTACCAATGTGTTAGGAATGCTTCGTAGTTCTTACCATAGGATCAAATGGTTTGCCAACAGTTTCAACATCTTCAACCCCCAAGGAAGTCAGAATCTCAATAAACTGCTTATAAATGCTCTGGTAGCTATTATTTATTTTCTCCTCTCCCTCTGTTTCCACCTTGATTTGTGTCTTCGCTCTTTCAAAGTTATCAAGAACAGGCAACAAGCTCTCTACAACTTCCCCTTGCACGTTTGTCATCATATTAAGCTTCTCATTTTCTGTCCTTTTCCTAAAATTATCAAAATCAGCACTTATCCTCAAGATGCGTTCACGTTGGGTTGCCAGTTCAGCATCCAAAACAGTGATTTTGCTGGCAAGAGAACTTTTCTCATCCTCAATAGAAAGTAAAAAGGCCTCTATCTCAGCAATTTTTGCTTCATCATCATTACTGAGAGCTTCTTTGTATGACTGTAGTGCTGTCATAACAACTGAGGGACTTTCATCTGAGCTTGCAGCACCATCTGTAGCACTGTCTTCAGTAACTTCCGTTTCTGAATCCTCCTCCTGCAGCAAAGCAGCAGCAGAATATTAAAAACTAGCATCCAATACAGATCAGATGTGGATGCACTTCTACAAAGTCCACTTGTACAATTTATCCAAGAAAGATATTTTTATACCAATACCATCTTGGGTAGGCATGAGTACGTTACTGTTCATGTAACAATTCAATCTGCATGAGTAATAGTGTACAGTGTGCAGTTTAACTGTTGTAAGATGCATTACGCGAGTCGGGTAATGTTACCATTTCTACACTGAGCACTTTATCTAAAATTTTTATAATTCAAATGCGATCTAACAATATTGTCAAATACGAAAACTGAAGACTTGGTAGCATTCTAGAGAAAAGAGATAGACGAATGTCTTCAGGCAACTGAATTGCATGTCTTGTTGGATTCTACAGACTATAAACAGTAGACTAGTGCCTTCATGAGGAAGCACAAGCACAAAAGCATGTAGGTAGAGCTATACAATCGAATAACTAGATTGCGAGAGTTATGTTCCAAATATATTTGGAATCACCAAAGTTCCAAACAGACAAACGAACAGCATACAGTACCCTAGTTTTTCAACAAAAATGCAGCAGTGTCTACAGACATTTTCAGCAAGCCATCCAAAAAGGTGCTATCCAATGCTCACTCTACCAATGAAAATAACTAATGTGCAATAAAACTAGCTAATCTAAGCATAAAAAAATATCCTCGCTTTCTCAGGATCGACATTAGGAGCACTTGAAGGTATAATTAGACCTTTTAACCACTGATCATGACTAACAAAAATCTACTTGCATGTCACAGGACCATTTAAGATCGCAACATAAAAAGCTTCACATCACCCTTATAATCCATAGAATTAGCTGAATAGCATATAATGACGTGATTTTTAGCTGACGTGATTCCAACTGAATATAAATAACTATAAGCAGAGAAGGTGACCACAGCGCCAAACCCACATTACACATGTACCTAAAACCTTCATATCAGAATATAGAGAGAAAGGGAGAGTTTCCACAAAAATTTGTATCAACTACCTGTTCACCAAACGGATAGTGGAGAATACATCTAGAACAAAGCAAGAGTATATAATTCGCCCTCAGATGTTAAATGCAGATCATTTCAGTTCATATCATCGCTCAACACAAGATTTGACCATGTGTATTCTCCGAGTAAATAATAAGTTGTTGTCATTCATATGTCTACCTAAATTCCTTCAAGGCCGCTAACTACATCGGAAATCTATCAGCTCTTCTTCGGGAATCGGGACTAAACAAACAGTTTGTCCAACAGAACAAGGATAACAAGTAATACCTACAAGAGTGACAGCCAGAGCGCCCCCTCACCTGTGTCGCTGTCTGTGCGGCCTCGTCTGCCTCGGTGGCGCTCAGGCGCCGCAGCCGGTCCAAGGGGCGACCGGGGACGCGGGAAGTCGGTAATAGCCACGCCCGGAGCGACCGCGCCGGGACGCGACGGGAGCAGATAAGCGACACGCACCGCCCACGCGGCTCTCGTGAGGGCAGAGGCGGGGGCGCGAGGGCGGCGGCCGTGCGGAGAAGGGCAGCCATGGGCGCGCGGTGGGCGGCGGGACGCGGAGGGGTAGAGTTTTTGGCTTCGCGCGAGCTATCGGATTCGGGGAGGAGAAGGAGCGCGGCGGGCACGAGATAACTCGCGTTCAGTTGGATGGATGGAAGAATCCAGATGGGTGTTTCTTGTGTGTTTTCTGGAAAGGGCTCTGGCCTCTAGGTCCCTCCCAGCAAAGTCGAGTCAATTTGAAATTCATTTGAAATTGAGAAATTGATAAGAAATATGGTTAGTTTCACGCGAAAATATAAAAGCACGTGTATATTAATCTTAAATTACGCCATGTGTATGGCGCATGCATGTATATTAATCTAAAATTACACCGACAATAGATGGTGTAATTGAAAGTAATTGAACTCGCAATGTGGATGGAGGGATGCGATTGGTGGAGTATTTATAATTATTTGGTAATGCTTGAATTGATTTTATGTGTGTGTGATTTGACTGTTTTATGATCAACTTGTCTAAGCAATATAGTGATATGTTGTTGTACAGAGTTCATCATGTGGATAATAAGTAACATTCATAGAGGATAAGCTATAAGTTTCATTCCTCCTCCTAATGGTAGTGTGACATCCATGGCTATAAATTTGGATAGGATAAAATATAGATCCACACGGAATGGGTCAATAACGGTAGGTACAACGCTACACATAAGCGGTCTTATAGGCTAGGAGTCTTTATCATGTGGGAGAGAGAGAGAGAGAGAGAGAGAGAGAGAGGGTAAGAGAAAGAAATGGTCACCTTATGCGCTAGAATTTTAGGCGTATGAGATGGCTCACGCACCATTGTACAAGTTCTATAGTTGTCATGTAACTCGTAATTTCATCCATAAACTTAGAAGATATCAATTTTTACAAGACAACTAAAACAATCACCCGATGTATTAGTGGTTTAATAGACCGTCTCAATGTTATGTGACATGCATGAAATAAGCTATAAGACTACACATTTATACCTGCCCTAAGATACCTATATTGAATTTGTTATCATTTGACATCTAAACCCCAGCAACGGCTTGTCCAAATTTAAGGTGTGAGTGATACTATTGCAATGGCTTTGTCGTAATGGCTTGTCCACTGGACTCATGTCAATCTCCTTTTACTCATGTAACCAATGCCAATCGTGGAGAAACTTTGAACGTTGCTTTAGCTAACATTGAGTGGTGATGAGCTCTCAGTGATCAAGTGGTGATATAAATATACAAACCATAGTTTGCACCAAAGCATGCAACTTTCGTTAAGGCTCATTCGTTTGTTGTGGATTGAAATAGGGTTAGGAATTGTTCTAGTCATACAATAAGTGAATCTGGAGCATCACGAGCTGAAGAAGTATTATGGGTCTCTTGGCGCACATAATGGCTGAGAATGATCCGAATTTCACTCCTCGCCGACTTTAACTAAACAGTTATACCGCCATGAACCACATTTCATTCCGCATGGATTGGTCCTCGTCTTGGGTCGTTTGGTGAGAAACAAACAAACCTTATCATTTCAGAATTGAATCAAACTTAAGAGATGCATACACTTTCCAAGAGAGGAAAACTCTTTTAAGGTTCTTGGATATCTTGTCCACTCCCTTTTTAAATTGTTATCATCGTTGACTTTTTCTAATGTCGACCATTCATCTTATTAAAAAATTAAGAAAACATCATATATGTTGTTAGAATGTGTCCTATCACTAAAGAAATTCGAAATATAACATCTAACATTTTATATTTGAATAAGACGAGTGGTCAAATGTCTCAAAAAAATCGATGGCGGCAACAATAGAGTGGAAATCATTCTTGATCTGGCTTTATCTAATTATCTTAGTTTTTTCATATCCACAAATTGATAAATACTACCTCTGTCAAAAAATGTAAGTAATTGTTGACTTCTAGGTATCAGCTTTGACCACTCATCTTATTTAAAAATTTTGTTAAAATGTTATTTATCTTTTTATAATTTGTTTTATCATTGGATATATTTTAAATATTAATTATTAATTATTATATTTATGTAAATATTTTGAATAAGACAAATGGTCAAACATAGCGAGTTGAAGGTCAACAAATCCTTACATTCTTTAACGGAGTAAGTATGAACATAGCTAGAGGATTCATACGCTGTCATTCTCATCGGTCACTCGATCGCTAGGACCCATGACCATGATCCGTATAGTGATGCATATTTTTTATCAAACCTTGTGGATAAAATATGCATCACTATACTGTTGTGGAGGCTTGAGAAGTAAGATGTGCACGCAAATATCTAGAGCTCTAGCTTACTCGCGGGATGAAGAAGCGAAAAGAGTTGGTTAGCTCAAGCTCCTATAATTGTTGGTCCGCAATCACATATATGCGCGTGTTCTTCCCTCCTGTTGTTGTGGTTTGGTAGGTAAACGCTTGTCGAATTTGACTTGGCCTGGCTCTCACAAGGAACCGTACGAATTTTTTTTAGATAACGAGGCACCGTACGAGCTAGTGCTACAGTCTCGTCAGCTCGTGTGCCGTCGGCCGTCACCAGTCGCACAGAGCTGAAGAAATTATCTTGGAGCCCACTGATGTGAGCAGAGAGCACCCACCATTCCAGACTCCAAAGCATCTTTTCACCCGTTTCTCGCAAATTTTGGGGTGGTTCAGCGACCTTGCCTTCCACAGCATTGGAGTTGGACCTAACACTCCTTGGTCACGTTGTCCACTTATGCTGGCCAGAGTTGTAACGTAGAGGGTTTGGTCGTGGCAAACTCATCACAGAAGAAGGCAAGGTTCCTCAAAATTATCAAGGTGTGGTGTGCTTCTTGATCAAAATTTATCAAGACGATCTTTTAAACGCTGGAGTTCCTCAACAATTTTGGGACGAAAATTCAGTCGTTGGCAGATTCACTGATGCATGATTTTTTTTTGAACTTAGATTGATTTATGATTTCAAGTTCTATTTTTCAGTGTGGGCTTCAGTTTACGTGTGTGTCAAGTAGAAATCAGAGGAATACTTTCCAAATTCGTTAAATCTCAATCGGTAGCTGCTTATGGGAGATAAATGAAAAATTAAAAGAAAAGAAAAAATGGCATAATCATACTTATAAATCCTTACATCTGTTGTAATTTCGCGGATTAAATCGAATTGTTCATTATACAACTGTTTCATGACCATAATACGGCACAAAATGTGAAGTACATCCTGCCGAAATGGAACAAGCAGGAGCATAAGAATGTGCAGGAGCTGTGTGTGAATCAAAGAATCTTTGCTGCAACCTATTAATTTGTAAAATCACCCCGTGCCTCTCTTCCCTACCGTTTTCTTCTTTCCGTCTACAAGGAAGAAGGATCAGAAGTCGAAGATGAGCTTCCGGAACTTCTCCATGTGCTCGGCCTGCAGCGAGATGGCCACGGACAGGCTGCCGTCGCGGTTGGCGCTGGGCAGCACGAACGCGAGCCCCTCGTACGCGATTCCCCCGGGGCCCATGAAGACGGGCCTTCCCCAGCCGAAGTCGGCGTCGTGGATGGGCAGGCGCACCCAGCTGGTGAGCCCGAGGTTGGGGCACCGGAACGTGTGCGCGCCGCGCACCAGCGCCGACAGGTCCGGCTGCAGCTCGAGGTAGTCCAGCGCGGAGCGGCAGTACCCGTCGTCCATCCGGTCCAGCGCCGCCTGGATCACGGCGGCGCCCTCGGCCACGCCGGCGGTCACCGTGCCCGCGTCGGCCAGCGGCGTCGCCGTGAAGATCACGTTGCCGAAGTAGCCCTCGGGCAGCGGCGGCTGCAGGCGCTGCCGCCCGTCCGTGGCGCAGTACAGCTTGGTGGGCTGGTCGGCCGGGAGCCCGCGGGCCAGGGACGCGCACCGCCACACGTGGGCCGCGAGCACCGCGTAAGTGCTGAACCGCGGCGCCGAGCCCTCCTTGGGCTGGGCCGGGAGCTGCGAGCGCAGGCGGCCCAGGTCGGAGCGGCTCAGCTTGAAGATGGCCACGGCGGTGGGTGGGGTCGCGGGCTTGGCAGTGAGCGCCGCCTGCGGCGGCTCGGAGGACAGCATGGCGGGGGCCGGTTGGTACTCGATGTGAGGGTAGGTTGGGGATGGTGGGTCCCGCGCGCGGAGGAGGGTGCGGTCGATGAAGGGCATGACGGCGATGGGGACGCCGCGGCAGAGGTCCGCCCATGAGTTGATGAAGTGCAGGCCGGAGAAGCCGTCAGCGACGTGGTGCTGCATGCCCACGCCGAGAGCTACGCCGCCGCACTTGAAGTGGGTTACCTGGATGGAGCAAAAGCGCACGAGCAATGTCAGGATCAGAAATGACTTCATTGTTTTATTTTTTTACTTTGTGAGATCCTGTTTAAATCATAATGTTGTAGTATTACATTACATGGACGATGATCCCAAATTTAACATTACACATTGCATTGCATCTGATTAAGGAAACATGACGACTGTCCAGCCTAGGAGTGACGAACTTTCGTGGCAAAGGAAAACAAAGAGAAAGCAGTGCTCTACTGTGGAAGGCTACTTCCCGCCGACGAATATATTTACGGCTATCAACTTATCATCGTACAAAAACAATAAATAAATGGAAGATGCGTTCCATTCAAAGGTGCGGTTTTGAGTACTACTGTAGTATCAAATTGCATCCCGGTCCCAAACCCAATCAATTGGTCAATAGGCAAAAGGCAATACAGTGTCTCAACAGTAATTGAAGTGGATCGAGACAGTAATCATGGCCAGAAAGATATATCCGCTAGATGGTACGATTGAAGGTTGCGTGCTGTCGCGACAAGAGCGAAGAAATTTTTGCTGACACTTGTTCGACAATCATTTTCGTCGAACCACCATGTGATGTGTGCATCCGAAGTAAATGTCGGCTTGCAAGCAAAGCGACCGCACGCTATCAATCAGTGTATGTAGTTGCGGAGTCACACCAGACTGCGCACAGGTCGAAATGGAAAGGTTGCACATGATGAGTGTTACCTGTGGCCGCCTTTGGCCCTGTTTGTTTCCAGGTATATAATTTTTAGAGGTCAAATCAAAGAGAATTTTATCATTTTAAGTCTTAAATAAAGTCTAATCTCGAAACTAATTGCAAATCCCCTATCTAATTCATGAGACGAATCCAACGAGGGTAATTATGGTGTTATTAGAAGATGTTTACTTGTAGCATCACCGTAGCAAAACATAGATTAATTAGGATCATTAGATTCATCTCGCAAATTAGAGGAGGTCGTGACATAGGTTTTGTTATTAAATTAATAAAAATACTACTTAAATAGTAAGATTCTCTTTGATGTGACAGATCTTAAATTTTAGAGAGCAGGAAACGGCCTTTATATACAGGCCAAGTCAGGTGGCTCGTAATCTGTTGCAAACAGAGCGAAAAAATGAACCTACTGGGGATGCTACAGTTCGCCCCTGGACCAGAACAGAGGGTCTGGCCCAGTCCTGTTGGCGGGAGAGCGAGAGTTTGCAGCGAACTCCTGCTCTGGAAGCGTTGTTTGAGGGTGTGTTCGTTTTCAGTATATAATTTTTAGAGGGTCAAATCGAAGAGAATTTTATTATTTTAGAAGTCTTAAATAAAGTCTAATCTCGAAACTAATTGCAGATCCCTATCTAATTCACGAGACGAATCCAACGAGGGTAATTATGATGTTATTAGAAGATGTTTACCGTAGCATCATCGTAGCAAAACATAGATTAATTAGGATCATTAGATTCGTCTCGCAAATTAGAAGGGGTTACGTGACATATATTTTGTCATTAAATTAATAAAAATACTACTAAATAGTAAGATTTTCTTTGATGTGATGAGTATAATTTTTAGAGGGCAGGAAACCAACAGGGCGTGAGAGTTGAAAAGGCCATGCGAGAATCTTGCGAGGTCTACCCGGAACCACGCACCGACAGGTTAGGTACGTAGCACAGTCAATAAAAACACATGAAACAGCGCGCAGCAGGCGTGGTCTTCCCACTGGTTCTCCTCGCTGCTGTCGCCAGCTAAGGCCCTGTTTGTTTCTTGCGCTTCTAAAATTTAAGCAATATCACGTAAAGAGAATCTTATTATTTATGAATATTTTGACCAATTTAATGATAAAACCCTATTGACAGATTGGTGCTAATTTTCGAGACGAATATAATGAGCTTAATTAATTTATGTTTTGCTAAAGTGATGCTACAGATAACCGTCTTCTAATCATTACCCTCATTAGATTTGTCTCAGTAAATTAGTCTAGAGACCTGTAATTTATTTTATAATTAAACTTGATTTAGTACTTCTTAAATAGTAAGATTCTTTTTAATGTGACAGTTATAAACTAAAGTTTAGACCCGGAAAACAAACACACCCTAAGCTAAATTCGTTTTTTTTTAACCTCAGCTAAGGTAAGCTCGCTGAGCGGTCACCGTCTCCCGCGCGCGACTCGGTTCGCACCGGCACGGCGACAGCGGCGAAAGCCTCCAGCCGCTTGACCCAGAACTGGCAGCACCCGCGCCGTCCATGCGTCCCCGGCACATGCACCGACAGCGGCGGACGGAGAAGCTTCCAAAGGCCCCGCCTCGTAATAACACGACGCGTCTGCCTACGTTGACCTGGCAAGTGGCAACACTCGTGGGCGGTCCAAATCAAAGGCCCCGTTCGTTTCACCTCTAAAATTTAGATATCTGTCACATCGAAGAGAATCTTATTATTTAGTAGTATTTTTATTAATTTAATAACAAAACCTATGTCGCGACTTCACTCTAATTTGCGAGGCGAATCTAATGATTCTAATTAATCTATGTTTTGTTACGGTGATGCTACGAGTAAACATCTTCTAATAACACTGTAATTACCCTCGTTGGATTCGTCTCGTGAATTAGATAGAGAGTCTGCAATTAGTTTCGAGATTAGACTTTATTTAGTATTCAAAATGATAAAATTCTCTTTGATTTGACCCTCTAAAAATTAGATAGGGAGAAACGAACAGGCCCAAAGTTTATCACCGCACGCAACCGCGCTCGATCACCTACTCGTACAGTCGTACTCGATCGATCTGTCCCGCCGACGCCTCCCCGAAACCGGAAATAATAATAATCGCGTAGAATAATGGTGTTACCTGGACGACGAGGAGCGGGAAGGACGAGATGTCGTCGGTGTACTCGACGGCGGGGATGAGGCGCTTGAGGTCCATGGTGGGCGCGAAGTCGCCGAAGTCGTGGACGCAGGCGTCGGGCGCGTCGGCCTCCTGGAACAGCACGCCCTCCGCGTTGCAGTCGATCTCCACGCGGCCGTCCTCGTCGCGCGCCAGCCGCCCGGCCATCGGGTAGAAGGGCACCAGCGCCTCCGCCAGCGCGCGCCGCATCCGCGCGCCGTCGAAGAAGCTCCCGTCCGCCAGCGCCAGGCCCCGGCCCTCCGCGTCCTCGCGCCGGAAGAAGTAGACGCTCGGCGTGTGGAAGCGCGGGACCACCAGGTCCGGCCCCGAGTTCCACAGCCGACCGCGGGGGTCTCCGCCGCCGGGCGCACCGTGGCGGCCGACCCGCGCACCGTGATCTTCATGTTTCTGGTTGGTTCCTGCCTGCACCCAACCCCACCACCATTCCGGTTTTATTGTCAGTTATTATTATAGTAATTGATTGAAACGCGCGTCTCTCAATAGTAATAGTGAGCGTAGCGAATCCAGGCTGGAAGACGAGGAACAGAGGATGGACCAACCTCCCTTGCGCGATCGATCCCAGACAGTCGCTCGGCGCTCGGCAAGATCTGGAACCCAACTCCTCGGCGGCGTGGTGGTGAAGCAGACGCGGTCGTCGTTAGTTAGGTGGCGTTGTGTAAAGCTCTTGGTGGAGAGCTGGTGAGCGAGCGCGGGGTGGGGCGGCTTTTATAGCCGGGCGGCGGGCGCGGCGCAACTCTTTTGCCGGAGAATTATCAAAAACAAAAAACACTTTTGCCGGATCTCCTGCTGCTCCTCGCCCACCACCACGCGCGCTCCTTTCTTTTCCTCGAAAAAATGCAAGAAATCGCGGGCGTTTGGTGGGATGGATGACCCGCGAAAGCGAAGCGGAGGTGGGCGACGGTATTCTGGATCGGGTGGGGTTCGTCGTGCGTCCGCCCTGCTGCCGTCGTCGGCTACTGCCTCGGTGCACGCGGTCACGGGCCGGTGGGCCCAAGCCGGTGACCTGCATCACCAGTCACAATGGCTGGCGCTTTGAAAGGGCGGCCGAGCCCGACCATCACTGCCGCGCCGGGAGCGACTGCGTCTCCATTCCTAGAATGTTGTCTGGGTGTGTTAGTTGCGTGGGGTCTAAATTTTAGAGTTGTCACGTCGGAAAGAATCTTATTATTTAAGAGTATTAAATAAAGTTTAATTACAAAATAAATTAGAGGCTCTAGACTAATTTACGAGACGAATCTAATGAGGTTAATTAAGTCGTGATTAGAAGAGCGGTTCATTGTAGCATCACTTTAGCAAAATATAGATTAATTAAGCTCATTAGATTCATCTCGAAAATTAGCACCAATCTATCAATAGGGTTTTGTCATTAAATTGATCGAAATATTCATAAATAGTAAGATTCTTTTTGATGTGACGATCTTAAATTTTAGAGGAGAAACGAACACACCCCTAGTTTTTTATTTGATGTGACAGTGCTGACTCGAACGTGCCCCCGCGTGTATTATCATGACCACTGCCAACCACGAATCGTGACCATTGCACTGCCGTGGCCCCGACGTGGAGTAGTAATACCATTCCGACGTGGACATTCAACTCAACAATCTTACTCCTTGGCTGAAATTAGCGCAGCATTTGTAGCTAAGAACGGGAGACGTGATTCTCCAGACTCCAGCAGGAACGTTTCTCGATTCTAACGAGTGCAGGTGAAGCGAGAACCCACGCACCAAACAATGTTTTTATTCCCTCCGCTTGAAGGTCACACTCACACAGCCCTGCTTCATCGTCAAGCGTAAAGAACAATGTTTTTTTGACCCGGAAAAGCGTAAATAATCAGTACCTGGTGTGTTTGGTGAGACAAAAAAATCGCAGGATAATACGCGACCGGTGGCGGCCAGCAACCTGCCGTCAATAGTTTTCAGTCTCTGCATAGGACGTGTTTTTCTCCTCCTCCAAAAGCGATGGATCGCTGCCATTATTCCTCGGCATCATGCGGCGGTTACGTTGGGCCCGAGTCAGGCTGAGGCTGTGTTTGGTTGGGCTTCCAAGCCTGCTTTTGCTTCGAAAAGTCGGAAGCCCAACCAAAGAGCCGAACTTCAGGCAACCTGCTGTGGAGAAAGCAGCTTTCACCGTATTCATTTTTCACAGCAGGGGAGAGCTGCTTCTAGCGGCTGTAGCTTCTCCAATTTCCACGAAATTACCCGCACCGCCACCGGTTAGTCATACCGTTTCGTTCGATTGCAAAAGAAAAACGAGAATCGAGCCCGTGCGTCCCGCCTCCCATGCGGTGCTAGGGTTCTGCGCGCCTCCTCGATCCGGGCGCGGCGGCGGTCGGGCGAGTCTTGGCGTGCCTCCCGCCTCCCGTGCGGCGCTAGGGTTCCGCGCGGCTTCGTGGATCCGAGCGCGGCGGCGCGAATCGAGTCGGGAGCTGCGAGCGCGACGGTCGGGAGTTGCGGACGCGACAGCGGTGGCGCGAATCGGACGCGACAGCGGTGGCTGCAGAGCGGCGGTCGAGCGCGGAGCTGAAGCGGCGGCTGGGAGCTGCGAGCGGCGATCGAGCGCGGCGAGCTGTCAGGCTGGAAGCCGAGGCGACGAGCTGGGAGCGGCGAGCGGCGGTCGAGCCGGAGGCTGCGAGCGGCGGGTTGGGAGCTGCGGCCGGCGGTCGAGCCGGAGGCTGCGGCGCGGTCGAGCCGAGAGCTGCGAGCGGCTGTCGGGCTGCGAGCTGCAGTGGCGGCTTGGACCGAGCGGCGTCGAGCGAGTAGCGAGCAGCGATGAGCCGGGCTCGAGCAGTGCGCTGCATTTGGTTTTTGGGCGCCAGCGCAGCTTTCTTCACAGAGAGGTATGATTGTTGTGCTTCCTCAATTCTATAGATTTTAGGGATAATTATTGCAATGGATTTGTGATACAATAGTTCCGTAACATGTAAGAAGATTGCAACTAACCGCAATGGTCGATAAGGCGAATTGGGCGGATTCTTTTTTGATGCATTTGATTGATGCATGCAAAGGAGAGATAGAAGCGAGGGAATAGGGTCAATGGAATTTTCACATCCATCGGTTGGAAAAACCTTGTGTCAAAGTTTGCAGAAAAGGCCGGTGAGCAGCGAACAAAGAAACAATTAAAGAATAAGTCTGGACAATATGAAAAAGGAATATACATGGTTCATGGAGTTCAAAAATAGCGCCATCTGGTCTAGGATGGAATGAGGCAAAACAAACGGTTGAGTGCTCCAAGACATGGTGGGATGAACACCTAGGCTGTAAGTTTTGTATTTAGTTGATAATTCTTGTTTGTCCATTGGGTTGTTCACCTTGGTAATATTTATTTCTATTAATTTCAGAGGTGCAATAATCCTGAAAAAGGAATCAAATGCAACCATGTGAGGTTCGGGGAGAAAGGACCAAAGCACCTTGATGACTTGCATATGTTGTTTGACAAGGTGCATGTTACGAGAGCAAGTGCATCATGTCCTGGCGATATATCGTCCGACGAGTCAAGTGATGATAATATAGCTGAGGTAGAACTCTGAAGATGTGAAGCTTGCAGCTTTGAAGAAAGCAAAAAAGATAAGAAGAAGCGCAAGGAATCCTCTACTGCTACCGACGAAAAGGATGACAAGAGTCCATTCCTGCGATTGTACAAAAATACATGCTTGAGAATTGAAACCGCAGCCGAGAAGATATCCTCAAGTGTTGAAGCATCATCAGCTCCTCCTGCTAACCCTGTCCCAACTATTGCAGAGGCCATAAGGATGGTGAAAGATTGTGGTGTGCAAGAAAAAACAGCTCTAATGCACACCGCTACATTCTTGATTATGAAACCTGAATTTAGGGAGGTCCTTAGCTCGTTTGAAACAAATGAAGGAAGGCTTGATTTGCTTGAGAGGGAGCATGAGAACAACAAGATGAAGCACAAGTAGAAGCATTTCTTTGTTTCTATGTGTTGAGAAGCATTTATTTGTTTCTATGTGTTGCGAAGCATTTATTTGTTTCTATGTGTTGAGAACCATTTATTATGTGAACCATTTATGTTGTGAACCATTTATGTTGAGAACCATTTATGTTGAGCTGAAATAATGTTGTGTTCCAACTTCTCTATTGTCCATTTATGTTGAGCTGAAATAATGATGTGTTCCTACTCTTCTATTATCCATTTATGTTGAGCTGAAATAATGATGTGTTCGTACTCCTCTATTGTCCATTTATGTTGAGCTGAAATAATGATTAATGTGTTATTATTCGTGTAGATGGATGATCACATTGAAGAATTAGCAAAAAAGGTCAAGAAGGATTGCTACTGCTAGCTGATCTTTCCCAACATGTTGCTGCTCTTGGAGAAATGGGTGACATGTACACCGATCGTTATTTTAACAAAGGTGAATATAGGGACACACCGAAACTGGAATTCAATGGGTTCAAAGGTGTTTGGGAAGACCAAGATATTTTTACAAAATGTTTCGGATGAGCCCGGAGGTTTTCCGGGAACTTCATAAGTTACTTGTGTCCTCTTATGGTTTGACCTCAAGTAGGAATGTATCTTCGATCGAGTCATTGGCAATGTTCTTATGGATTGTTGGAGGACCCCAATCTTTTTCACAAGCTGAAAATCGTTTTACTAGGTCGACATGGACAATTCACATGAAGTTTCATGAAGTATTGAAGTGTTTGTGCAAGTTGGCAAAAGAGAATATTAAGCCAAGGGATCCTACGTTCTCGGTTGATCATGAAAAGGTGAAAGAGGACCGTTTTTGGCCTTATTTCAAAGGCGCCATTGGAGCCATAGACGGTTCACATATTCCGGTTCAAGTGGAGGCGGACGAAGTGGTTAACCACACTTGTCGTCATGGGAATACGACTCGAACGTTTTAGCAATATGTGACTTTGACATGAGGTTTACCTTTGCGGTT
Organism: Chloris gayana; assembly: GCA_031894775.1. Taxonomy (NCBI): domain Eukaryota; kingdom Viridiplantae; phylum Streptophyta; class Magnoliopsida; order Poales; family Poaceae; genus Chloris; species Chloris gayana. The sequence goes on from JAUNZO010001800.1 coordinate 849,188, forward strand.
GCTTGGTTGGGCGGGTTACGCACATGACACTCGGATCTTGCATCATGCATTGGCAAATTTTCCTACATTCCCGGTGCCTCCTAAAGGTAAACAAGATTCCTTCCTTGGTCTTGTTTTTCCTTCATTTGTTGGTGCTGATTTCATGTTTCATAGGCAAATATTACCTTGTTGACTCCGGTTATCCAAATCGAACCGGATATCTTGCCCCTTTCAAAGGAAGCACATACCATATACCGGAATTTCAAGCTCGTTCCGGACGTCCTCCTCAAGGGAAGTACGAGTTGTTCAATTACTTGCATTCATCCCTTCGCAATGTCATTGAGCGATCTTTTGGAGTCTTGAAGCGAAGTGGCGTATTTTGAAGGGCATACCAAGTTTTCCTATTCGTACTCGGACGCGTATCATTCTTGCTTGTATTGCATTGCATAATTTCATTCGTGATAGCAATTTAAGAGACAAGGAGTTTGATAGATGTGATGCGGACGAGGACTACCAACCACGTGCCATGACACAAACACAAGGAAATGACAATGCGGATGGGGAGAACGAGGATACCATGAATACCATTCGCAATAGGATAGCCGATGCTTTGATTAGTGCGCGAGGGAGATAACTATGTTGATGGAGGATATAATATGAACTAGAAGTCTTTTGTACAATGTTACGTTATATTTATGTTGTCCAAATGTAAACAATGGATGGAACTTTAATAATTATTATATTCCCTTTCTAAAATGCTCATTTGCATGTTAATTTCTAATTGTGATATTGTTTTGTGATAAAATTTTATATTAAATATTCCTCGGACATTCGGGGTCATTACGGGTATTTCATAGCTTTCTCACGACTCACGAATCACTTGAACCAAACGGCTTTCAGCTTTTCCACGACTCACAAGCCACGGCAGCTTTCTCCACGACTCACGGCCCACAATTGCTTTCTTCACGACCACGGCCCAACCAAACACACCACGAGATCACGGACTCGTGCTCACCGGCTCGTGCGGGCGTGTCTATTGCGCGCGCGTGCGTGCGGAACCTTAGTAGCAAACCTCCGGATAGCTACACGACAGGATATGTGGACCCGTATAGACAGGCTCCCGCAGTGCATTCTCGCCCGCCGGTTCTCTTTTCCCGCGGGCCCGCATGCCAAGTTGTAACGCTGCGCTTTGCCACTTCTCTTTTCCTGCGCCAAATGTCGTATATTTTTTTCTACCCTGTCGGACGTGGATCATAGCAACGTGCAATTTGTGCATGTTTCCCTTTTCTCGCGAAGCGCGAAATCATTTAGGGAAATGGGGATAATGGGTAATAAAAGGGTGGGGAGTGTTTTACTTTCAATCAATAAGTACTACTACTTTCAAAAATATATTATGTAGCATGAAAAAATGACAAAAAAATATATGAAAAGAGGATAGAAATAATAATAAAACTGAACTATTAAAATAAGGTTCACTCCAAATTGCAATGAAGATCTACATCAAAGTTTAAACGAAAAATTATGCTTGAAGTTATACAAAAAAAAAAGAGAAGAACTTTGAGGCAATTTTGTGTCGAAGTTTGAGGCAAACTCTACTTTAAAAGTTTGAGCTGAAAGAGTTTGTTGAATGTTGTGAGAAAGTTTGAAATATAAGAGTTTGTGAGAAATCTTAAAATTTTTGATGAGAAGCTTCCAAGTGCAAAAGTTTCAGCAAAAAGTTTCACGAGAAAACTTTATGTTTCACTGAAAACTTTTCACCTAAAAAGTTTTACATGAAAGTTTGAGAAGTCAAAGCGTGAAAAATTTATCGCTAAAAGTTGAAATTTTTTTTGGAAAATATTTGTCTGACAAAAGTTTTGAGGCAAACTCTAGCTTAAAAGTTTGAGCTGAAAGAGTTTGCCAAAGAAGTTGCGAGAAACACAAAGAATTTGAGAGAAACTTTGAAAAAACAACAGAATTTGTGAGAAACTTTAAAAAAACATCAGTTTATGTTTAACTCGTAAGGAAAATTTTAGCAGGAGAAGCTTTCGATGCCATGAAAACTTTATCTATAAAAGTTATGAAAAAAGTTTTGAAAAATGTTTGTCACCAACTATGAAAGAAAAAAGTTTGAGTTGAAAGAGTTTGTCAAGGAAGTAGGCAGGACACAAGAGTTTGTGAGAAACTTTGTAATAACAAAAGTTCATGTTTAACTCTAAGGAAAATTTTGACAGAATTAGCTTTCGTGAAAACTTTATCTGTAAAAGTTCTGAAAGAAGTTTTGTAAAATGTTTGTCACCAAGTATGGAAGAAAAAATTTTGAGGCGAACTCTAGCTCAAAAGTTCGAGCTAAAAGAAAGCCAAGAAAGTAGCCGGGAGACAAGAGTTTGTGAGAAACTTTGGAATAATAAAAGTTTATGTTTAACCCTAAGGAAACTTTCGATAAGATAATCTTTAGCTGCCATGAAAACTTTATCCGTAAAAGTTCTAAAAGAAATTTTGGAAAAAGTTTGTCAACAACTATGAAAGAATAAAAAATTGAGGCAAACTCTAGCTCAAAAGTTTGCGCTGAAAGAGTTTGCTAAGGAAGTTGGCAGTAACTTTAAAACACAAGACTTTGTGAGAAACTTTGAAAAAACAAAAGGTAATGTTTAACTTAAAATTTTTTTTACAGGACAAGCGTTTTGTGCCGTGAAAACTTTATCGAGTAAAACTTGTAAATTTTTTTGGAAAATGTTTGTCACCAAGTATGAAAACAAAAAGTTTGAGCCAAACTTAACTCAAAAGTTTAAAAGAGTTTGCCAAAATGTTATGGGAACTTTGAAACACAAGAGTTTGTGACAAATTTTGAAAAAATTAAACATTATGATTAACTTTTAGGAAAAACATATTATGGGTCAAGTTCAAAACTTTATTGGTAAAAGTTGTAAAAAAAGTTATGAAAAATATTTGTCACCAAAAGTTTGAGGCAACCTCTAGGTCAAAAGTTTGAGCTAAAAGAGTTTACCAAAATGTTGTAGGAACTTTGAAACACAAGGGTTTGCGAGAAACTTTCAAAAAATAAACTCTATGATTAATTTTTTGGAAAATTTTGATGGGCCAAGTTTTGGGTGCTGCGAAAACGTTATTGGTAAAAGTTGTAGAAAAAAGTTTTGAAAAATGTTTGTCACTAAAAGTTTTAGGCAAACCCTAGCTCAAAATTTTTGAGCTGAAACAGTTTATCAAAATGTTGCAAGAACTATGAAACACTAGAGTTTGTAAGAAACTTTGAAACAACCCAATGTTCCCAAAGTTTATGTTTAACTTCAAGAAAATTTTTGACGGGACAAGCTTTCTTACCGTGAAAACTTTATCGGTAAAAGTTGTAAAAAAAAGTTTTGGAAAATGTTTGCCACAAAGTATGAAAACAAAAAGTTTGAGCCAAACTCTAGCTTAAAAGTTTGACCTAAAAGAGGTTGCCAAAATGTTATAAAAACTTTGAAACACAAGAGTTTGTGAGAAACTTTGAAAAAAAACAAACTTTATGACTAACTTTTGGAAAATTTTGATCGAACAAGCTTTTGGTGATGTGAAAATTTTATTGGGACATGTAATTTATTTCTATACCCGAGAGAAGGAGATATTGGACTCTTAGGACAAAAACCATGTGGCAATAAAGGATTCTCCAACTTGTTTGCACACTAAATTCTCCGACTTGTTTGCACACTAAATTCTCCGACCTGTTTGCACACTAAATTCTACGACAGGTTTGCACAATAAATTCTCCGACATGTTTGCACACTAAATTCTATGACTGGTTTGCACACTGAATTCTCCGACATGTTTGTGCACTAAATACTATGACCCGTTTGCACGATAAATTCTCCGACCCGTTTACACACTAAATTCTCCAACCTGTTTACACACTAAATTCTCCGACCTGTTTGCACACTAAATTCTCCGACTCATTTGCACACTAAATTCTCCGACCCGTTTGCACACTAAATTCTCCGACCCGTTTACACGCTAAATTCTCCGACCCGTTTGCACACTAAATTCTCCGACCCGTTTGCACACTAAATTCTTCGACATGTTATTTATTTATATGCCCGGAGGATGAGATATTCGACTCTTGGGGCACAAACCATGTGGCAATAAATGATTCTCCGAGCTGTTTGCACACTAAATTCTACGACATGTTTGTACACTAAATTCTATAACTCTGTGTGCACACTAAATTCTCCGACCTATTTACACACTAAATTCTCCGACCGTTTGCACACTAAATTCTCCGACCTGTTTGCATACTAAATTCTTCTACATGTTATTTATTTCTATGCCCGAGAGAATGAGATATTGGACTCTTGGGGCACAATCCATGTAGCAATAAAGGATTCTTCGACCCGTTTGCACACTAAATTCTCCGATCCGTTTGCACACTAAATTCTCCGACTTGTTTGCACACTAAATTCCCCGATCTGTTTCGCACTAGATTCTATAACCTATTTGCACAATAAATTTAGTGCGGTGATTTTGATTTTAGTGAAAAATAACGAAATTCTCGGAGGTGCTCTTTCTATGGACATACACAGATTTTTGCTACATGTGTGCACTTAAATTTGATACACGAGTTCAACTGGAATACAAACCGATACTCCCTCCGTCCCTAAATGTAGGGCTTTCTAGGATTCAAACAACAAAATAGTCAATGTGTCAAAAGACTACCATACCCCTTCATTTTTACCTTCATCCACCCACCCATTAACTCTTTCACCAACCCCAAAGTTTGTCCTATCCGTAAAACGCCCTACATTTAGGGAAAATTTCAAACTCCAAAACGCCCTACATTTAGGGATAGAGGGAGTATTTGGTTTGCGTAAGTTAAGCTAATTTTAGCTAATTGGATGCGAACCGATATTGCTACATGATGTTTTATGGGAAAATGGCGATGCCAAAAAGTGCATTATTCGAAATACCCTACTGATTGTTTATAAACAGCTCCATTTGCGAAACTTGCAAAAAAGAACTCATTTTTTCTTCAGAAGTGGAACTAAAATTTGCTAGAGATTTCCATCTAAGTAAAAGTCCGCAAATCGGGGCTCACGAAGTTACAAAAATATATTGTTTCCCTGTAATGTGTAATAGAATTAGAATCTTAGCTATAATAAAAGTTATGTGTTCTATACTACATAAATTTGAATCTTTTTGTTGCTTGATGTGTTTCAAAGCTTCACATTGAACACTCATCAATCCATTTTGTCGCACGGAGTGAATCACAAAAATCCCTATGGGTAAACATAGGAGCGTCCGATCTTTGGCTGTAAAAAAGAAACAGAAAAGTAATGGACACATTAGTTTTGAAACAAAAAGATTTTAATAATTTTCAGATCATTGACGAGAAAGATAAAAAAAAACGTTAACTGAAAAGATTTGAGGCAAACTTTAACCAAAAGGTTTGTGGAAGTTGTTAGAAAACAGTTTCCTAACACTTTTGAGAAACTTTGAAAGGACAAAAGTTTGAGATTAACTCTAAGAGACAAAATTATGAGAAAAAAAATCGTTTGATGCTTTGTCCTTCCATCCAGACCAGATGCACTCCTAATTTTTCATTTTAAAATTTAAATATAAAATTTGAACTTAAGTTTGAACAAATATTTGAAACAAAGTTTAAACAAAAGTTTGAAAATAAAGTTTATTTAAAATCTTTTGAACAAATATCTGAAAAAAATGTTTGAAGCAAAGTGTGTACTAAAGTTTGAAAATAAAGTTTGAAGAAAAGTTTAAACAAATATTTGAAAAAAGGTTGAACAAAAGTTTGAAATAAACTTTGAATTAAACTTTTGACTAAATAGTTTTGAATGAATTTTTAACGAAAGTTTATATAGAAGAAGATGAGATGTGCAATTCATCCGTGTGAGATCCACCTAATGCTTGCATACATACGAGACCATACAAAAGAAAAAAGCATGCTTGGATGGCTCGTCGTGCGGGGCTCAGCTATATGCTACATGACGTCATTAATTCGCGGCGCGGAAGGAGCGGGACTGCTTGCATGCAGCATACGCGCTGCTGTCCGCTAATTCGCACGGACGCGAGCGCGCGTAAAACAGTCTTTCCGGCTCGTGTGGTAGGTAGTATCGTGTCCTACCAGTACAGTTGAGTACAGGTCTGATGTTGTTCGGTCGATGCGCAGCGCATCAGCAGTGAAAAGCAAAAAGCTCTATCTAAGCCGGAGACCACCACAGTAATAAATAATCTTTCCGTGAAATTCGTCATCAGTTCGTGATCACCGACGGACGAAGGATAAGGGCATGTACAACCCACAGACAGGGTCTGTCTCTTCATCAATGATACGAGACAGGTAAATGGACGGATCATACAACCTGGAGACTACCTTATTGTCTCCAGACAATTTAATGTTAAACATGTTACTCAAGATCAACTATAAATAAATTTATGTATACCATTGTGTGGCCGTTTAATAGAAAATATATCAAGCATCAAGTTGTGCAAGAAATACACCATATTTAAGAATCGAAAGGTCAATATTTATAAAATATTTCATAGTTCATAGCACGTGCAATGCTCCCCTAAAGTGATTATGACCTCAAAAGTAATACGATTAATACATCAATTTCTTCCATCCATGATCATGACTCAAAAGCAAAAGATACATATGAAGCAAAAGAAGTGAACTGATTTCAGCTTACGTTCCTGAAAGAAAATAAAAATCCATGTCATTCACTGCTATATGATTTGATATTATCTCCAGGAATAATGACATAAGTGAGACATGTTTAGTTGCAACAATTTACCGATTCAGCTATTTTCAGAGAAAAGAGCCTTCATAAGACACTTCATCATATCAACTCTCTGAGCCTTTTCCTCATCAGACATCAAACTTGTATCTTGTGAGATAAGGTTGTTGTAAGTTTCCATCATCTTTGTTTCTTTTTCAAGCTTCTTTCCTTCTTTGTATTCTTGAGCTGTAAGGTGGGCAATTTTTGTGGCCTCTAGCTTCTCAGACGACAGTTTATCCTGCCTATCCAATAGCTTCATTCGCTTTTCATTGTTTTGCTCTTGAAATTTACTATATCGATCAAACTTATCTAGGTCAATAGGAGACTCCTTTGACTGACCATCATCAGTGCTACTTGAGCCCTTTAACTTGCCATTTGCAGCTAGAGCAGCCTTTTTAGCTGCCTTCTGTCCAATTGGGCGTTTAAGCGGCACATCAGGAGTTGCGTCTTCTTCCTGTGAGTCCCCTTCAAGGTGAAATGATTTTCTTTTACGTGCATTCTTCAGCTCTTCATTGTATGTTTTCCACTTTGGCTCCTCACGACACATTTTCCAAACCTCCATTAGAACAAAGGGTCCTAGATTTGCCTCTTTGTTGTCATCCACATAGAACTTGTGTGCTGCATCAATACACATTTGATCTGAATATCCACTTGTAAATACTCTACGAGCCTTAATATAAGCACACTCAAAGAGGTCCGTCAACCTATTAATCTTGTGCCATCTATCCTTGCATTGCTTCTGATTTCTTCTTCGAAGTGGTGGGGTAGTCTTGTTGTACGATTCAACAACATCACTCCAATATTGGTGACCAGCCTTATCTGCTCCACAGGAAGAGTTTGTTGAATGTTCTATCCAAGCGCTCATCACTCTAACATCCTCTTCCACAGTCCACATGATCCGCTTCTCAGTCCTAGTATTGCCACTAGCACTACCATTGTCATTCAAGAGTTCCACTGAGGACGGTGAACTAGCATCGTTGTTTTCACACATTGGACTAGACAAAGGGCTGTTGTGTGTTGCTGAACCAACCAAATTAGAATTGTGTGCTTGATTTACAAAATAGCTCATAAAACCACCGGTTGGACGTACATCTTTGTCCCTGCACAGTTAATAGTTTTATTTTCAGTCACCACCATGCTGGGAGAAGCATGCAAGGAACTAAAGGCTTCACAGTTAACAAGTGGCAGATTTACTTAATCTGAAACAAGTGGCAGATTTTCGAAATCTGAAACAAGTGGCCAATTTTCTAAATTATTATCCAGCATGTAGAATTGTCATAATAGTGGTAAATCAAACAGGTTGTCAGAGAACCATGTAGAGTTGTCATAATAATGATAAATCATGTGTACTAAATCTGAAACAATGCATTCAGTCATAAGATTTTCTAACTCAAATCATTATGTACTCAGATAATAGAAGGTAAAGGCTATTCACTTGCACCATCAAAACTAATACTACCAGCAAAGGCAAGTAGCAACATATGTAAATATCATGTCTGCTACAGCCTCGAGTTGAGAGGACAAAGATCTTTGGCTTTTCTTCTAAAGTGAATCCACGAGCTGCTCTTGTGAACATTACACACACTACACAGTACACACTACATATACTTAACTGAACATTCATTCAGTCATGTTCCACTTCAGTTTGGCCACCATCGACAGCTATATGACTGAACTTCAGTTTGGCCACCATCGACAGCTATATGACTGAATCATTCACAAACAGCTCTAATTCAGAACCTTGCACCATCACACAAAAAAGTTTTCTAAACTGAATTATTATCCTCCAAATTCTCAGTTTGGTACAAACTGAATTCTAAACTGGCTCTAATGCATAACCTATTCACTTGCACCATCACAGAAAAAAGATTTCTAAACTGAATTCTTATCCTCCAAATATTCAGTTTGGTAGAAACTGAATTCTAAAGTGTTCATTCACAACAATCGGTCTGAGGAAGAAAATATATGAGCACCCGTGGGGGAACAAGTTGTCTTACCAGACTCGATTAGAAGCTTCAGGACTGCCGGCATCTTGATTCCACCAGGAGACATCCAAGTGTGGGAAGCCCGACATGGATGGAGGAGCACACGGACGGGTAGAAAGGGTGTCGGCGAAGCCAAGGGAAGGGGCGGCGCTGCCCAACCGCCACCATGGCCGAGGGAAGGGACCACCGCACCTGAGCAGCCAGCACGAGTCAGGGATGGGGGATGCGCCACCGAGCCACCACCACGGCCTAGGGAAGGGGCGGCGCCGTCGAGCCGCCACCATCGCCCAGACGGGTACGCGCTGGGGCCGCCGTCGACGCAGCTGACCCTTCTTCGGTTTCCTGAGCCCAGCCCGCGTTGACATCGCGACCACAAGGGAGGAGGACTGCGGAGAGATTGGGGGAGATTTTGTAGGGGAAGATGGCGGGCGCAGGCAGAATTGCCGCGAAAAACTCCCGCGCTCAAGCGAGCGCCACCCGCACGGGATCGAGCCGAGGCGTCGCCAGGGGGAGACGAGCAGTACATCGGTGCCGTAGCCTTCGCTTCCGTCTGGGAGAACGGGACATGAGCGTCGAGACGACGCGGTCGCTGTCGCTTCGTGGATGCGGGGGAAACTGCAAATTTGCCTTCACGCAGACGGGGGCTGGCGACGCGTTGTACATGCCCTAAGAAACCCAGGCCAGACCAGACAGGACTTTTGTTCGTTGACGTGCGGTGCACAAGGCACGGACGACAGCTTCAATTCAATGGCGTACGGGCACGCGTGCGAAACGGTCGAGAAAATAATCGGAGATGCAGAACTTGTCAATCTACCGGTCGAGAGGTGGTGGTGTATTCGATCATGGACCTGGCACTGCGCCGACACGCATCCGTCTTCATAGGTCGTTCTCTTCCCCAATCGTCACATGAGACCAGGACACGGCTCGCATCTGATCCGAGCAAGGCTTTCAGCACGGCGACGCATGATCACGGTCTGCACGTACAAAGCACGGTCCAGACCTCTCTGACGCCGCAGCCGTCAACTGCTGTGCCGTGCGCCAAGATTATCACGACCAACTCGTGTTCCACGCTGGATGCTCGCTTTATTTCCCCGGCACGAGGTCGAGTCATTTGCCGCACGCAGCTGTAACTCCTGCCGTTTAGTATGCCCTACCTGATAGCGTCAGCCATTGAGTTAGCACTGTATTATTTTTCATGGGAGTGCGAATGAAGCAAAGGAGTCGTTCACACGAGCTTTGCGTGTCTTTCTTGAGACTCGACGTATGTGATTTTTGTGCTCAATTAAGTGAAAAAGGATAAACGTCCGTCAAATAAAAATAATCGGCGACAGCCGATGAAAATCAAAAGAATGCATAAGCGTTGGGTGCTGCTGGTGACCGGTGGTGGGTTGGTGTAAGTGCGCCGTCACCGATTGCGCCGTCGTAGTTTGAGGTCTCGTGTTTTCCCACGAAAAAGAGGCCAGAGTTTGATCGTCCGGGCACAAAAGTGATAATCATCCTTTGTAACCTTCTCCCCTCCGGCAATGACATACTCTCCTCCGTTTCTTTGTACACGTTGGTTAGGTCAAATTTAAGCTAACCACCAACATCAACAATATTATAGCGGCGTCAGCATGATGAGGATATGAACACCAAGCATAGCATTTGCATGGTAATAAGTAAGTAAAAACACTCACGGTATCCTGTGTGGTCGGTCGGGAGGTTTGGTACCACTCACTGGCTAGCGTCAGCTTGCAGCACATTGCACCTTCACCCGAAACCAAAAGCCCACACAACCGGTGGCGGAGGGCACAACGTCAGATGTCGAAGGAGATATGGAAAGGGTTTCAACACGCTGGTCATTTTGATCACTTGGTCGATATGGAAACACAGGAATCGCTGTGTCTTCAACGGAACACAACCATCACCAGGAGCGGTGCTACGGGACATTCGGGGCCAATGCATCAGCATAGGGGGCGCTACTAGAGAGTGCGGTCAGGGTTGTAAACCACAATCAACGGGCACGAAGCTCCACTCAATTGTAGTTGAAACCGTCACGACCTTCTTAGGCCGGGCCAATGTAAATTTTCGGTTCTTCTCCTCCTTAATACAAAGACACACAACTCTCTTGCATGTTCAAGAAAAAAAGTAAGTAAAACACTTACGTACTCTCTCTATTTTTTATTTATTTTTCTTTTCTTTCAAGCATTTCCTCATGTACCCGTGTAATCTTTTGATTCACACCTTCACGTCTTGGCAGTTGGCCATCATAAATTCAATCGCTACAGTTGTTAATCTTTTGTGCTAAATATTCAATCTCAGCTCTCAGGATCGATTGCATTTGGTTGCTCAGATCAACAAGCTAGATGATTAGGCAAAAAAATCAACTTCACAACCACACGACTGTTTTGTTCTTTTATTTATAGTATTTATACTCATGGCTGAAGACTCACAACCGATAAATATGGCAACCATAAGCACATACACCTAACTTTTTTTAGAACATAGTGGCCGGTGGTGATATAGTGCTATTGCTATACAAATATATCACCTGTGAATTACCATTTGGTTTTTTTCACCCTATAACCATCAAAATTTAGTAGTTTATTCAATAAATCTCGTTTCTACATTTTACAACTTGAATTGTTTTAGTAAATTACGTACCATATATTTTTAAAATTTTTGAGAATACGAACCACATAGGTGTGGTACTACCTCCGTCCAGAAATGTAAGCATTTGTTGATTTTCAAAGATCACGTTTGACCACTGATCTTATTAAAAAAATTTATAAAACATCTATTTATTTTGTTATAATTTAATTCATTCTTAGATATATTTTAAGTATGACTTATTTATTTTTTTTATTTGTACAAATATTTTGAATAAGACGAATGGTCAAATGGAAGGTTTAAAAGTCAACAAATTGTTACGTTTTTGGACGGAGGGAGTAACTTCTTGTACATTTCTCCCCGCTATGACTGATAAAATCAAAATCGGAAAAAAATTGTACTGGTCATCCACCCACCAGTAGAGGCCTAGGTCGCATCTGGGCTGAAGCGTCGCAGCATCCCCGGCCCAGAATCCTCGATTTCCCGCCGCGAAACGCCCCACACCAAGCCCGACAAACCGCAAGCGATTCCGGCAACTCCGTCGCGTCGCGTGCCGCAAGCCCTAATAACGCCGCCGCGATAAAACCCCACACCCTTCCCACCCGCGCCCGCCTCCGCCTTCATCTGCCTCTCCCCGCCGATAGAGAGAGGCACCCCAGCTCACGGAAAACTCCGATTCCACCTCGGCTTGATTCGCCCCGGTTCAGCGCTCGATTTCAGTCATGACGACGGACCAGCCGGTGATCAGCCTGCGCCCGGGCGGCGGCATCGGCCTGCGCGGCCCTCGCCTCTTCCCCACCGCCTTCGCTACCGCCACGGGCGCTGGAGACTTCCTCCGGCCGAACGGCGGCGTCTCGTCCGGCTTCGTTACCAAGGTGACCGCTCGATCTGGGGTTGGGGGCCGGGGCCAGGTGGGTCGGGCTAGGGTTTAGATTGGCGTTTGCGTGTGCAGCAGCTCGGAGAGGGGAATGTATGTAACTTTTCTGTTTGGGCCGCATTAGTACGGATGTGCAGTCACGTTGTGGTAACTAAAGCTCGGGACTTTATCAGTAATTAGGTCATCAGGATGCTAGTGGTGGTGGCATTGGACAGGATACACCTTCTTATTGTGCCATTTTAGGGGCCTGAGCTCTCATTACTACTATTGCCGGGCTTATTTTGTGGTCGATTGGAAGTGAGCCTCTGGTGGCATTATGATGACTAGTGTTTGGGTTAATCCTGAATATGGCTGGAGTTTTGTCAGAGCATGAGCTGTTTTATAGCTTTTCTATAATACGCACATTGGATACATATCACATTGTCTATATAGTGTGGCATCATGGTAATAGAGGCATCTCTTCGAGTTTAGAGTTTAGGGTTTAAGGGCATGAGATAACATTTGAAGGGTTTAAAATAGTGGGAAAACTGCTGCCTTGTGACCATGAGGTCACGGGTTCAAGTTCAAGTCCTGGAAACAACGTCTTGCAGAAATGTAGGGAAAGGCTAGTAGGCTACAAAAGACCCAACGTGATTGGACCCTTCCCCTGACCCTGCGCAAGCGGAGCTACATGCACCGGGCTGCTGTTTTAGTTGGTTACTGGCACAAGATTATATTTTTGGCTTTGTTTTGCTAATTAGTGCTTAACTGCAATATTATTTTTTTGAACCAAATTTAACTGCCATGCTACCACTGTTTTTTTAATCTATCTACGTGACATTGTGTTCTTGGTTTGTATCATTGTTTTTCCTAGGCTGAGTACTGATGTAATTAACTGCAGCTTGGAGATTCACGTTTTGGGAGTCTTGAGCGGGTTCGCTACACAAGAGATGAACTTCTGGAAATGCGTGAGGTACTTATTCGACTCGTTTTACTCATTCCATTTGTCTATCTACTTATTTCGTTATTTTAAAGCAGTTCCTGAATTGAAAATTAGATATGTGCAACAAGACATTGTCTGTGTAATATATGGTGATGAAATAATTTCCCACCTATGAAAACTACCCTGTTTAAGTTTCCTCTGTTTGTCTCAATCATTTTTATACATTTGTTTCATATTCTTCATATAAAGAGGCATGTGTGATGATGATCTACATTACTGAATTGAAACTTTGGATAGGTTCCGTCCAAACTTCCATTTCAAATGTTCAGTCACTGCTCTTAAAACATTGTGCTGACAATCAGAACCACACATTATCATGTTGTATATGGGAATTAAGAATAAGAAACAGATTGATACTTAATGACTTACTCCATTCTTGAAATGACGTCATTTAGGACATCCAATTTGCACTGGTTGTAGGCCAGTTTTGTCTGTCCAAACGTCAACATTTTGAGAATGGAGGAGTACATTGGTTCTTTTCTGGTACTTTCGGCATTCAAACAAGATCCAGCGTGGTGTCAAAAACCTAAATTTGATTACAGATATCTCGAATCTCGTTAAATTAAGTAAATTAACTTAAAACTAAAATTATACTACATATGCTTTGTTGTTTTAGATTGTAGTGTGTAGTACATATTTTCACATAATTGCGTGTCAAAATGTGAGGCTTCTGATTGGATGGAGTGAAATATTAAGAAAACCAGAAACGTTGGTTCCCTGTAGAGAGGCTTGTAAGTTGCCTAAGAATAACAGATTCAGCTAAAAACATATATGGCTATATATATCATCCTGTGTCATGTTCTCTCATATTTATGTTTTGGTTTAATGACTTTGCAGATTGTTGATATAGCTAAGGAAATCATCAAACTTAAGCAAGATATTGATGTAGAAACCCATGACGAGGATGAAACTTGGGCTCACAATGACTCAGATGTGAGAACCGATGCATTATTTTGAGATGCTAGCTCATGTTATCTCATGTTGCTCTAATTTTCGTTAGTATTGTTTATTGTATGTTATTAAGATCCTCTGATATAATTTTTGGTGCTTTATCATATAATAGGTACAAACTCAGTCACATAACCGCTATACTGCGACAGACAATCGTGACTGGCGTTCACGCCCACAAAATCCTGTGGTGGTGGTTAGTGAAGATAAGTGGGACAACATCCGTGAAGCTAAAGAAGCTCACGCTTCAAGTGGAAAACAAGAGCAACTAACCTCCCAGTTTGGTGCTAAAGCTAAGGTATCGTGAAGATACTGACTACCAAAATTTGTGCTATCACTAATTTCTGTGAGCTTGTATGCTCTGTTTGTCCCTGTCACCTTATGTTTAGAATATAACATTATATATATGGTTAACTGCAGCACTAGCACTTAGAGCTTTCATGTATCTGTGTGAATGGTGTTCATAGAACTTAACGCATTATGACATGCCCTGCTGGAAGCAGTGATTGATCTTTAGGCAATTTAGCAACCATCATGTAAACATAGCATGCCCTGTAATTTGATGTTGATGCAATTGCTATATGGCTTATAGCCAGTCCTACAGAAGCAGTACCTGCGTATTTTAATGTGCTAGTGTTAAAATGATTGGATCAAATTCATCTATAAATATGTGAATTTATCTATTATTTAATCTGAGAATATGTCTCCTCGTTTTTATGCACAGAAGCGATATACATTTCAATCTTTGTCTTTCAATTTTACACCTGCAAAAATAATGCTTAATCATTTACCTATGACACCTGATATTTCTTATTTTTTTCAGACTGGTCCTACCGCTGCTCTTGTCAAGGCTGAAGTCCCTTGGTCACTCAAGAGAGGAAATCTTTCTGACAAAGATAAAGTTCTGAAATCAGTGAAAGGGTATTATTTTAAGATCCTCCTTTTGCGTACTATATCATTCAGAAAGTCAATTTCTTGAAAACTTTTTTTCTCATTCCACAGTATACTGAACAAATTGACGCCTGAGAAGTTTGATCTTCTGAAGGGACAGTTAATAGATGCAGGAATCACTACTGCAGATATTTTGAAGGTTTGTTTATTCTTAGTTATTTTGCCAGTTTCTGGAGGGACAAGTTTCTGGAAGGACTGATTTAAGCAAGGATTACGTGTGTTCATGTCTATTTCAGGATGTTATTACTCTCATTTTTGAGAAGGCTGTCTTTGAGCCTACCTTCTGTCCTATGTATGCTCGATTGTGTTTTGATCTCAGTGAGAACCTTCCATCATTCCCGTCTGAAGAGCCTGGTGGTAAAGAGGTTACATTTAAACGTGTATTGTTGAACAACTGTCAAGAAGCATTTGAAGGTGCTGGCAATCTACGGGCCGAGGTTGAGCAATTGACGGGCCCAGATCAAGAGATGGAGAGACGGGACAAAGAAAGGCTTGTGAAGCTTCGTACACTTGGAAACATCCGCCTAATTGGTGAGCTGTTGAAGCAAAAAATGGTGCCGGAGAAGATAGTACATCACATTGTTCAGGTAAATATGTAACCCTTGTACTTTTCATCTGGTTGATTTTACCAATGAAACAAAACCTTTGGGCAAAGGTTTGGACAAGCTATGTTAAATGGGAAAATATTCGGTGCAAACCACCTATTCAGTGAAATCGTGAAAACCCTCTCAAAAAACATACTTAAAAGTTTTCAAAATTTTTAAAACTTGGTATACATGTACATGATACCACAGGGAACATGCACACAAAATTTGAAGTCAAAATTCAACATCATTTAAAAGATACAAAATTAACAAATCAGGTAGAAGAGGACAAAAATTACACCATGTGCATTTTTTTGTCCTTTTCTCCATATATATTCTTGATTTGTTATTTTTGTATCTTTTAAATGACGTTGAATCTTGACTTCAATTTTTGTGTGCATGTTTCCTATGGTATCATGTACATGTATACCAAGTTTCAGAAATTTTGAAAACTTTTAAATATATTTTTTGAGAGGGTTTTCACGATTTCACTGAATAGGTGGTTTCCACCGAATATTTTCCTATGTTAAATGGTGATCCGATGTGATCACCTTTTTCTTTCCCAACCCATCCATGGGAATGCCCTTCTTAAAGTTAAAGTGACACTTCTTTGCGCATGGTTGTTCAGTTTTTAACATTGGAAACATTTTCCCCCTCTACCTTGCTGTAAATAGGAGCTCTTGGGTTCTGACAGCAATTTGTGCCCTGCCGAGGAAAATGTTGAGGCTATCTGTCAGTTCTTCCACACTATTGGCAAACAGTTGGATGAAAATCCCAAATCTCGCCGCTTTAATGACGTTTACTTCAACCGCGTGAAGGAGCTTACAACTAATGTTCAGTTGGCTGCCCGTTTGAGGTTCATGGCACGTGATGTCCTTGATCTCCGTTCAAACAACTGGGTGCCTCGGCGTGAGGAGGTAAGTCTATTGCAGTTTCATTACTGTTCTGAATGTCAGCATGACCCACCACTTACAACCAGTGAACCTTTTAATTGCTTAATGCAATGTGGTGTTGCAATTGTAAAAGAATAAATAATGAACCTCACATTGCAAGGTGAAAGATGAACATTCTGATAGTTGACCTGATACCCAATTTACTATTTCAGGTGTCATTTTTTTTTCCTTCGTGCACTAATTGACATGCGCCAATGTTATAAATTTGCTAAAGATTTTTAGTCATGACTGTTAACTGCAGCTACTATGCAAACAATATCTGGTTTTATTTTTTTCTTTTATTGTTCAATAACTCTGTGTATTGTTATTTCTTTTGCAGATAAAAGCCAAGACAATTAGTGAGATTCATTCAGAGGCAGAACAGAAACTTGGATTGCGACCTGGGTCAACCGCAAACATGAGGAATGGGCGGACTGGTACTGGCGGACCGCTCTCATCAGGAGCTATTCCGATGAATGGACGTGGAACTGGTGGCATGATGCCCGGAATGCCTGGAGTGAGAAAGATGCCTGGAATGCCTGGGTTAGATAACGATTACTGGGAAGTTCCACGTTCTAAATCCAGGGCTGACCCCACCCGCAGCAATGCCCAGTTGGTGAATAAGCCATCTTCTATCAATTCTAAACTACTTCCTCAAGGCAGTGGAGCACTGACTAGTGGCAAGACAAGTGCACTTGTTGGCAGTGGTGGTCCAATTTCCCGTCCTTCAAGTTTTTCTCCTACTGTAAGCACAGCTCAAACTGTAAGAGAATCACATGTGCCATCTGCAGCCCCATTTGTTGAGAAGCCAGCTGCTGCTCCCAAG
The DNA here is from genome assembly GCA_031894775.1 of Chloris gayana. Taxonomy (NCBI): domain Eukaryota; kingdom Viridiplantae; phylum Streptophyta; class Magnoliopsida; order Poales; family Poaceae; genus Chloris; species Chloris gayana. The sequence goes on from JAUNZO010001800.1 coordinate 866,599, forward strand.
TCAAACTCTTCTGGGCTTCAGAAGAAGACCACTTCCCTTCTTGAGGAGTATTTCCACATCCGAATTCTGGATGAAGCACAGCAGTGCATTGAGGAGCTGAAGAGTCCTGATTATTACCCAGAAGTTGTTAAAGAAGCCATCAATCTTGCTCTTGACAAAGGTGCCAATTACATCGATCCTCTTGTGAGGCTTTTGGAACACCTTAAGAAGAACAACATTTTCAAGACGACAGACGTGGAAACTGGATGCTTGCTTTACGGGTCTCTTCTGGATGAACTTGCCATTGATCTTCCAAAAGCTCCAGCACATTTTGGTGAAGTAATTGGGCGGCTGATCTTGTCAAATTGCCTGGGCTTTGGAGTTCTTGAAGATACCCTAAAGAAGATGGAGGATACCTTCTTCCGCTCAGCGGTTTTCAAAGCTGCAAACAAGAATATTGAAGCCAATCCGTCGGGACAGGCTATCTTGAGCTCGCACTCAGCTGAAATCGACTCTTGCAATAATCTTTTATCCTAGAAATAAATAGCTTAACTAGGAAAGTGGAAGTTATAGTTTACTGCAATTATTACAGTTAAGCGATTCTCAGGTTTTGTTCTTGAGTTGAGTTGAGAAAGCACAATGCTGTAGTATCGAGGAGCAGTTATTGCTGTATGATTTTCAGATTTTGTGAGAGTCCAGTACTTATTGTTATTTGGAAAAAGTAGAGAATCCATAAATTTTGCTCTTGTAACAAATTTCTGTAGCTAGTGAATTGGCTTTAACTAAACCCTCGTGTAAACTGATATTTTCTTCGTGCACACGCGTTCTATACCAACGGTTGGTGCCACCGTGAAGTTAGGGAACAATGCCAATAGCAATGCCGCGACGGCAACCACACCGTTTCACAGCCGTCGAAAATGGCATTAGCCGCCGGCGTCTCAAACTCAAACGTGCTGATGACATCGTGGGTACACCGAGGCTACACAAGCAACTCATCACATGCCTGTATCTGATGAACGGGGCGGCATTAACGTGAGCAGCAGCCCACCCCGAGTGTGGTAGTAACCTGGCACGTAACCACACGCTATTTTCGGCTGTAATGATCAAATCTATTACACTGAGTACTTCATATGCACTTGGCCCTCATTTTGTCCGGTTGCTTTTATCTACAAGAGAGGGGGTTGTTGCTACAGTATGTTTTACAGCACGGGCACGTCTCACATATTAGGTGGCAGCTGCTCAAAGAGCGAACTGACTGCTTCAACACTGCTGCAATCTTATTCACATTTTCTTGGCTATGGCCCTAAGCGGGACGGCCATGGACATGGATAACCCAAACTGTTCTGTCATGTCTATACCACCGTTGCCCACGTTATCTTGAGGCAGCGGCGTCCACTGAAATCGGTGCACCATCGAGCCCAGCAGCAGAGGCACGAATCTAGCCGAAAGAAGCAGGCCAGGGCATATGCGCCTTCCTGCACTGAACGGGATCAGTTCAAAATTTGCACCAAAGAAGTTGATCTCACTCTGCGAGAACCTCTCTGGCATGAACCTCTCGGAGTCCTCCCAGACCTGGGCATCTCTACCGATCGCCCAAAGGTTCACGAAAACTGCCGTTCCTTTAGGAATGTTGTAGCCTTGCACTTCAACCGCGGCGTCGGCAAGACCTGTTGCGAAGGGCACCGAGGGGTGGAGCCGCAGGGTTTCGTTCACTACGGCTTGGAGGTATGGGAGGTGGGTGAGGTCGGCCTCCTCCATGTGCCGGTTCGTGCCAACGACACTCGCAATCTCTTCCTGTAGCTTGCTCATGGCATCTCGGTTCTGCAGCAACTCAGCCATTGCCCATTCAACTGCATTCGAGATTGTGCCACTGGCCAGGATCAGATCCTGAAAATGCATGTCGCGAGTAGATAGAATTAGAAAGTGAATTTTGTTTGTGCAAGAACGTAGAGACTAGAGAGTGGCGAGTTACCACGAGCAACGCCCTCATGACCTCCTGGTCCATTATCCATCCGTCCTCCTGCACTTGGCCCTCCATGTCAAGCATCATGTCCAGGAGGTCATTGTTCCTGCACGCCTCGCCGGCTGCCCGGCTGCGCCGCCGCCGCTCAAGCTGGCGATCTATGAGCCCGTGCAGCCACGCGACCAGTTGCCCGGCCCTGTGCCGCACGCCCTGCAGGTCGGCCGCCGCGAGCGCCGGGTACAGGTCGGACACGTTCGGCGCGCCGGACAGCACCGACACCTCGAACACCACGTCCGTTAGCTCGTCCACGACCGCGGGCTCCATGTCCTCGGAGAACATGGCCTGGCTCAGCACGCCCGCCACGGCCGCGAACGCCGCGCGCGCCACGTGGACGGGAGCGCCGCCGGCGGCTCTGGACGCCACGTGGCGAGCCAGGTCGAGCGCCTTGTCCTCGCGCGCGGCCGCCTGCTCGGCGAGCCGCCTCGGTCCGGTGAACCCCGCGGCGGCGAGCCTGCGGAGCGCATGCCACTCGGCGCACGGCGGGAGCGCGACCACGGAGTGCACGTCGTGGCCCATGGCACGCCACGCGTCCAGCGCCCGGCGCGACGCCAGGCTGGCGTCTCTCCGCTTCAGCACCTCGCGGGCAGCCTCCGGCGAGGAGGCGACAACGGCGTGGACGGCGCCGAGGCGGACGGACATGAGCGGGCCGTGGCGGCGCGCGAGGCGGGCCAGCGAGCGGTGCGGCGCATCCTTGTCGATGTGGAGGAGGTTGCCGATGACCGGGAGCGGCGTGGGTCCGGGCGGGAGGCGCTGTCGTGCGTCGGGGAGCTGCTGTAACGCGTGAGACAGGAGAGCAATCGCGGGAAGTGACGCGGCGCAGAGGACGAAGGGCTCCATATAGGGCAATTATTTTGGTGGCAAGGGGCAGGGACGATCTTTGGAAAGATCAGGCAGGGACGAACTGGTATAGTAGCCACCCAGTTCTATTTATACGGCCTCATAGGGTCACACAGGTAAACGACTCTCATATTCACCGGACCACTGACCACGCATGCACGGGAGGCCAACGCCCATAATTTGAAAACTGACAAATTTTCTCTACACGGACAAATAAGTACTCATCAAACAAAAGGCCACCACGTGCGGGGATTGTGACTGAATAACAAAAAAAAAAGTTCCAGTTTCAATTAAAATTTTTGTTCCTACTACAAAAAAAGATTTTTCGAGGTCGCCATCACCGACATGCGGGAGATGCAAAGGGTCACCTACCGGTTCTCGCATTGGGTCGCCTCCCACCGCGCGTTCCTCCCCGCCTTCCGTCGAGAGACTGGAGCACTCGAACATGCAGAAGCAAAGCCGTCCACCACTCCACCCGCTAAGGGACAAGGCTCATGAAGCTCCTTCAACCATGGGGCCATGGCCCTGGCCCGCCCGCCACGCACACGCTACGCCCGTGTGGCCGCGCTTCGCTCCTCCCGCCGAGCCCGCGAACCTCTTCTGCTTCGCCCGCCGCTCAGCCCACCTGGCCGCGCGACCCTCTTCACCCGTTCTGCCCGCCGCTCACAAGCTACCTCCGTTCAAAAATATAATTATTTGTTGACTTTCAGATATAATGTTTGACTACTCGTTTTATTTAAAAAATTTGTTAAAAATTATTTATTTTATTATAATCTTTTTTAAGTATATCTTCTTTATTTTTATATTTATAAAAATATTTTGAATAAGACGAAAGATCAAATGAAAAATAAAAAAGTCAACAAATTCTTATATTCTTGAATGGAGGGAGCACGTGCTTCAGAAAAAGAGGGAAAAAGTGTCATTTCGTACGTAGCTTATATTCGCTCAAAAAAAACGTAGCTTAGATAAAAAAAAAGAAAAAGGAAAAATTAGATAGTGCCACGGTGTGATACGGGAAACACTTCAGCAGTGGCCTTTTGGCAATGGGTTACCCCTCCCGGCCGGAGTCTCCGTCGATAAACAACACCAGACCGAGGTCCCGCTGTGAACCGCAGGAGACAAGGAGGAACCGCAGCCGCCGAACTCTGCCGGTTCCGCCGAGGACAGCAGGCAGCCTTTCGCATCTCCGCTCCCAACTCATCGATTGGATTGAGTCGCTGATCGAAACCAGTTTAGGGTTGCTCTCTCTCGATGGTAAGGAACCCTAACTTTCCTGGATGCAATTTTATTCTGGGAGGTAGATCTCTTAAACTGCTTGTTCGCTTTGTGAGCTATCGAATTTAAATTTGGTAAAAGGGAAGGAGTGTCTGGAAGGCACTTGCCCAACGCTATGTAGGCTCCTACTTCATATTGTGTCTGCTGTGGGATCCTGCGGCAGTTTTTATTTTTCTGTAAATCGTGCTGTTATTTTGGTCGACTAATCTGCCGTCATTTGTTATTCGTTTTGACGACTTGTTTGTCAATGTGTTGGGAATGTAGTGACATATATATGCACGGTATGAACATTCTGATCCATACGTTCCACTAGTTGATGATCTGCTCTTGGTTTCAGTTAGAGTTCCTCTTTCTAAACTTTCTAAGAGTGATGATGTTTTCATATGTGCTAATGCTCAAATGACTTGTATGTTGTAGTGGTTTAGCTATTAAACTTTGTTTGTCGAATTAATATTCATTTGGGAACATGAACTTGAGTTGGGTGTAACTTGTAGCGCATTGGATTGTTGCTGTTTCTAGTTTTACAATTTGCAATTTTTTACTTTGTCCCTTTCCTTGTAACTTACAAGATTTGACCGGGAATTCTAAAACGGAGTATGATTATAACAAAGCTGTCTCACTAGACAGGCAATAGGTGATCTGGAGGAGTCTACCGTCACTATGTCTCAAACAACCTTCTATCCCCACCTGCTCACTGTTTCATGAATAAGCACAACTCGTACAAACCCAACCGACGACCTTGTGTCCACCTAAATTGCCTTGATTTTCCTTTTTTAACCCTATCATTAATATGCCTTGGTTGCTTTCCCCTTTGCCACAATTCAGTTCACAGTCCACAGTCCACAAGTCGCTCTGTTGAAATTCATGGATGTCAGAACAATACCATTAGGTTTCTAACACTCCATCTCCTTTTGATTTGCAAAAAAGATTTGTGTACAAATGATATGCATATTTGTGTCCCCAATGCTAGTCTTCGTTAATTGCATGCGTAGTTAATACAGCTGCATGCTGATAGAAGTAGCAAAAAACGTTTCACCTTGCTATTGGTTATCACGGAGAGTTCTCACCTACCTTGTTTGACTGAACTACTCTCCTTGGTCTCTGTGACTGGACCAAATACATAGTAATACACTAGCCTGTATTGCTGTATTGGATGGGAAATGCATTGGATTTTCACGACTATTATTTGGAATGCTTGGTGAGGTCCTATATACCAATGAAATACCTCCTGCATTTGCAGTTTTCATCCACCTTTTTTATCCCTTCTCCAGAAGGGTTTATTGATGACTGTATTAAGATACAAATTGTTCTTAAACTCTCTGTTAACCTTTTTCAGATCCTCCCAGAAAATTCTTTGCCTATGGACATAAGTCCTAGAATATGTTCCCACCTAAGGGTTTTATCAATGACTATATTTTTTTTAATGAAACTCTCTCAGTTAACTTTTTCAGACCCTCCCAATTTTTGTTCTACATGCACATTAAGTCCTACAACTACGATAGGTTCCCACTTGGATGTGCAGTATGGGTGTCGAGCTATGGCTATCAAGGCATTGAGCAAGACTTCAACAGGGGCCATAACATATCAGATAGGCTCACCTCTAAAATATTTGTGTAAACCACATATGATGAAACAGAAGTAATGTGGACGTACCTCCCTGATAATTGGGAACAGCTCATTGTTAGGCAAGATGGAGTTGTTTTAACTCTCAAACAGAACAAATAGCTAGTGCCAACAATGGCTCATAACTATCATGCATTTTATGCCAATCAACCATGCCACAACGGCGCACACCACACATTTTTCTTCTACAAAAACGATGTGATAGCCTACACACACACAAAAAAAAAAGCATATATGTCGTTCAGCATGGAGTATGACTCCCTTGCTAATGGAAAGGGAACTACGCCAGTACAGAAGCATGAAAACAGTGTTGAAATTGCTCAAACCACTATGTTGGGCTATGTTTGCTTTATTCGCGGAGTATCGATATCTTTTAGATCAAGAGCTTTTAATGCTATAGTTGGGTATCCTGCCTAAAGTTGACTCGGCGTTGATGGCTGATACTGTGATTGGATCTCAAAATAAAGGAATGTGCCAGGGAATGAATGGATTTAGCAGAACTTCTTTCCTTCTATTTTTTAATAAAAAAACTTAGCATCCTTTTATAGGATTTTCTCAGAGAAATGGTTTCTCTTGTATGAACCTTTTAAAATACATGCCATTAATTTCTGTAACATCTATCAGTGTCTATTGTCTTGCACTATGCTACCTTGAACAGATACTATGCTTATGCAGTGACAATTATGACACGTGAAATGTTTTAACATGTGGATCTGATTGATTGCATCTTGCAGGCTGGTAGGCACACGATTATTCTGATGCAACCGTCCCAAAATAGGGCTTCCAGAACATTCATGGATTACAATTCGATTAACCATGCATTGGATGGTATGTATGGTTTGAAAATGATTGGCTGCTGAAATATTCTAATTAAGACTTAATAGTCAACATTATTAATATCATCCTTGTCGTTTTATTGTGATTTTACAGCTGTATGAACTTGTTTTTCTGTTTTGCATCTCCAGGACCATTTATTTTCCTTTGTTGAGCCTTCCTCAAGTATTTTCCACATTCAATTAAGAAAAAATAGGTTTAATATAATGTTAGTCACATAAACTCTATGCCTATATCTGTTGCTGCCTTGAAGCTTGCATCACCATTCATCATCTAACTGGAAAGTTTCGTAAAGTGTGCCATCTATGAAAGCTTAACTGATTTTTGTTTCTCCCTGCTTTACCATTCCAGTGGGTTGGTCTGACATGGATCCATCCTACTCTACCTTCCTGATCCATCCCTTTCTACAAGTTTTTACTCATTCCTCTCTACCTAATGGCAGGAATCTGTGGGCTTTATGAAAGGAAGATTAGGGATATCAACCCAATGGTCCCGAATATAACCTATGATATCAGTGACCTCTATAACTTCATTGATGGCCTAGCTGACATAAGTGCACTAGTGTGAGTATAAACACTATTAAAGATCTTGTATATTTAAGTAGATTTTCATGTTTGTTTTCGAAATTTTACACTTAGCAACTGTGAACTTTTCCACCCGCAGCTATGATCACTCCATTCAGGCATTTCTGCCATATGATCGACAGTGGATAAAGCAAAAGTTGTTTCAACACCTGAAGAAGCTGGCTCAGCGGTAGCAGACTGCTGTAAGGACCTTGTCACCAGGAAGCAAGCATGTGGGTGTCCCGTTAGTATATTGGGAGGTGTTTCTTGTAAAATTGTGACCTGTTACATTCCTCCCTTGTATTCTGGATATTGACCTATGTTGCTGACTTGATTGTGGTGCCCTATATGTGGGTTGTGGGATAATTGGCCTGCTATTAAGTGATGTGAATCATCAAACCATAACTGTCAGTGATTTCTATCTATTAATCTTCTTCAGAAATAATTCAGACTTGTAATACCGGTGCAAATTAAATTTATACCATCCATATTGGCGAAAATAGGAATTGAAGTCGCGCGGCAGTGGAAATAGGTGGAGAATGCCGTTAGATACTTGCCAAGCTACAGTATTTATTTGCTCATACATCAAATATGTTTGGTAACAGAGCTGTAAAAAAATGTTTGCTTGGCACAATTTGGAACATAAGGTTATGCTGGCTAAGAACATAATCAAACACAGCTCTCTATTAACGAGAGTGTAAATCATGATTTGAGCACCATAGCACCCAATGTGGGACCAAACTTCCTCACCCTAAAAAGAAAAAGAAGAAAAAAACTGGGCCTGAGGATCTTTTTGTTTGGTCGAGTTGCTCGTTCCATTGTCACTTGCCTATTAGATCATTACCAGCATACAAACTCTAATAACCTCGTTGTCTGCCAGGACGAAGCCCACCCCTAACCGCAAAGCTGGCCTTCACACTGACCTCGATTGTTTCTGATGGTTTAAAGCCACGAGATTCCATCATCTTGTAATATTTGTCTGCCTCTTCTGAGAATCCGCCGTCAAGAAGGCCTTTTATGACCCTCTCAAACTGATCAGCCTTCAGCAGTTTTTTCTTCTCTTCCAAAATCTTGAGGGATTTGCGGGCTTTCTCATCCTGGCGTGCCTTTGCATACATATCAGCAAGGAATACATGAACTTCTATAGGCTCTTCTCCCATCTTCTTTATCTTCTGCACTAGCTGCTCCGCCTCCGGTACTAGCTTCAACATAGACAGCCAATCTAGCAAGACAAGATTCGTCTTGAGACCCGGTTTAATTCCTTCCTTCTCTAACTTCAGCAACCAGTGCAAAGCCAGATCAAATTGGTTTTTCTTCATGTAAGCAGTTATCACACCAGAAATGGTACTGTCATCTGGTTCATACCCAGACTTCCTCATCTGATCAAAAATGGCACAGGCACCATCAGAGTCACCAATGTGTGCATGTGCTTCAATACGTAATGTGAACACCTCTGAAGTAGGCTGAATTCCGGCAAATGCCATTGAGCTGTGGATCCTATGAGTGGCATCTGCCATACCACGCTGAGAAAATGCCCGCATTACATCCGCATACATTTCTCTAGTGGGTTTGGTATTCGTGTTACTCATAGATTTTATCAAAGCCTCTGCTTGTACTGGTTCTCCATGGTTAATGTAACAATTTATCATCGAACCGTAGAGTTTCAGATCCGGTTTCAAGCCCTCCTTCTGAACAAATTCAAAAGCCTCCTTGGCTTTCTCCAGATTGCCTGCCTTGCTATACATGTGCACTAATGTGATAGATGTGAGAATATCAGGTGCAATACCCTTCTCTTTCATTTTACCAAGTATTCTCTCTGCACTTTCCACATTATTAGCTTTTGCATGAAGATCGATTAACTTAGAGCAATCTCGAATGTTTGCTTCAAAGGATTCTTCAGGTAATAGAGCTTCAGCAACCTGTAAATCCAAATACAGATAACATATCTTAAATATCCAGAAAGAAGGGTTAGGGTGATGTGAAGAATTAATGTGTTAAATCTATAAGATAACTAATCAATTGAAAATAACAGTACTATTCACAAGCCTGTATTTTACGTCTACTTTTTACAACTGCTACAGCCACTCATATTCACAACCAGAAAATCATGGCGTGAGTATTACGGTTCAGTTGGACATGACAGTTGTAAGTTACGGTCCTGTTCATAGCTTTCCTGACTGAAATAATATATCCAATGATACTAAGAATCTTAGGCAATTAAATGCAACCACACATTAAAATGCTGAACTCCAACTGTGAAGAAAAAAATAAAGACAAACTAACATAAAAATGTGTAGGTTTAACTATCATGAAATGCAAGTGATCTCTTCATACTGCTAGAAGTTTTATTTGCATGTATGATCTGGTTCTAGGCAAAGTCAGTCTATAACCTCATTTTCAATATTATAAGTGCCTGAATTATTAATATATCCAACGACACTGAGAATCTTAGGCAATTAAATGCAACCACACATTTAAATGCTGAACTCCAACAATGTTGTGAACAAAAAAATAAGGACAAACTAACATAAAAATGTGTCGGTTTAACTATCATGAAATGCAAGTGATCTCTTTGTGCTGCTAGAAGTTTTATCTGCCTGTATGATCTGGTACTAGGCAAAGCCAGTTTATAACCTCATTTTTCAATATTTTAAGTGCCTGATAGTGTAAGGGGCTAAGGGCATCCTGCAAAGCTGCTAACTGAACCCGATTCCTGTGATGGACATGACAAGAAGTAGCTCATTGGACAGCAGAGAGAAAATAAAACCACTATGCAGCTACAAAGTCTTCTAATTATGTTTCTCTCGGGTACAACGTACAATCAAGTTTGGCTATAAAGTACCAGCATGCCCTTTACCTACATCCACCTAATTTCAGAAATTTCGAGGGCCTAGTGGTCTTTTAGTTCTCACTAGGTTCAAATGAAGAGATGGTTCTCGCAAGATACACCTTCATTCCATCTGTTTGTAAAATATACAGTTTCAGACAACAGTTATGATGGTGCAAAGGTCCTATTGCTTCACAGAATAAGATTGATGGAAGCTGAACCACAGTATACATTTTGAAATGCACATAAAATGTCTCAACATGACAATATGGTGATCCAGGTAACATATCCAGAATACGAACGCCCCAACCATAGACGAGAAAAAGGCGTACTCTACACCAAGTGAAGCATATAATTAAACACATACGGCATGCAGCAACATTTGCAATGAGAGCTTGCAGCCACACTATCAACAAATCTACCAGAGTAAATACTGTAATTAAGAATAAAAAGCTTTCAAGCCAAATATCTTACCTTGAGATACAACTCAACATTCCGTCTCTTAACCCGCTCGAGCAGTGCCAACCAATCAACACGCTTTGGCCGGAGCTCCTCCTTCCACTCATCCATGGCGGGCACTGGATCTCCTTTCCTTGGGTCAACAGATAGCAGCCTCTCCTCGGCCTTTTTGGCTTTCCCTTCTACAGCCTTGGCTTCTGCAGGAACAAAGTGAGCCTCAGCCTCGGCCGTCCGTTCTGCCACCTCTGCCCACTTCGGGTCCGACATGTCCAGCCCGTACATGGAAAACTTCACCTCCCCCTTCCTCTGTGGCAAGGTGGTCAGCCTTGGCACCGGGGCAGGGGTTGGATTGGCGGCGGCCTCGGCCTCAGCACGCATTTTGTCGAGACTGCGGTAGAACTCGACCTCCTCAAGCTTCTCGCGGGCCCATTTGAAGCGGAGCTCCCTGAGCATGGCGCCGCCGATGCCGACATCGACGGCGAACCTCGTCATCTCCTTGACCTCGTCGCAGTGGAGGTAGTGGCGGAGGTCGGCACGAACCTGGTCACGGCGCATGGCGTCGCGCACGGAAGCGCTGACGTCCCATACCACCGCCCATAGCTCGTCACTGAGATCGACAGCCTCGGGCCCCGGATCAGCCCCCGTGAGGCGGCACAACACGGCGTCCGCGACGAGGCGGAGCATTTCGTCGAGCACGGGGCGGTCGTGGTCGGGGAATGCGGCGGCGAGGAACGGCCGAAAGGCGGCAACGAAGCGCGCGAGGAACTCGTCGAGGGCCGGGTCGGATGTTGCCTCCGGCTCCTCGTTCGGGGTCAGGCTAGGGTCCGATTCGAGGATGCGGGAGACGAAAGGCGGTGGGGCCTGAGGAGGAGGCGGGGGCCGTCGGCGTGAAGACTGCGGAGGAGAACGGGTGGCGGGACCCTGGCAGCGGCGAGGGAGGCGGGAAGCCGGCGGGCGAGCCGGGAGAGGGAGAGGAGGGCTCTCATGGCGGCCGGCTGCGGGTGGAGGGCTGCGGCGACAGGTGAGACGAGAAAAACCCTACGGCAATGAATGGGGGAGAAGAGGGCTGTGAAGAGATCTGTCCTTGATCGACACCGCTGATCCTCCCATCCGACGGTCTCCTTTGCAAGCTTCCTTTGGATCATCACATAAGCATTGTTGGGAAATAGTATAGCACTTTGTAATGACTTCTTATTAGGGTATAGATAGACAAATAGTATACTTCATAATATGTGGAAATATAAATATTTTAAAGTCCATTTTACACACAAATTTTCTTACAATGTTTATTTAAATAGATAATTGTTAGTATTCATCCAAATCCGGTGTAAACATCAAGATCACCCTTCTACGATCCGTTTTATAGATATGCCAATGAAACTATAAGTATTTACTTAAATGTGAATGCATATAAAAATGAGCAGTGAATATCACATGTTTACACCTAGCGATCCCGTTGTTAATGTTTTCAATGATCGAGGTGGCTTATATGACTGATTTTTCGATAGTAATAGAGTTTTGAGATGACCATAACCGTGTAATTGATTTTTCTCTTACTAAATGTGTTTCATTCAAGTTGCGCTATTTTTTTATCACAATGTTGTATTATATTTGGAAATGGATAACACCGATATGTTTGTTTCACAAGAAGCATGATTCAACCATCGAGTATATCACCATTGTGTTATAGCATATCAATCATTCAACCATCAAGCTCTTTCAATGTTCTTTTTAGTCTCATGGAAATTTTGATCAACAATCTATTCACTATTACTTTTATAATCTCTAAGCTATATATCGGCTTGATTGGGTAGGCAGGGGTTTGTATCATGATATTTCAAAAAATATTAGTGATGAGTCATTGGGTGTTTTAGATTCTTTTAGATAACTTGGGTGGTCTAAAAATTAGATAATGGGTGATTGCAAGGTATCATGGTTCCAGCTTTCTGTTTCTCGGATTTGTCAAGTATTATGGTTCCAACTTTGTGTTTCTTGGATTTGCCAAGAAAAACAAGGTTGGAATTTTTGAGAAACACGAGGCTGGAACCATGATACCTTGCATCGAATTGTTTTTTTTTTAAATCGAGAGGGAGGATCCCTACCTTACTTTTTTTACATTACTTAAGAATTTCATTAATCATTACCTTCCATCTGAAAAACTGTTTTCTTTTCAGATTTAAGGGCCAACATGCTAGCGCGAGAAGAAATGTACTCAACATCAAGATGCCTGTCTCTAACATTTTAAAGGACACGTTGAGCCGAGAGATTAACATTTCGTGTTATGGATCAATACTTCACTGTATTTGGTTTAAAAGGAAATTAACAAAAAAACAAGGCTCCACTGTTCACATTAGCCATGTGTAAGTTGTTCTATTCTCTTGACCTTGTATTCAGTTACGTACCAACAAATACTTGTGCTGATGTAGCTGATGTAGCCGCTGGAGTCCTTCGGATCTTAAACCAAGTTTTTCGTTCTGCGTCTACTAGTTGTTTCAAGTCCATAGCGAGTTTCTTTATGTGCCTGTCATCTTACCATAATACCACACTGGGTGCAATCTTGCTGATTTTCTCCAAAAATCTGTACGTTTATCAGCTTAGACTCAAAGACCAATTATTTTGCTCGTGCGCACATAGGCTCTGCGTGCATGTGTATGCTTTCACTGTTTTTTTCTGTTTATAAACGAAGCAACTACATCGTTCTTTCACTCTACTCTAGAAAGTATAACTTGACCGACTCTTTCAGGTTTAGAGTTTTATCAATACGAAATGCATGATGAAAGGCGCTAAACACTCGTCCTTGTATTGTCCCACCGACTCTTCATGCAAGGATTGCATACCTTGTGCAAAATGTCTCCGTTAGCATCAAACTTGATTTGTTAACGACAGATCGACATGGTAGTGGTCATGGGCAGGCCTCGATCATGTCCGTGGGCCCGTTGACACATTTCCCCCCTCTTTAACACTGTCACTAAGTTTTCCCGCCAAGCGTGCCCTCTTGTTAGCGCTATCTCCTCCCGTTCGAAAATATAAATTAAAAGAATATTCATTGTTGAATTTTTATGATTGACTAATTGGCTAAAGTAATTTTGAAGCTTAAAAAATTCTTAGCATTTAGTTCAACCCGAGCATACTACTCATGTTAACTTAAATCATCATAGAACCAACATCATCATTTAGAAACTTTAAACATCTAGTGTGATAGATTGGTACACGATTGGGCCTATAGCATTTTTTTAAAGGTATAATTTTCAATGTGAAATTATCAACCCTTTGAATTGATCACTTGTAGTTAGGGTCAAATTTAGTATGTAACACTGAAATCATAGGACCCAATTATGCATATAATTTTTTAACTGAAAAAGTTTAATCTGAGGAAATTATAAATGTTTTGAAACCTTCAATCGAAAAAGGAATGCATGTGTACATATTTTTATTCAAATGTGTGTAGCCTGTTCGAGTGGTTATTTTAAGATTTGAAAATCTTTGGAGCTGGAGTTATGAAAAGACTCAGTTTTTAGTCATTTATTTCAGTCGTGTATGGTTCTTAAACAAAAATGCCCTGAGACATTGTTTCACCAACTCAGTATTAGCGCCATACTGGCTCATGTTTCTGATGAGAATAATTAAGAGAACAAAATGTCATGAGATGAGAAAAGTTTTATGGCGTAACAACAATTATTGGAAAAAGTTCATTTTACTCACTCGAACGATCCACTTTGTTTAAATTACACAACGAACAAAATTCTGACCCACTTTACTCCCTCAAACAATTTAAGTTGGTACAATTTACTCTTTTATGTAATTTATCTTTTTTATTTCTCTTTGTTCCAGCTAAGTTTGATGCTTAAATTTTGCACTATGATAGTTTTCATCGAACATTACGTTAAAAAATATAGTATACAGGTTAAACATATTTTTTATAGTTTAATAGCGTCAAATATCACATTAATTATATAGTTTTAGAACTGTATAAAAGATATTTAATAAAAAATATATAATATTTTCTTTTATATAGAGAATGACAATATCTATCATCATGTAAAATCGAAGCTTCAAATTCAAATCGTACAAAGAAAAAAAAATAATATAGAAAAGTAAATTGAACTAACTTAATTTGTTTGAGGATAAAGTGATAAAGTGAGCCAAGAATTAGAATTTGTTTGGTATGTAATAAAACCATCACCGCTGAAAGATAAACAAAGGAGGGTCTAACTGTGATAAAATACAAAGACGAGGCGACGCGGACATTCCATTTCTTCCGCTCACAGAATGGCTCCGAAATCTGGCGAGACACAGGAGTCCTCTTCTTCCCCCAGCTCACATGTCCGGTCCATTTCCACGTCTCCGCCCAACTGCAATGTCTTCCAAACCCTAGCCCGCAACCCATCCCCTCGAGCGGCCATGCCGGATCTGAGCACCGTCTACCTTCCTCCCTTCCCCGAGATCGCCGTCGAAGCCGGCGGGGACCTTGTCGGCGACCGACCCGGTGCTGTCGCCGCTGATGAAGCGCCCGCGCCCGCGCCCGCATCTGCCCCCGGTAGCGGCGGCGGAGGTGATCCCGTTCTCCTTGAGGAATGCCAGAGGAGCAGCCGCGTGCGCACCTTCGACGTGGCGGCCGCGAGCGAGGGTGAGGGCGCTGTGGCCGCCCGCCGCGCTGGCGGAAAGAAGCCATCCGCCGCCTCAGCAACCACTCCCGCGCGGACGCTGGGGCGGCTGGGCCCGTATCCGGGTCCTCCGGTGGATAGGACGCTCGAGGATTGTTTGAGTGACTGGGCAGCGAGGAAGGTGGGGGCAGGCGTTCCTGCCCGCCACTGCGAGCTGCCATTTCTCACGGGTGCTCCAAAGGCGGTAATGATTTTGCTTAATAACAGCTTTGTGAGACCAATGCGTGTTTCAGGTTACTTACAATTATAATCTAACTCTACGCCTCAGTGAGTTGAGGAAATTGTTTTTTCTGAGACACTAAAACCTTCGAGGCAAAACGCAGCTTGAATTCTTCAGATGGTAATGCATTCTCGCAGCTAAGATAAATATTATAAAATCTTGGAGCATTTTGGCTGCTAATGTTCAGGTTGAAGCTTCAAAATATATGAAAATAAAAACTTGACATGCTATTTGGTCTGTACATATTATTCCCTCAGTCCCTCCTGTTACCTATCCTTAAGCCAGTTTAGACAGCTTGAATTTTTGTTTTTACCGTTACACTCATTTTACATTCAACAACAACAACACCAATTCCTTTTTGTTCTAAGCAAGTTGGGGTAGGCTAGGGCTGATAGTATATTTGTCACATGAGAACCAATAAAAACAACAACGATATGCATGCCACTAAAATTGCCACCGACCCATCGTATTCACGTTAATAGCTCAACCATCATCCATTCATGCTAACCGACGCTCGATGTTAAGCCTTCACTGCTCCATTACATTAATACACCATGAAAAGCCAAATAGTTTTTGCTGTAGGGACTTGCGGATACGGATGATTATATGTTGATGTGAGTGGGGATGAAGCTTGGCATATTGGAGGGAACCGTGTGTCTTGTCCAATTTTCAATGCATTTTAAGGATTTCTCACACCTTGCTCATTGATTTTCGGCGTTCCATGCAATCTGATGTTTTCCTTTACGCTAATCAACCATACAGTGGATTGGCATTGGCGTGCTTAGGAACTTGTCATATATGAAAACAGTAGAACAGTATTGCTGGGACTATTTTGACTTTAGTTTTCAATTTTGAATACAAACTCCTCTACCCAACCAGGACATAAGGTTACTTAGCATCAATGGCAATCTGTTGGTTCGAGAGCTATTAAAATCTTTCTCTAACGTTTCACACCACAGAGGGAGGGTTGCCATATCTATTAACTTGGGATCCGGTTTTGATAAACTTTTCATCTTCTCACCATCTCGTAAGTCATACCTTCATTTATGCAGGTCGAATGTCGTTCATGCTCCAAGATTATCTATGCTGGAGAAGGAATAAAATGTTCTGTTAGTCGTTGTCGAGAGGAGTTCCATTTGAACTGTGTAGTGAAAGATACTGTAAATTTTACTACTGATAGCTTCAGGTGTCCTCAACATGTAAGTTCCGACTTTCCAACGTTTAGTGTTTTTCGATATGTTCTGCTTTGCACTGGAAATTGTTGAAAGTGCTCCTTATTTCTCTGATTTTAGTGTCCCTATTTTATTCTGGTCTACTCATTTCTCCAGCCTAGCTATTTACTTGTCATAACCATGCTTGTTATGTTCAATATACGACTATAATATATGATCAATATATTTATGGCGTTGTGGCGTCCTATGGCATTTACCCCCCCCCCCCTCCCCTCACAGCGCCCTAGGCCTTTATGGTGGACACCTAGGTGACACTGTAAACACATCCTGGGTGCTGTGAGGAGCCGAGTGAGGGATAAACTGCAGAGGAAGAAAACGAGACGGGGAGGGAGGAATATGCGGAGTTGGATTGCTGGGATTGGGTAAGATGACAAGCTAAGCATGGAGCAGAGCTGCAGAGGGGAAGAAGGCTGGGGCCTTACGAGCTAGGCATGGAGTAGAAGCAGGGGAGTTGGAGGTTGAGGCGCAGCCGCTGCCGCTGCCGCTGCTCTGAACGTGAAGAGGAGGTGGAGGCGGAGGCTGCGGCGCTGCTGCTGGGCTGCCACTGCTCGGATGGGGAAGAGACTGTGATGGCGGCGGCGCAGGACCGCCAGTCTGTCCGGAGGTACAAGCAGGAACGGCTCCAGGTCCACCGCCGGCAGTCTCTCTCTCTCTCTCTCTAATGGTGTAACTGTGTGCTGCATAGCTAGACCACGTTAGTAATGTGACCACCTGCCCAAGGATTTCCCATCTCCGCTGAAACTCCCCTGCCAATTGGGTTGATTTCCCGCTGCCCCCTCCTGAAACTCCCACCTTCATGTTGTTCCTGCTGTGGCGTCCGCCTCAAGCCACCACAGCTTCCTTGATGTCCATCCCACGCCAAAATCGTGCCAAATCGACACCACAGTAGATATGACGGACATCATACCCTCATCAATGTGGTAACCTGGACGCCACGCCCCGCTGAGCGCCACAACGCCTAGGCGACGCCCCAAAAACCTTTCATATGATGGTATGAAGTCATGGCTTTGCAGTAGGCATTATGATTAGAGTCAGAGATATTTATCGGCAGTAATCCTGGGTTTTATTATGGTAGACATGAAAAAATGACAGTATATACTTTCAGTGCTGCAGGTTAAACCTGTATTTCGTTTTTATTACTTAGCTCTCGTTTCAACTTGTACTTGTGTGGGTTACATTGCTTGACCATGATGCACATCCGTTTAACTTTCTTTCTCCCTTACTAGGCCTGTATGGTTTGTAAGCAAAAAATGTTCTTTTGGCGTTGTGGACGTTGTTCTGTTGCTGCACATACTAAATGTGCACCATGGCCAGTGATTCATCAAAAAGATGATCATGGAAATGCAATTTGCTGGAGGCATCCTTCGGATTGGCTCCTGCAAAACGAGGTCTATCCTTCTGCCCTTAAAATTGGTCACATCTTGTCAGTAGCAGCTTGTCCAGTGTAATTTAATATTTAGGAAATAGAAATGTTCTTAACAGAATTTAGTTATGATGCTTTTCTTGTGTTACTATGTTTTCAATTGAAATTTCCACTAATATGTGCTGAAGTTGTATTCCTCTTTTTTTTAAAAAATAAAGTGGGCTGTGTTCTGTGACTTGTTTTCTAAAATTCAGAAATGTCCTAATAAAACATTATTTATTTGGCTAATTTCTTACTTGCAACTGGTATCTCAATGATATGTGGGGCTCACATGTGTCACTGACATGTGCGCCTCAGTGGCAAATACAGGATTGAACAAAATTGCAATGGCATTCAGGGGATTAATCCTTATTTATATTCACAGATTTGTTTTCTTGTGGACTATTATCTGCGATAAGAAACATTTTACTTCTTTGATGGTTTATTTTCAAGCAAAAGAAGAGATCTTAAAGTTCCCTGCTTATCTTCATTATGTTTCAACTTCTGTTTTGTCTCATCTAAGATCCTTGGAAGAGTAGTGCTAAAGAATAAGTTAACCTTTTCATTTTATTCTTGGACAATGTTATTACATGCTTTCCACACGCCCTTCTGTTAATATTTGTAATGGTTGAGTTGGCTGACAGGACTACTTTGTTTTGCTGGTGACAGAATGCTGGCCTGACCAAAAGCATAGAGGTTAGTGCACACTTGACATAAGTGTATTTGACATCTTTTCTTCTATGATTGTTTCTTAAGCTGTCTTTATTACACCCTGGACTGAGTGCTGTTCTTCTAGATAGGCTTTCAGACTGCTCTTTTGGTGGTACTTTTGGAATTTTTACAGCTGAAAAATGTACCATGTTTGCAAACTACTTCATGAATAGTGGCACCACAACAATTTTCCGTTCAAATTTTTCCTATAAAAGGATATTCCATGTGCCTCCGGAATTGAGGAGTTAAAAAACTATATATATTTCAACATACAAGCTATTTTAAAATTTCATTAAGCTAATTTTTACTGCCTTTTGAAACATGACAATAATGCAACTGCCTGTGTGGAAATAAAGATTTGGTGGCTATTTCTCAGAGTTATTAAACCTCACAAAAAATGATTTGTTGATGTTTCTTTATCGGTCAATACAGATAGTCTTAGCAATATGTACCTTCTACAAAATATTTGTTCATTGCTACACTAACATGGTTGTTTAATAGGATGTTTTTTGCCGGCTTCCTCTTCCATATGTTAGCGAAGACTTCAATATTGATTCAACCATCAGAGATTTTGCTGAGGCTGTTTATAAGCCACCCCCTATACTCCCATCAAACGCAGTATCCTAAAGCATTACATGTATTGAATAATGAGAATTTCTAATTCCTGTAGCCATTTAGTGATACAAGTTTTCTTTCTGTCTGCTTTTTATTTATACAAAATTACAAATCATTGTTATTTTCCTAAGTGAGAAAAGATATATATTTAATCAAGAAGAAACGTGCAAATGTTCGTGTTGATACGGGATGCACGAACTGCAGATCAGATTCTAGTTGTAAAGAAGATTGTGAATGCAGGTATTTTTTCTTACTCTTGAAACTGGTCAAGTCAAAGCAATAACTTTGTGGTAAGCTCCAAATGTTCTGCCTGTTTAACTATGGAACAAGAATTATTTAGAAAAGAGATGTCATTAAATGTTTTATCGGATTGTATTAGCACTCAAGTGGCACAATGCTTTTTTTAATTGAGAATACGGAAATGCTTATTTTACTACCTCTGACTAATTGGTTTGTCATCTTAACCCCTGAAGGCCTGAAAACAGTTTCATCTCAATTTGTTCCTGTCCATGCCCAACAGATAATATGGTTACATAATATGCTGTCATCTGGGGTGAATTGATCTAATGAAATTCAAATTTGAACATAAAACTCCACTTCCTCATAGGGGAAAATATCATTTAGGGGTGAATTGCTCTGTTCAAAATATTTGGGGAGTAAATTGAACAGTTGGATAGTAAAAAATAGAATACTAAATATAGTTATTGAGTTTTGCCTTTCCTAAGTTACATTTGATATTGCATTTGTAGGTTGCAAGAAACTTGCAGATAGAAGTAAGATTGCATTAAATAGGATTTGGACCTATGCAAAGGTTTAGATGTCCTCTCTCATATCCATTGACAATGGTACTTTAAATCAACATCTGTTGAATCAAAAGAAAATCTGTCACTAAATGTTGTTTAGAGAATGCTTAGCACTATGTGTTCAGTTTCATGTCTCTATGCTATTGGTTCTTTGTATTCTGAAGAAGCTCTGGACACATTTCGGAATTGGCTAGTTGGATTGTTTATGAAATTATGTATGGTGTAGAAAATCGGTATAAAATCCGTACAGATTTTATTTCTTCCAAAATGGTGGGTTACATTTGACACTTACTTACCAGGGGTCTTTATATGAGTTGTTCCAAGAATTGCCGCTGCTCAGATCTGTGTACCAACAAGCCATTTCGCAAGGATAAGAAACTCAAAGTTGTTAAGGTACTTCTCTCAATTGCGTTCTTAACTGATAAATTATTGAGGGCTTTATTCATCCCTTAGTCTTATTGTTTCCTGTTTACAAATTTATTCACTCCTTTTTATTTCCTGTTTTCAAATTAGCCTAGTGCTTAATTGCTATTTTGCTAATTGGATGGTCTACGTTATATGATATGCATTGTTACTTGTTGGCATAGTGTCAGACTGTCAGACGTCTATTCAATATGAATTGCAAAGGCATCAAATTTGTTTTAACGTTATTCTAACTTTGCTCTCAGGCCTTATTCCAGTATATTTAAATGTGGTGTTAAATTCACCTGGCATGGTGTAGGATAGAAGTTGTGGTGCTAGAAAAAGTAAACTATTGACTCTTTCATGTGTGCCTCCACCACCACCATGTGAATGATAGAGTGGCCTAGTTTACTTCAGCGAGAGATCGCTTTTCCTGAAGGATGTTGTGGTATTGTACTGGCATAAAAATGGCAATACCTTATCTGATCACAATCACAGCAATCTTTTTTATTTCCAGACAAATCGTTGTGGATGGGGTGCTGTTGCACTGGAGCCTCTAGAGAAAGGCGATTTTGTAATTGAGTATGTTGGTGAAGGTAAGGTCCCACATAAATTTTGCAAGTTACGGTACTTTTTTTCAAGTTGGGTTACCTGAATTGGCATGCTGTTTGACTTGATACAAAGTGACACAACGGTACACGGAGCCTATGATAATGCATTGGACCAACTGAAAGTCAATATTGTTTTCATCGAAACAGTTATCAATGTATTCCAATACGGAATGAGGCGAGTTTGACCCAAACAGTCGTAAACCTCTAACATAGACATTACATTTTTAATGTTTTTTAATCGATCTCTTCCTTATGGGTTTCATATCATTAGAGTGGCTAGTTTTTATGTTGGTTCGCCAAACCCTCTTTTTTTGTTTTTACTGTTTTTGTGTCTTGTTTCCGTTTGTCTCTCTTGTCCTTGAGTCTTATGGGTTTCATCTCTAACCTACCCCAACTTGCTCGAAACTAAAAGCTATGTTGTTGTTGTATCACTCTCTTCTTTTTTCGAATCTATGGTCAGCTAAGAAATCACTTTCTGAAATTTGTGTGCATTTTTTTCTTGGTTGGGAGTTATTATGTGTAAAAGGCTAATTGTATTGTCTATTGTGATCTCATATCCCCCCCCTTCTTTTAAACACGGTTTCAGTCATTGATGACGCGACATGTGAGCAAAGGCTTTGGGATATGAAACTGCGTGGTGATAGAAACTTCTACATGTGTGAAATCAGCAAAGACTTTACAATTGATGCAACATTTAAAGGAAACATTTCAAGATTCCTAAATCACAGTTGTGAGCCCAACTGTAAACTAGAAAAATGGTAAAATTCTGTTCTTGGTAAACAAGACAGAGACATTATATCATGTGCTAATTGTCTTTTTGACTTTACCAGGCAGGTTGATGGTGAGACAAGAGTTGGTGTTTTTGCCTCTCGTTCTATCAAAGTTGGAGAGCCCTTAACTTATGATTACAGGTAACTGCTAAGGATTTTTCTAGCCAAGAAGCTAACAAGTATATTCCTGTGATATGGGCAATATATCTTGTAGACTTGTACCACTAACCTTTTCATCATCTTTGATTGCTTGTTGTTTATGACACATGAACCGATATGATTATGTAATCTAGTTTTGGCAGGGCACATCAAAGTGTCCATTAGTCTCCTTACACTCGGTTACACTGTTATCGTGATGATATCTTGCCATCTAATCCTTGGGTCTTCAGTCCTGTAGATGTCTTGCGCTTCATGCCTCTGTTTCTTTTATCATTTTTAACCTTATGGCGCTTCTTTTGCCATGTGATTCGGGGGCACTGTTTGGCTTTTGCTGAGCGACATTTTTTTTGAATGAGTGTGTAACCATTATGGTAGGGTATAGACTTTGCTCTGGTGTGCACTACTTTTGCATGCTTCAAAGAAGCCATTGGCAGACTATTTTGTGTGGTGAAATGTCTTTCGCACATTTTGGTCCTGGCAGGATAATGGTTCTGTTTCCGATAGACCAGTATCGTGCTAAGAAGGCATGGTGTTGGGTATGAGACGCGAAGCAAATAACAGCAGTATATTTTACGTAGGATGATATTTGGAAGGAGCAACTGAAACTTTCTTTTATTTTGACAGGTTTGTTCATTTTGGGCGGAAGGTCAAATGTCACTGCGGAGCATCGAATTGCCAGGGCTATCTGGGTAGCCAAATAAAGAATCCAACTCAAAATGCTGTTGCAGTTGCAGCACAAGGAACTTTGTCCGCACAGGAAGATAGTTCTGCCCCAGTATTCAAGCCAATGACTCATTTGTTACCCTGGACTAACGGTATAGATGTCTCTTTTAACTTGAGAAGCAAAAGAAAAATAAGTCGGTTATGCTGGGGATGCAAGAAGAAGAGAACGTCATACTTCAGCTTGCAAACTTCGGTAACCGAAGCAACCGTTGCAGATATGTGATCACTCTTTGCTCTGAGCTGGAGATGTTAAAGCGCAGGCTCGTTCATATAATGATACTTCTTACATTGATTGAAAACAATTCTTTGATATGGTTCTTTGTTGTAACGTGTAAGTCTATTTAATCTCATAGGGAATTCATTTAATTTTTTGCGGACAACATACCCAGAGTTTTCCCATTGTTTTTTGTTAACATTGTATGTGATTATGTGGTATAATATCTTTGGAGGTTACAAGCAATATAGAGCATGTCATGTGGTGGTTCTTATCTCCCATGCATTGGATTTTTCTTATTGCTATTGCTGATCATACGTACCAAACTAGCTTCAGGATTGCGCGCCCAAATTAGATTCCAGGCCTGCGCTGCCTGGACCAGAGTTAACAAAACCGTTGGTTAATTGGCTGGTTAAAACAGGTTAATGGGAAACTGGTACGGACTGATATCAGCCGGTTAATTTTCGGATTTGATTTATTTATTTTAGAATTTGGAAAATTTTGCATCCAACAAAATTGGTAAAACTGTTGATAACGTTAAAATTGGCTGGTTAACAGGTGAAACTAATAAAAATTAAATTTTAAAATATATATTTAAAATTTGTCAATAAAACTGATAGAACCGACCGGTTACCACCGAAATCGATGATTAATAATTGAAACTGTCCGGTTAACCGATCACCAAACCACCTACTCCCAAAATTGAATGCTTAACCGGCCAGCGAATTTTACAGATTAACCGGTCCCGACCTTTTCACCTCCCGATCTCCGTCACGGGCCAAATCTGGAGCTATATATAATGAGTAATAAAATCTTAAGAGTAGCCTACTGTAAATTGGTCACAACGTAGAACAATGACGTGCGAGATGAAACATCTTTTAAAAAAATAATCGATATTAACAATCATGTATGCATTCAGTCGATGTGCCAAAGTACCCCGATGGCCCGATAAACAACAGTCTTAATTTCATTCACAAACCTTCAACAAGAACTTTATTTTAGATCTATAAGGTACATTGCAGCAAACGAAATTGGTACATAAGCTCACTGTGACAGACAAAGCTGACCACCTAGAGCACCTTATTCAGAACTCCGAAGCACCACAAGCATATGAGAAATCTGGCTGGCTGCTTGAGAAAGGAGCAGCGGGAAGTTAAAGCATAATGGTCTCGGGAACTCTCTTCAGTCTTCAGGATAGCACAATAAGCATCAGCATTTCATCTTCTTCCCTTCCCTCCCCTCTCTCTCCACAACATCTGCATCCCAGAACGGACGGGCATCAGAACTACCGTTCCTCAGCTCACTCTCCATATCGTCATAAGAAAAACTATGGATCACAGACCTTGGTGACCCAACCCCGACCTCATCAGTGGCAGTGAAACTCTGATAAATGAGCAAGCTACCAGAAAGCAGTTCCTGCTCAACCATTTTGCTGCAGGCATAGTTCTCAACATCAAGCTTCTCCCCCAGGTCTTCGCACCGACCCGCTCACCAAGGATGGTCACAGCAACAGAGAATTCAGAAGGGGCAAAGCATTTTAGCACCCTCTTAACCAGATCGCCATAAGCCAAGGACGCCGGGTTGAAGCCCATGACCTCGTAGCTAGCATAGCTGAAACCATCCTCAGGTGTCACATGAATAGTTGAAAAAGCAGAGCCATGGATGGCATTCATAGAATAACCGCATGGCTCAAAATCGAAGTCGCAGATGTCCATCTCTGGGATTATGTCTGAGATACCAGAGAGCTTAGTCATCTCCTTAGCACACGATATGTGGCCATCAGCAGAGGTTTTAAAGAAGACAGAAGCTTTCTTCTTGTCCAGCCCAGTCATGCACATCTCAAGAGTAACCATAGGGTCCTCTGGGTACTCGGTAGCGTAGTAGATGTGCCACTTCTGGCCAGGTTTTGCAGGGTCTCCGATCACATAAGCGTTGCCACCAGACTTGAGACCACCAAAGTAGCGGTTCAAGAAGGTGACTTCATCAGCGAAGTTCCTGTGTGGAGAAGGCTGTGCATCAGGGAATATGAATGTCCCACGGGAATACTTCACAGTTGCAAGTGGCAATGAGAGCTCCTCAGCAAGCTCAAGAATCCTTGGAATCGCTAGAAGAAGCTTGGTAGTCCCACAGGTCTTGATCACCACCTTGTACGGGTACACAAAAAGGCTCGACTCGGATAAGACGTAAGAGTCAAACGTGTCATTCGACAGCTGGGAAACAATGGTGCACCTCGCAAGGTCAAGTACAGAGTCAATCTGGGCTCGCGAGAGTGCACGCAAGCCCCTTCCCTTGGGGTCAGCAAAGATGGGTGCCTCAGAAAAGCTTATCTCAAGCCGCTTCTCATATCCCTCAAATCCAATTGCAGAGACCGGGGGAACGACACCTGAATGCATGACTGCCATTGTTTCGGAGAATGGTGTGATGGATGCCGTCGGTAGGAAGACAGCAGACAACTTCTTGAAAACTTTAGGTCACCCGAAAGCAGCTAGCCAGAGAGGTTTAAGAAGAACAGAACGGAAATGAAGATTGGTTCTAAACTAGCAGGAAGGTATCAAATGCGCTATCAAGATGGCTTCCTCGCGCACTGCAAGATACGAAAACATTGACAGTGTGAGCATCCAATCGTCAAGAGCTGTAAAGATAGAAAAGAAAACAAGGCAAATTGGTCTGGGACGTACGTTCGAGTAAGCAGCGGAGAACTTCTTGATGCCACCGGCAGGTCGGATGTCCTCGATGCTGTAGCCGAGGGGAGCTTCGTACATCAGGGAGGAACGACTACTGCTAGACTTCTTCTTGCCACCCTTGGACTCCATTAGAGCATCAAATTTTCACTGCAGGGAAGAAAAAAAAACAGATTACAACCTGATGTTGATATGTTTCGAGTGCGGTATGATGGCAAATTGACAATCAGCTGTACTGAAAGTTTTAAGCCGTAAATTAAAGGAAGATGACTTGATTAAAAGGAACGGATCCACCATAGATTTCCTCAAAAAAAAAAAAAAAAAGGAACGGAACAAAATATTATAGGAGACCTGAAGACGATCCATCCCAAATTTATGTGTGCCTACTATCTTCGGAAGATAGCAATCCTAATCGCGCAGCAAAGTAAACCGATGCTTCTTGCAAGGTATGATTAATCGTCCGAACTATCGCAGAAAAAAAAACTAGTCTATTTCCTATCAAAATGAATAAGGTTCTCTAAAAGCCCAACATGATCAAATATTATCTACCCGATAAACAAGTTTAGATCGAACAACAACAATAAAACAAGGGGAGAGATCCTTACAGTCCCACGAAGTTTAGATTCCCCCGCTGCAACCAGGGGCCTTCAACTCTACTCCTGATCGGAGATCTTGATCCGAGCGAGGGGCGACGACGAAATTCCCTTCCTCTCCGGAAAAACAGAGGCTTCCTGATTTCTCTCGGACGATGAGATGTGTGTGGCTGACCAAATTCCTAACCAGACAACGAGGAGCGGCAGCTGTGACCTGTGAGAAGGTAAGGTCGCGCCCGGCCCGTATATTTATATAGAGACAACCAGGTCGAATCCGGGTCGGATGGAAAGAGGAGGAACCTGGTCCACTAGACCATTATTGGGGGGGCCACCGCTGGGGCGCAAGATTCGGCACGGCATCGTCCACGGAAACGGTAGACCGCGTTCACGGAGGTCACTCACAGGTGTCGCGCCGAGCGCGGACTCCGTGCTGCCATAGCGCGCGCGGCGCGGATGACAGGTGCGTCCCGCTTGGCCGCGTTCCGGTTGCTTGGCCTTGGTGACTTTTTCGTGAAGGACGGACGGCTCGCCAGGTTTCCCGGGACTTGAGCGGCGGCTAACGGTGACGAGTTAGCTCGGCGCCGTCAGAGCTGGACGGCGGTGAATAAACGTGTGCCCGCGGCGCCACGCGACGTCCGCCGTCCCGTGTCCTTATCTGTACAGGGTGGTCGCCCGTCAAAAGAGGTTCCGGTTCGCATGGAAAGCCTCTTTTGTTTTCCTTTTGACTTTGTGCAAAGGGTGGGAGGATAAGGACGGCGGGATCCGAACGCCTGGATACAAATCAGCGATCAGCGAAGCACGGCTCGTGCGGTCCAGATCTGCAGCGCGAGTTCCTACGTCATCACAGCACAATTGCCGGGCTGCATTGCTTGACGCGTCGCATCAGTCGGTTGCGCTGCTGAGCCGCGCGCGTCTCGAAGTCGCCACGCTACGGGCGGCGCGACGGCACGTGTAACGTGTTGGCGCTACCAACCCTGGACCGAAGCGTGTTATCAAAAAAAAAAAACCCTGGACCGAAGCGGTTCTCGGCCTTTTGACGCGAGGACGAGAATCTTCAACCTGACTGGGCCAGAATGACGTCTCTAGCTAGGCCGAAAGTGCCGTGGCCAGCCCAAACGTTTTTCGGCCATTCAGTTCCGTCTTCTCCTCTCATAATTTCGGCTCACACAGCCACACAGGCCACCGAGGTTGACCCGACCCGATTGGCTTGCCACCGCCGCTTCCTCCTCCTCCTTCCCCTTCCGCCGCGCGTCACCCAGGAGCCCGCCGTCTGCAGCCCCATCCACCGACATGGCGGAGGTCGAGGTACGTGCGCGATCCTTTCACGAACCTCCGATCAACAACCTTCCGGATCTCTTACTGCGCGTTCATTTCGATACCGTTTGTTTGTTGATCTGGCCTAAACTCGGCGTTAGGTAGATTCCAATCGGTTCCATACGAGTAGGTAGCCCAGGCTAGGGACTCCCAAGGATCGTGCGGATTGAATTTTGGTGCGCGATTTTTGCAGCGATATCGTCCGCATTGGATCCCTGCGCCAGTCTGCGGCTGCGCAGGTTGAGAAATGCGAGATCCTATGATTCGTATCCCATCATTCGTTGTGACGGTGTCATAGTGATAGTGGTGGCCTTTGGGCATGCGGTGCGTCTAGGGCAGTCTTCGCGAAACGTCGCACTCGTCCTGGTTTCATATCGAGGAGAACGCAATGTGGATCCGGTACTATCATTTTTTGACAGGTAAAATTGTCTCGGAACCTTGGTATACGCTGGGGTTCAATGTAGAGGAAAGACAATGCAAGGAGGAAAGAAACATTAGGCTTCTATCAGCTTTAAAATGCGCGGATGCAGTAAATAGTTCTTTCTCAATTGGCCACTGTTTTTAACTGGGATCGCATAAAACCCATTTTTCTAGGGTCATCAATAGCTCACCTAGTATTGGCATAAAACTGCCTTTTGCAAAGGTGTATGTTAAATTGTCATTGTAGTATCTTGATAGTGGATTCCATATGCTTTTTCATATATATGGTTTGTGTGTTATAGCTGAGCCTAATTTATAGTGCTTTAATTTCATTAGGATTTTTGCCTGCATTATCCATTTCATCTTCTAGCATCTGCAATTTTTACTGCCCACTTCATTTCCTGAAAACTATTTTTTCTTTGTGGCTAGGTTTAATGAAGTGTAGTTCTTGTTCAGTTGATCTGCTATTTTACTTTGCTATGAAAATAGAATTGTCTTAACAATATCATATATCACCATGGATGTCCATGGTTTTCCTGAAACATTCAATGTCACATTTCATACACGAACGCCTCTTTGATTTTACTTTCTTATTTCAGTTTCATAAAAGTCTTTTGTTTGTGCTATTTATCTTCCACACAAGTTCATTGCTTTCTCATATGCCAGATTGAGATAAAGACAGCTCCTGCTGATTTCCGCTTTCCTACAACAAACCAGACAAGGCATTGCTTCACTCGCTACATTGAGTACCACAGGTATAGCCATATAAAATTTCAAACATTAAGATCTTATAATCACATATCAGCATTTCTTGCACCAACTTCAATGCAAAACATTCCCTAAAAAAACTAAAATGCAAAACACATTGCCATATTCTGTTGCTAATTACTTTTGAGTTTTGACTTCCATGGAATGCAGGTGTTTGAATGCCAAAGGGGACGATGCTGGTGATTGTCAGAAATTCGCCAAGTACTACAGGTCTCTTTGCCCTGGCGAATGGGTGAGTGATTTTTTTGCCATTGCAGCTGCCATCGCAACCTAGATTATTCTGTGATTGTAAAACGAATGATTATTGAGTGTCTATTTCTTTTTATCCCCATATTTTAATGCTTCAGTAGGTGTCGTAATTTGTCATTCATGATTCACTAACTATGCCCCTTGTCATAAATCTATATTCTACCCCGTATAGATTGTTCAACTACCCCATGAGCTAAGCTGCCCAACATTGTCCCCCTTTGTTACTGACTCTAGCCTGTCATGCTCATTGGTAGATGGCACGCATAATCATAGATGTGCTTTCGCATGAAAATAGTGGGGTATGCATGTAAATTCACATCACAAGGAGGCGATGGTGCATTACTGCAACTTGCTTTATTGTCAAATGCACATCACGAGAAAATTTTGATCCATTTACCATGACTTTTTTTACCGTCGAATACACAACACGAGGAGCTGTATTAGACATTTCCTCTTGTTCTCTTCTTTGCCCGTTGAAGTTGCATGCAAAATCAATCATGTGCTCCCTCTTGAATGGTCCATTCTGAATGTTCCTACCCTTGGTGACAAACAGCTGCAATTTGTCTTGGGGCCAAATGCTCGTCTCTGTTTGAGGATTCCATTTTTGCTTCCATCAATCAAGGAGACAATGGATGTTGGAGCGATACTTGGAATTAGTTATTGTCGGAGCCTTGATGCAGTGTCCTAATAGTATAATACCCCATTCCGAAAATCTTGATATTCCGATAAGGAAAACTGAGCTACGGCTAGTATAAATTTCTTGTCCTAAATGACTTCATTATCAGAATGGAGCAGTATGTATTGTTTCCTGATGACGGGCAGTCGATTTATAACCTCTGAACTGAGTTCAAGAAGGAGAGTATGCCTTATTCTTGCAACTGAATATACCTAAAAATTTCAGTGTTATTCAGGGGTATTCATGTTGGCTAGCCGCAGATTGATGCATGAGATTGGTAATTGGCTTTCAGGACCCACCATAGGCTTGGTCTAACCTGAGGCTGACATGCTGAAGTTATTGTATTTTGTCCATGATAGAGATCCAGCTTAATAAATGATATAAATATGCTAAATATTAATATGTTGTTCATGCTTATATTGGCGGTGTTAGTTTACAGCATTTGTAAAAACTAGTGTTCTGTTTGCTAAGGTACTTTATTCAGTTATTAACTTGAGTTACATGTTTTTTTTGCTTTGATATCATCCGTAGCTAAATGTTTTCTGAAACAGGTTGAGAAATGGAACGAGCAGAGGGAGAATGGGACGTTTCCAGGGCCTCTCTAAACCTGGTTCAAACCTCCCCTTGGACCTAGTCAAGACTTTGGGCAGCTGCACTGTTCCATTCTGCATTCCTGCTTTTTTAGATTGTCAATGCTTTTGTCCCTTGCTCTTCACGCAGTCACTGCGAAACTGTTAGTGATGCCACCTTTACGCTGGTCTAAATAATTGGCTACAGTTGCTTCGCATTCGGCCTTATGTGGACCTCATTTTATTCGCATAACGTGTGAGTTGGAACTTTGCATTCTTTCGTGTTTGCTACTGTGCCATCTTGTGGTACACCTTTTGTGTCATCAATATATGCTAGAATTGCAGTAATTGCTGGCAATCAGGGCAGGACAATGATTACATACTGCCCATGAATGTGCCTGTACCTTTCCCTGGGTAAGATTTTTGAAAAGAAAGCTTTTACCTAATGAAGTAGTACTGCTGCTTGTTTATCGCCATGTTAAAGTGTAAATGATACACGTGGTGACTCTCTACCTCTAGACCTCTTTAAAAGCTGCCATAGAAGCTCACATTGAACAATGATAATTGGAGGATCTCACCAACGACTGTTTTAAGAACAATCTTCCCCCGGCAATGCCCAGCCTTTTTTCTTGCTCTGTTCGTTCATCTGTGCGTGAATGATTATAATGAGTTATTCCTTGCGAGTGAGGAATGTCACTGTGCCCTGCGAGCAACAGGCGCGTACAGTAAACTTGTTTTGACCAAGGGATCCACGCCAGGTGAGCTTCCTGTTCCCTCTTTACGTGCTGTCGAGCTTGCGTTCCCTGGTCACGGATGCTCTCCAATTGTTGGAAATCCAATGCAATCCGCTGCTCATCGATGACAGACTGTGCGCGATGCATGATACCGACACTTTTGTTGCCCGTACCAGCTACTGGTAGCCGATGTTGTATCGAAGCATCGGTATTTCCGGCGACCGTACCTCAGCGATGACGAAGCTGTTAGTGATGAACAGCAGCTGATTAGGTTACCCTCTCTCTCTCTCGTAAATTCTGGTTCGTTTCACGTTGCTCTCCCAGATACTTACACGCTGCTTTTGTACGGTTGCTACTTGCCCACAGATCGCTGCCACCTGCGACGACCGTTTCGTTTACAGCTGACAGCACCGCCATTTCTTGACGCGAGGCTCCATCTGCGGGCACCGGCCGGGTTCAATCACAATCACAATCACAGCTAGCTAGGCTGGGCGCGCGGCAACACGCAGGCTCTCCGTTTTGCCGCAATCATCCCCGCTGCCTCGGCGCAGGGCCATTCAATTCGTGTAGGCTCCATGCCCGCGCCATGCCGCTGCATCCACACTCCTCAGAGACGATCCATCAGTGCGGCGTGCAGGCGCCTGTGCCGTTTTCGGCAGCTGCTCCTCCGCGCGGGCGTACCGGCATATGCACCGTTCTACTACTAGCTGCCTCTGCCTGCCTGCCCACACATGGGCCATCTCATCCACATCTCGCTTCGACTCCATCGATCGATCGCTCGCTCGCGCACAAACCGTCCTGTCGCTGTCCTCGATCTCTCTCATCGCGCGCCCGACCACGTACGTAGGCGTGCTCGCCGTTCAGGGCCAGCCAGCCAGCGTTAATGGGCGATCACGTTCGGGTCCCCGGAAAACTGCTGCTATAACGCATTCGAGCTTGTGGTAGTGGCCCGGAATACGGCGTGTCGCTCGTGCAGTTGCGCCGCTTCCAGCATTCCATCGCATTCAGAGCGAGTTATTGCGTGGGATGGCGCGGCCGCGTAGCACGCGCGCGCACGTACCCGCCCGGCCCCGTTCGGCCGGGGATGATCTCGGGAGTGCGCGCACGCCTGTGCTGTACGGCGGAGGCGTTCCGGCCGGCAGCAGGGGCGGCGCCCGCCGTGGCCACGAAGCATCCAGCGTGCGCGCGCGGCAGAATAACTGTTGGTGATGCTCTGAGTGAGAAACCGGGGTGTACAGTGCAGGTGCAAGCCTACGCGCGTACGTAGTAGCTTGTTGGTTATATATAGTTACCGGCCGGTCCTTCATCGGCTCATCGATCAGTATTATCATGCGAATTACTGGGGACGTGTGCACCGCGAGCGTTTTGAGGAAGACAAAAACACGTCGCGGTCTCACGGAGGAGCAAAAGCATGTAACGCATGACGTGTGTGCTCACCGGACTGGGGCCAGTTGTCTCGTGCGTGCACTACCGGCCGGTTCCTTTTGAGCACCTCGATCGCCTGCTTATTGCCCACCGTGTTTCGATCCGTTCCAGCAACTCGGCAAGTCTAACAAGTTTTTTTGCATGTCGTGATCACGTTAAACTCTAGAAGCGCAAGTAAATCTCATCTGCTAGGCGATGCCTCCGGTCCGCGTGTCAGTGTATGGCGCGCGCGTATATGCCCACGGCGTTGTTCGATAAGACATCACTACAAAAGGCGCTCATCACGGAGAAACATACGCATCGCAGACTGGTGATGATGCACCGAACAGCAAAGTACATGCCGCTGTTGCTCGAAGGCAGTGGCATCCATCACAAAACGAGTTATTTACACTGAATACCAATGTTCTGATTCATGAGGCGGTAACTGGAAAGGCATTAATATACAAAGACGCTGAGAACACTGACACATACTATTACATGCCACAAATAACTAAACTTGATCCAACCATAGCACAACGGGCTTTCCACTTCTATTACACGGAATAGCAGACTTGATACGACATTAGCTGAAATGGCATTGCGCCCAAACAAACGAGATACAACTGAAACACACGGCTTCCACTACACCGAGTAGCAGAAGCTGGTAAAGTGCAACGTAGCTGCAAGTGTGACAAGCTCAAGAGGGATAGACGGGGACGGGAGAGATGGGAGGATTGATAGGCGTGAGAGTAGCCTAGTCAAGCGAGAGAAGAGAAGGTGAAAGTAGTAGGAGATTATCTTCAAGCAAAAAGTCTTGCAAGGTCAAGAAGACCATGATTTTCAAGGCTAGCTAGAAGAGAACAACCCACTGGAGAAAGATAGATGATGGCAGGGGGAGAAGGAGAGAAGCTCGGGGAGGATAGCGCCATCAGAGAACGGCACCGTGGAGCTTGCTGCCGGGATGCTTGTGCCGCTCCCTCTTCCTCGTCACCCGCAAGCGTCCCATGGAGGAACCGGCCGAGGGCCGATCGCCTCCGACCGACGAGGAGCTTGGGGAGCAGACCGGGACGAAGCCGCAGCGGAGCCTTGGGCTAGGCATTGTTCTTTGCTGGGGGTGAGGAGAGAGCTAAGCAATGGGGCGCTGCGAGGCAAAAGAACGGTGGAGAAGACGGGCTGGCGTCCCTTTATATAGCGCGAGGCGGGCGGTGCGGCGGGGCCGAGGAGTTATGGCCGGGGAGGGAGGCAAAAGGGAGGAAGCAGGCGTCCGGTTAAAACATGCTCCCCCTGCGCTAGTTCTTGCTCTGTGATATTTTCTAGAAGAAAAATAAAACTACAGGCAATATATATCACTACAAGAAAAAACCTGTGTAAGCACGCTTTATTTATAGGTTAAGCACACTTTTTTTCATCTCTAGTTGGATATAGACACGCTTTGCAAAAACATGTCTGCAGCGCCTCCCCATGGACCGTGTCAGGCTGCATTGACACGAATTGTTAAAGCGTGTTTACTTAAGGTAAGACGTTTTATAAGCACGTTAGAAAGCATGTGTACATTCCTAGACACGCTTTATATTTGTGTGTCTCCTACTATTATATATACTTCATTTAGTTAAGGTTCTCCCCCTTTAGGTTTTGATTATGCAAATTAAAACTTATAATGACAGGATAAAAGAATATCATATAATACTTCCATTGCCATAACAACAATTATATTAAAATAAAGATGGTTCACAACTGAGTAACATGAACCTGACACATTGATATACAAATAGAAACATTTCACGGTTGCACAAATATTTTATTCGAATAGCTAATCTATCTTCACTGCAAGCTCCATTTAAGTATCTTTGGGCGTTATTCAGGTAGAAACATGTGGTAGGTATCTTCAGTATCTTATTTTATCAGTCCTACCTGAGACAAAAAAAACAGATAAATAACAATGTGAGAGTTTATTTAAGTTTACATATCCACAAGCCTAGCTGGACATAGAAAAAAATCATGAAACACCACCGAAAATCACTGAAAGATTAAAGTTAAATCTAGATGAGAAAGTGAATCATCTTAAAGGAATATAAGCTGACACTTCCTTTATTGATAATCTTTGAACTATTTCTAGAAGACCCTGCACAAATTCAGAGAAACAAATAAAGAAGCATGTAAAACTGATAGACGATCCCGTAATACCATATGACAATTTCGATTATTGTTTGTGCCTTGCAATGTCTCAAATATGAAGTACGATATGAGAATGTACTCATATAGAGATAAACCACAATAAACTATCAACATAACAGGCACAAAATTAAAATTCCTTCTGGGAAAATTTAATTTGGCAAATAGATCATCAGCCTGCCAGTTACGAATAAAAAGGTACATCAGCGTGATTAGTATTGAATCATGCCAATTGCTGAAATATCAACTAGTGTGATTAGGAAAGATTAGGAGCTGCGAATTAATTAACCGCAATTAAATAACCACACGCATCATTCCATGCATCGGATCTTCTCCCATTCACCCCACATGCCGCAATTAAATAACCACATCAATGGAAACCAACGAAGGGTACAGGGGATCTTTGAGCTCACCCCAACAATACGGAGAGGACCGAAGATCTGAAGAAGATACTACCATCCAGGATCGCTGCACTGGTGACGTCCACAACATCACGAAAAGAAAGCCGTCGCCTTGGCCATGGAGTCCAAGAGATCTGCTCTTATGGTCGCGATTGAGGAGGAAATGGAAATAGGAACATGTGACCTGGTGCCGTGGTGGTACGGTACAGCCAAAGCACGACGGCAATCTTCTCTAGATCAGGCCGCCCGCCGCCGCCTCTGGGACTTTGGAAGTTAGGTCAGATGGACGCAGAGGAGTTTTTGTTTCGTTTTTTCCTTTTTTTTTGGTAAAGAAAGAAAGCACAGGGGAATAAATAATGAAATAATGGACAGACACCTCTCAGCTTAATACGTTTTATAAATTCGTGTCAGTGACCGTCTCTACTACCATCCCATTCCAGAGTATAGAGACGCTTTCGAAAGCGTAACATCTAGCGTGCCTATGAGGCCATATTGTTGTAGTGTATGCTCGAGTGCACTCGGTGTTGCAACCAAAACTCGAGGTGGACGGGAATGAGTTTATTCGATCTGGCCCATGTCTTGCCAATAATGGATCAGCATACAAAAAACAATACAAGTATTTGTCTCGCTAGCTAGGTTTATTTTACCAGTGATTTCAAACCAAGCTATGGCCCTGTTTGGGACAAGTTATTTCTGAAGCGATTCCGTAGGAAACCAGATCCTGTAGGACATGGCTCGAGGAGAATCTCCTGTCAACATAAGCTGAGCGTTTGGCAACCCTGATTATTTCAATATAGATTGTACTGTCCCGAGAGTATAATGTCCGATATGCCCCCGAGTCTGTTTGGACTTTTTTGTCATAATATTTGTCGTGCATAAAAGAGTCATAAGAATGTCATAGTATTCATGATACATAAAAGAGTCATAACAATTTCTTGAACTAAATGATACAATGATTTCTATATCATAAAGTTCATCAAAATACTACTCTATTGTCTAATAATCATGCTACCAGGTGCAGCGGCAATAGAGTCACGGAATGCTCCCATGTCATATTCATCATCAGCGATGCTTACATTGTCATGAGCATCTTCTTGGATGTCGTCCTCATAGTTCTCAAAATCATCATCATATAAGCCACTCGTCAATGATAAAATTATGAAGAGCCATACAAGCAACTATGATCTCGTGCTTGCTTCTCTATGGGGTAGCTTGGCATTTGTTTCAAAATGCGCCACTTATTTTTTAGAATTCCAAAGCACCGCTCAATTGCATTTCTAAGAGATGAATGTGCATGGTTAAACACCTCTTTCAATCCTACAGGATTACTATGTTGGAATTCAGGTACATGATATCGTTGACCCTTGTATGGAGCGAGGTAACCTTGCTTATTTGGATACCCCGAATCAACGAGATAATACTTTCCTGCATAAAAATCTTGTTAGTATAGTACATAATTAGAAAGGAAACATACAAAGGAAGGAAACATACAAATGTATCATAATTACCCGGTGGCGGTTTCGGAAACATATGAGCATAGGTTAGCAAAGTATCATTTAATATCCGAGTGTCATGAGCAGATCCAGGCCAACCAGAGTGACAACAAATGTAAACCTCAAATCAAAGTCACACACTGCCATAATGTTTTGTGATGCATACCCATGCCGACCAACATATTTGGGTGTTTCACTTAATGGTACAATCACAGGAATATGGGATCCATCTATGGCGCCAATACGAGTCCTTGAAATGAGGCCAAAATCTAGGTTCCTGGAGTCTAGGATGCACAGTTGTAAAGTG
This sequence comes from Chloris gayana, assembly GCA_031894775.1. NCBI lineage: Eukaryota > Viridiplantae > Streptophyta > Magnoliopsida > Poales > Poaceae > Chloris > Chloris gayana. Next base: position 903,326 of record JAUNZO010001800.1, read on the forward strand.
AGAGTCTTTTGGTTTTATGAGATCAGCTGCCATTCGTGTCACACATTCAAGCACATCATTGAACTTTCTACTAATAGTCTCGGTGGAATGGTGAAACACATTCTTCACAGTGCGATTAGACTGAGGTGCACCACAAGTCCATAGAAACATAGCCAATGCTTCTTTACTACATAATTCCCTAGTTGACTTCAATCCATATTGCATTACCAATGTTTCATGTAGACGATGAAAAATTGTCCGCCTCATTCTGAACGTCTCATAACACTTGTCACTATCTGCAAGTAGTATTTCAGTCCACACATTACCAGGCATCCTAGGCACCGTTCTAGGCTTGTTGGACCGTAAATCATAATTGTCATCCATTAATTCCAGAGCAGCATATGCAATCATGAAATCATCATCACTACTGCACTCTTGCATGACCTCCTCTATTTCATCTATATCACTTGATGTACTCATCTGAAAAATAATATAAAAGATGTATAAATCATCAAACACCATATGCAAGATGCACCACAGAGGAAGGAAAGCTCCATCAATTATTAAACAATAGCAGGATACAAAGGTTACAAAGTTCAAATGATAGAAAATAGTGCAAATGATACATAATTGCAGCAGGATACAAGTTCAAAGGTTACAAAGTTCAAAGGACATAAAAGAGTGCAAAGGATACATAATTGCTACATGGTACAGACAGGCCTAATTCTTGTTCTTGTTCTTGTCCTCCCAAGTCCTTTTAAGCCATGCATGTCTCCCGGTTGCTGTTTTCAAAGTGAGAAATACATCCCGATACTCCTTTTTAATTAGGAGTTGAGTAGCATAGTAGTGCTCATCACTACCTTCTTCAGCTCCAGACTGAATGACTAAATCCAACAAATGAGCTATCTCCTCCCTAACATGATCAACAACAATTGAGGTAGCAGAATATTTACTACTTTCCGACTTCTTCTCATATGCATCAACCAACCGCTTCATAAGACCATCTCTATATGTCTTCTTCCCCTTCTTATTATCCTTCGGAGAAGCACCATGAGCAGCAGGTCGTTTCTCAGCTGAACGTTTGCCAAGTACAGGTGATTGCGTGTCCTTGCTTGGGATGTCCTGAACCTCATTTCCAGCATTTGGAGCACCATTTCCTTCTATAGCAGCAGCACATGGTGCACTCATACTACCTCCGGGAACAAACGAGGTTGCATTTGTGACACATATACTATCAAATAGGATCCGCATCTCCTCTTCAAACTCAAGTGGTGTTGTTTTGAATATTAAACATCCTGGCATAGCCTGAGAGAAACAAAAATATACATGAGAAACAAGAATCAATAGCAGTCACCATAATTTGCATAATAAAAAACAGAATAAATAACACTCACCAAATTTTGCTCTTCCCACCATTCCTCTGTTGCAGCAATACATCCAGAAATAGGATCTCTTCCTAAACCGGATGCTTTTATGTTCAATGTCTTCCATTGTGTATACATTCTCTTCAAGTTATCCCATCTATTCTTATGTTGGTCACGGGTGTATGCCCTCTTCGTGCGATCGGTGAACTTCTTCACAAGATTTGCATATCCTAATGCATTCAAGCAGTGCTGCGGCCTATTATTAGCTCTAACTTCTTCCACACAAATGTCTAACCAGATCTTGTGCACCCATGAGTCCCATTTTGCCACTACCTTAGCCATCTTAGGAACTGCAATTAAACTACAATTTTTTGTGTAATACACACATAGATCTATGCAATTAACATAGCAAGCAACAGTTGTAACAGAGCAATTAACGGAGGAAGCAACCTTGGTCGGAGGACGGGCGCTCGGACGGGGCGCGGCTCCCTTGGTCGGAGGACGGGCGCGGCTGCCCGGGCGGAGGACGGGCGCGGCTCCCTCGCGGCGGACGGGGCGCGGCTCCCTCGGGCGGCGGACGGGCGCGGCTGCCTCGCGGCGGACGGGGCGCGGCTCCCCGGCGGCGGCGGCGGCAGCTCCCACGGCGGACGGGCGCGGCTCCCTCGCGGCGGCGGACGGGGCGCGGCTCCCTCGCGGCGGACGGGGCGCGGCTCCCCGGCGGCGGCGGACGCAGCTCCCCCGGCGGACGGGCGCGGCTCCCCCGGCGGCGGCGGACGCAGCTCCCCCGGCGGACGGGGCGCGGCTCCCCGGCGGCCGGCGGGCGCGGCTCCTGGTGGCGACGGACGGGCCCGACGGCTGGGCCTAGCGGCGGAGAGGCGGCGCACGGCAGCTGGGGACGAGCTCGAACCCTAGCTTGTGGGTCGGGTGGACGAGTGCGCGGGTGGGTGCGGCCGATTCGGGGGCTGGTTCGGGGTAGCTCGGTGGCATTTGCTGGTAAATAACGCCTAACTTTGTGACGTCTTACATCTCCAACGCGCTGTGTCCCGAAAAATCGACCTCCGGAGTGGATTACGCGTTGTAGGCATGTGGGAGTGCTACAAGACAATCGTGTGCGTTGAAAGTGGGTCAAGAATCGGCCCGTTTGGCACCTTACCCGGCTTATATCCGATAGAATCGCTCCAAAAGCTGTCCCAAACGGGGCCTATGTATTATCAACTGGCTTTTTTTTTCTTTTTCGATAAATGGATGTTTTGTTAGAACTTTGGAATGCCAATTTGCTAGGAGCGTCGGCCTTAATCATTAGCTGCTTGATTGTGCCGCTTACACAAGCTAGGGTGGGATTGGGCTTTCAGAAGCTAACACTAAAACAGACTATACTACTACTGCGTGCTTCGGGTGTGTTCGTTTTCAGAGTCTAAATTTTAGAGCTGTCCCATCAAAAAGAATCTTATTATTTAATAGTATTAAATAAAGTTTAATTATAAAATAAATTACAGGCCCCTAGACTAATTTACGAGACGAATTTAATGAGATTAACTAAGTCGTGATTAGAAGACGGTTACTCGTAGCATATTTTTAGCAAAATATAGATTAATTAAGCTCATTAGATTCATCTCGAAAATTAACACCAATCTGTCAATAAGATTTTATCATTAAATTGATCGAAATATTCATAAATAATAAGATTCTCTTTGATGTGACAGTCTTAAATTTTAGAGGAGGAAACGAACACACCCTTCGTCTATCTTTCAGCTAGTAGAACAAAAGGAACAGCGAGCGTCAAACAACACTCACTCGCATGTACTAGTATTAGCAGTACGGTTCTTGACTCTCGCCTGGATTGGATCTTGATCTACAGCCGTAATGGTGAAACAGAGACGCTGGCTGGACGAGGCAGCGCACCTTTATGAAGACGGCAACAAAAACCTCTGAGCCGGCGACCGGCTGGACGACGAGCGTCACAGAGGCTGGCAGGCGGGTCCCGTCCCTCGATACACGCCAGAGGAATAGCGTGCGTGACAGCGTGACTGTACCGGCACACTGCGCGTTCGAGTTATGGCGAGTCAAGAGGCGTGCATGCGTGCATCAGAGCGCGGCCAGCGCCGTCCCGGCCGGAGGCAAACGGTTCAATTTCATGGGGTCCCCTGCTCTTCATTCACCGCAATTAATCTGCAGCGGCATGTATGTTTTTTTCTTCGTTCTGTTGTTTGAAAATCGAATTCCGTGGTGGTGTCGTGAAGAAGAGAAAGGTGCCCGCAAACGTGCTCGTTTGGTTGGATGTTTTTTTTTTGTTTGTTTCGGGCACGATTTTGGGAGCAGATCGACGATCTTCCCACCGGAAATGTTTCCTTTCTGGTGAGCATGCATAATGAGATCTTCCCAGTTGGGAGCCGTGACCCACGTGCCATTTTCATGAGTCGTACACGCGTGACAGGGCCCCAACGTACGCTATGTACAAGCCATCGAAACCGCACACGAACACGGTTGACGGTTCTTCCATGCCCAACGCGGAACTCTCTGCAGGGGACCGCTCGTTCGTTCCCCGCCGCGGCGCGTACGAAAAATCGTTGTATCCCGCGCGCGCGTCAGAAGAGCCAATCGATTACTCCTCCGTCCCAAAATATTTGACGTTTTGAAACGTAGCACGAGAATTAGGAGAAGTGAATAAGGTAGATGCGAGAAAACGAGGAGGAGAGAGATAGAGATAGAGATGTATTGGAAAGAGAAAAGGTGCAGTTGGGATGCGAGGATGACAAGTAAATTGGAAAATCCGGATGAGTCCAGAATGACAAGTAAATTGGGACGGAGGGAGTACTACCTTGCTGCACCCTTGACCGGCGCTGGGAGAGCGGGCAGAGGAGTTACAGTTATGACAGGAGCCAATCGATTAGTAGGTGATTAGGTATAACCTTTGTGCTGAGCCAAAATGGGAACTCGTGCATGAATGGAGGGACAAAGGAAATGGGGCCAGCAGCTGCTGGCACAGGCAGCCGGAGCGAGCATCGGCGAGCAAAAAGGAGAAAAGAATTGGTGCTGCTGCATTCTAGCTGCGGTGACTTGTGACTCTTCAGGGGTTGGAAGCAGCAGCGTTACAGCGGCCCGGGTACTGCGGCGCGCACTATGCATGGTCACACATCAGGCGCGATCGTACCAGTGGCTGGTGCATCGCATCGACCGATCTCTTTGCTACAAACTCACGCAACATCACACACGCACACACCGGCAGAGAGAGAGAGAGTACAGTAATGGTTCGTGGAGGATGGAGTCGATCTGCATTTTGACTTGCACCTTTTTCGGTCCGCGTGGGTAGTAGTAGGGTTTTGCATGCAAAAAAGCTTAGCACAAAACTGCACATCCTGCGTGCAAAGTAGTAAATGCGGTCCATGGATGGATCGATCGGGTAGCTATGATGAGCGCTCTGAGGCCCTCCTTGAATGCGTTGCCTCCCTTCCTCCCCTTTGCATGCCCTGCTGCTCATGCTGCCTTGCATTTACGCGCGCACTGCTGGGTCTGGGTGCTGGACTGCTGGTGGCATCTCTCTCTCTCTCTCTCTCTCTCTCTCAGAGTCCCTCCCCCATGCAAACACCAATGCAATGCCTGTTTCAAAGTCTCCATCCGAGTTGCAGCTTAGCACTCTCATTGCTGTGTTTGCCTCGGGCTTTGAGAGCGCGCGCGCGACTCCACGGGATCTCTCTAGCTTCCTCCTGCTGGTGCGCTGCTGTATTGGAATTGAATGCTGAGCGCTGAAGAGTAGGCATGAGATTACGGATCTCACCACATTCATTTCCTCGTCTCAGCGGCCGCCGACCAGCAGCTTGCATTGCGCGCCCGCCGGTGACTGCTGCTGGTCATGCTACTACTAGTACAAGAACGTGCTCGATCGCCACATGATAGATAGGCACCTCTGGCCAGAGCCTACTCCACTCTTGAATAAAATCTCCTCATTGTCGTAGATCAGCGGCCATGTAGGTTTTGAGATAAGCTAGAGCAGCACTACAATAATGATTTGATCATTATTTGAGCGATGAGTACTCTAGCCTGTACTAGTACGTAGGTTACCGGATTGATGCAGCGCGTACGTACAGTTGCACCCGAATATCCACTCCGTACGCCGTCGTAGCGTGATCTGAGAGGTCAGCACAGGGGGCGTGCCGTGCTCCGATCGACCAACCAGAGCGCATGCATGGCACCACACTGCCCCTGCCTGCCTATAGCTACTGTAGGCCGCTATTGGAAAAAGGCCTACGCAGCCCATATACTACAGCCTCCGTAGCTGGACAGCTACGACGTAGGGCGCGCGTAATCATGACGGCCGGCCGGCGCGGGCAAGGCCTCCGCTCCGCTCCGCTGCACCTGCATGGGAGAAGGAGATCGAATCCCCGGGCAGAGGCGAGAGAGATCGAGAGCACAGGGCCTTCTCCTTTTAACCCGGCCTGACAAACAATGGTTTCTTTTCGTCCCCTTGTCCCTCTCTCACGTCGCGTCGCCGCTGCATGCGGTACGTACGTGCGCGGCGGCGGCCTTCCAACGCACACGCAGGCCGGGCACCACCGCCGGCCGCGACGGGACGGCTCGACCTGCCATGCGCGCACATGCCAGCTGCCGGGGTGGAAGTGGGATTCGATGGTTCATCTCATGCATGCCGCTGCTCGATTCGCCGGATATGCGTGTGCATGGGGATCACCGGACCAGCGTGGCGAAGCTGCTGAGGGATCCCGGCAGCTAAAGGAAGATCTGGGACTCGCGAATCATGTCTGCAAAATGTAATCCTGCAGGCTAGTCCTAGTAGTTGCTGCTCCGATCTGAGGCGACGAAAGCGGATCAATCCGATCAGATAATGTCTTCTTCAATTTTTAATTCTTAATTATTTGTTGGATTTTGAGACACAGTGGATATAAACTATGTGTGGATTTGGATACAGAGTTTTCTTTTAGATATCGGCCGGACATGGTACAGTTTCAAAATTGAATATAAAGAAACAGAGATGTTTTGAGTGTAATCTTTTTTTCTAAAAAAAGAGTGTAATCTGTCCAATGAACTTACAAAACAATAATATAGAGAGAGCATAAAAGGTTCATTAGCGCAACTGTGCAATAGCCGAGCATATTGTTACATTCCACGTTTCTGGTCAGTAGCAAAATTACATATAGTTACTTATTATTTTCAGACAGTCTTATTCTTGCTATCGTTTAATTAACAGATAATTATATCCGTCGAATTTTGTTAATACTGCGATCTATATATCCGAATTTTGTTAACACTCCGTATTACCATAACCTTATCCTGCAGACATTTATGAATTCGTAATGTCAATATCGGACGTCGATGCCACTTTTCACCCCTACTGATCAAACCACAGACTCGCTTGAGCGTCGATAGATCGGTGTGCGCGACGAGAGGATCGCGGAGATGGTTCCGTCCTCTTCACTTTATTACTGCACGTGCGTTCCTGCTGCGACGCGCGCGTGCCAGCCGGTTTGTTGGTTGCTCCGGCCGGCGGGTTGATTGCACGGCTCCTGGCCCGTTCCCGCTCCACGAGTAGCGAGAGTGTTTGTTTCCTGGGCATCAGAGAACACGCTGCGTGTTTCTGCGTGCATGCTACTCTCTCCGTCCAGAATATAAGGATTTGTTGACTTTTTAATTTCTCGTTTGATCATTCTGTCTTATTCAAAACTTTTATGTAAATATAAAAATTTAAAAAACGTACCTAAATTATATGTAAGAATAAAATAAATTCTAACAAAATTAAGACAAGTGGTCAAACGATAAATCGAGAAAGTCAACGAATCCTTATATTTTTGGACGGAGGTAGTATTTGCTGCTTCCGGACGGCGCTGCTATTCGTTGGACATCGCCAGCCAAAGGACGGACGCGCGGTACAATTTGTTTAACTGACTGTCGTTCGCCCGCGGTTTGTCATCCCACGGATCAGAAACATGCTTGGCCGCCCAACACGTACATATTGTTTTAAATGACTTACAAAATGTTAGTACTACTCCAACTCTTTCAAAATGGAACAAATTACTGCAAATTTTTATTACACTAGGCCCTTTATTTAATCAGCAGATGAAGAATTACAGATTCCGTCTGGTGGTGACGAAACCAAACATTCCTTCTAAAACTTCTGTACAGATAGCTTGAAAATCTGTGCATCTTCATTAGACCTGCAATTTTCATGAATCACCTCAGCTTTTTTTTAGGCAAATGAATCACCTTAAAAAGGTGGTTCAAAAGCGTCACTCCTTGGATCTCCATTGAGATTCTTCACAAGGGCAGCAAAAATTCACGTGGTCGTGGGCCGCAGCATCTTTTGTTGATGGGCTGTCGTGGTTAACGCAGTGGGTCACTAGATTCCTGAATGTGCCGTTATTGGGACGGGTCTTGATCGAACAAGCAAAAAAAGTTAACACAAAATCCTGTATACCGATTCCCAAAAATCTGTCTTCACTTGCACTACACATGCTATAGTGGTGATTTTTCTCGTCAAAATCCACTTCATCGCAAGCTAAGCATCATACAGGCGGTGGGGGCAGGTCCAAGAGGAGCCAGAATCCGACGCAGCCGTCGGAGTTGAGGTTCTCCTGGACGGCGAGGAAGTGCAGGCCGCCGCAGGCCTTCTTGGCCGCCTCCCAGGCCTCCGCCTCCTGCGTCGCCGCGGGGCTCTTCTGGTACCCCGCGTACACGTACCGAGTCGACACACCGGCCGCCAGGATCAGAATCGCCCTTCCAGTGTCCACCTCCAGCGCGCAGATCTCCAGCCCGTTCATCCAAGCTGAAATGGAGTAGAACACATCATGGGTAACTGTCATGCTTTTTTTTCGCCTAAAAAAAACTGATGATGCCTTTTTGGGTGGAAACGATGACACAGTTACATACTGCAGGTCCAGTTATTGGTTGAAAAACGCTAGTACTGTTTTGAAGTTCATCTGAAATCAAATACATACTGGTTCAATTCTACAAAGTACAAACATAAACACTTACCATCATACCATATGGCACACCTATTATCCCACTACACTCAGTTCTCGGGCTGGTACTTGGAGTTGACAGCAAGCATTTACAGTCATTACTAATCTCAAAGGTTTCAGTACAATGGTGTATGCCTACTTGTACATGGTTCTTATCAGTTGATAGGTCCTTAGATAGACTGAATTCTTAATTGAAACAGGGGACAATTTCACCACGTTAATCGGAAGCTATATGAGTTCTTGCAGCTTGAAATAGTATGGCTATTATGTGTCAGAAATCCACATACATCATGAAAACATTTCGTAATTCCGCTACCAATACAGGCATTTCCTATTCCCATTTTTGCGACGGTGCATTTCAATTACGCTGCAAGCGTCGTAGTCAGGAAGGATCATTCAGCAGGCCTAAACAAGAAACGTGCCACCTTCCCACAAATCCTAGCAAATCCGTCATTGCAAATTATCAACATTTGGGTTTGAAACTTACCAGCAAGAGGCTTGGCACGCGATGATTCCACGGCGACTCCAGGGACAAGCGTGGTGTCGTCAAGCTCAAACCCGAGCAAGTCCAAATCAAGCCCCGCGCCGAATGCGTACCTCCTCCCCAATGACTCCACCTCCTCCCTTACAGCTGCGGAGGAACAAGCACGCAACGATCAAGCACATCGAATTGCTCGCTCTGCTCAAGTGGTCAATCTGCCTAGTGCAAGCAGTGCGCCGCAAGTCAGGCACTCACCGGAGAACGGGAGCTGCACGAACGCCCACTTGTCGCCGAAGAGGTTCTCGGGGAGCGAGGTGGGGAACGGGTTGTCGAGCGCGAGCAGCGGCCGCGTCCCCGCCTGGAACCCCGGGTGCCTGCTGTACACGGTCTCGTACCGCTCCTCCAGCCACAGCAGCAGCGACACGCACCGGCGGCTGGGCACGGCCTTCACGCCCAGCTCGCCGCACGCACGGGTGATGATGGTCTGCATCTGCGACCGGAAGAAGCGGACGCGGTCGGGCAGCGGCACGCCCAGCTCGTCGGAGACGGAGGCCAGCGCGTCGCGGAGCGTGACGCTGTTGATGGAGGTGTTGGGGAAGTAGCGCGTGAACTGGAGCGAGAGCGTGGCGTCGCAGACCACCAGCTCCCACAGCTTCTTGCCGCGCAAGTCCAGGATGGGCCGCGAGCAGAAGTCGAGTTCCCATTCCCGGATCGATTCCGGGTCCGCGTCCGGGTCCAGGTAGCACACCTCCGCCTGCGGGTCCACCACGTCGCCCTCGTCGTCTTCGTCGGCGTTCTCCGCCTCGACTTCTTCCTCGGTGGTGCCGGAGGCGGTGGTGGGGCTCTCGGAGGAGATGGACCGGCACCGGTACGGCCGCGAGGACGGAACAATCATGCGGCGCGCTGCGTGCTGGAGGGACCGCGCGGGGAAGGGGAGGGAGAGCGAGACGATGGGTCTCCCTGGAGGATTGGGGAGGGGAGGCTATGGCGCAGGGCGAGGCCATGGCCGGCGACGATGGCGGTGGCGGTAGTCATGGCGCGCGCGCGCCTACGGCCACACGCAGAAGCTAACGTTCCGGGTGGCGTCGCGGCCTCAACCAGTTCACTGGCCGAGCAGAGCAGTGTGATCTTTCTCTTCTGTCTTTGTGGGCCGGCCCAAGCCCACCAAAAATGCCCAGTTATATGAAGGAAAACACACAACAGGATAACGACGACACGGTGGAAAAAAATACTATGCAAAACTAGAGGGTGGAAGACGCCGGCGTCAGGAGTCCATAGAAGAGAGGAGAGGAGGGGAGGAGGTGGAGAGCACCAGCAGGAATGGCGTGCTCCACCAGCCTCTGCTTATCGGCTTCGATTGCCGCTCCTGCCTCTTGCTCTTCTTCCTCTCGCTTCCTCTCGGTTGGGCATGCGTCCTCTGTGCCGTCCGTGTTCAGGTATGCTCTGTTTTTTTGGTAGCCCCCGTTCATTTTTTTAGATGCTGCCGATTTCGTTACTTTTGTTCATCATCCTCTAAAACCCAAAACAAGGCGTTCCATGATGTACGCACATTCATATTGTTAATGTTAGTCTTCTTTGTAATTTGGGTTACAGGGTATTGCAAATTTATAATCCGATGAATTTACAATGTAATTCATATTGAAAAACATTTACTAGGAGCATCTTCATCAATTTTATTGTCATTTCTATCCAAAAGGTTACTGTATTAGTGACACGAGCTCAAGATATAGTTTGCTTCATTCAGTGACCAAATCCTACGAATTTTTATTCTTGTTCAATGGTAAAAATCCCTTTGCTGCATTTGGGTTGGCAAGCATCATTACACATTACTTGTATGTGGGGTCTGGTTTCTTGTGCAGTCGTGCTAACGGCTGTTTTCTTACTTTGCTTTGGTGAAACATTTTATAGTACTTGCACTAATTTTATTAACCCCTTGGTTGTGTCTTTACATTTCGTAGATGGACTATTCAAGAGAAGCAATCAGGACTCACATTATATCGGAGTAGCCATGTGCTGAGGTTCCTGGCTTTTGCTAGTGCAGATGTATGCATCAGGCTTTTTCAGTAGGCCATTTATTTTTCGGGGTTGGAGTGTGCTCTAACTAGTTTACATGTACTGTTTACTGAACTGAACTTAACTTATGCTCTCTTTTGTAAGAAAATTAGGCTCAGGTTTAGTCTAGCTTAGACTAAGATATATCCTATCCCCTTCGCACTCTGGATATTCTGCATTTCTCTTACCTAGATCCAGGAGATTCTATATATTCTTTTTTGGTAGCTAATCTTTTACCTAAATGAATCAGGCACCACAAAGTAAAAGAAGTTCAGGTGACAATGTGGTAATGGTTGATCCACTTGAAGCTAAGCGCCTTGCTGCTAGACAAATGCAAGAAATTCGTGCCAGAGAAACACTGAAGGTACATTATTGTTGTATTGAGTGTAGTGTAGTATGCTTTAAACTTCCACTAAATTAATCATATTTGGATGGAACCATCACAATAATGAAATTATATTCTTTTGTTTACAGCCTAATGCTTTCTCCTATTGACATTCTGTCCTGCACTTTCTGAATCCCATATTGCATTTCAGTAGCTTCCAGTTTGGTTCCTGGCCTAGTTTAATTTGGTAAACACCAGTGCTACATGCTGACTGTTTCAAGTTTGTCGAGGCCTTGTTTAGCTGGGTATATTGCGTGCTACAATTATGGCGTTAGCCTGCCTCTCCTTGATTATCCAAGCGATGTATAGTCTAGTTCGTTTTCTTTAATAAAGAGGCACCTTCTTCTTATATGAAATGGCATAACTTCGATATTGTAGTTCAATAATGTAAATAAATTCTCATTTTCTAGTATACGTCACTGTAGGGGCCAAATGTGATATATGTTAAGTTGAGACATCAAACCTAATTGCAAAAAGATACGGACAAGATGTAACCATCTGAATTACCACTGCATTAATGTTCACATGGATAGGACAACAGGAGTTATAACAGAGATGCTCTTAGCAAGCAGACCATCCAATAGTCAATCCTTGTGCAGTAAAATTGCATGTGTTCTTTTTTTCTAAAAACCGTTCCACTTTGTGTTAACAAGTAGCCATTTGTTCATGTAGTACGATTAACCAGTTTTTATTGTCCTGGGAAACCTACCTATTGTATCATCGTGTAAATAACATAATTAAACTATATCCCTAAACAAATGGCAAATGCATTATTGTAGTTCGTTACTCCTCAAAATTTTACCTAAACTATATTCTTTTGTTTACGCCTAATGCTTTCGCCTGTTGATATTCTGTCCTGCACTTTCTGAATCCCATACTGCATTTGAGTAGCTTCCAGTTTGGGTCCTGGCCTAGTTTAATTAGGTAAACACCAGTGCTACCTGCTGGGTCGTTTGGAGTTTGTCCAGGCCTTGTTTAGCTAGGTATATCGCATGCTACATTTGGGTTTAGCCTTGTTCTCCTTAATTGTCCAAGTGGTGTATAGTATAGCCTAGCTCATTTTCTTTAATAAAGAGGCACCTTCTTATAATGAAATGCACAAGTCCTATCTTGTAGTTCAATAATGTAACCAAGTGAACTATCCACTGCATTAATGTTCACATGGATATCAGTTATAAGAGAGATGGTCTTAGAAAGCAGGCCATCCAATAGTCAGTCCTCGTGCAGTAGAAAATGCATGTGTTCTTTTTTCTAACAAGTAGCAATTTTCTAACATAATCAATCTATATTCCTAAACCAATGCATTAGTGCAGTTTTGTTATTCCTCAATTTTTTACCTAACCGATATGGTCTTCCACCCCCCAGAAACGCCATCAAGCAGAAGCTATTAACGGTGCATTGGCAATGATAGGACTGACCGCTGGATTGATAGTGGAAGGTCAGACAGGAAAGGGTATCTTGGCGCAGGTACTTAAGTCAATCTGTATCATACAAATTTGTTCAACTTGAACACTGCTTGAGAAAAGTTATAATGGATAACTGTCATAATTAATGTTAAACACTTATTACTTGAAACCAGAATGCTAATAACATTTTTTTCACTATTAATATGTGACCTTGTGCTTATTCATTCCTGTAGCTAGCTGGATTTGCCAGAAGAATTCAGTTTGTAGCATACAAATTTTTTCATGACCAACAACTTAATTACTGCTTGACAAAAGTTATAGTGAATAACTATGACAATTGATGTTAAACACTTTAAACCAGCAATCCAATTACATTACTAACCTGTGAACTTGTGCTTATTCATTCCTGCAGCTAGCTGGATATCTGGAAACAGTTTCTAGTTTATTTGGGCAATAGAGGATCATGAACGAAGATTTTCTTTTCACATTCTTTGTCCAGGAGGGCTTTTGTGTGAATCTTATTTTTAATCTATCCAATTTGTTTCAGTTGATCATAGCTGGATGTGCTATAATAACACTCAGTAAATTGTGTGTTTGATCAAAACTCTGTTCGCATGGGCTGAACACCAATTTATGTGTACCACATTTATTCCATGTACCCCAACAATATCTGATGATGCTATCCAGCAGCTGCTAAAGAACAGCTCTGTTCATACTTCATATAATACTGGAGGCAGTTGGGAGATTAGTCCACGTGTCAATCCCTGGTTGATTGGTTCATGAATAGGTTTTTAAATTTTAAACGCATATTTCTCAACCGTAAGGCTATTTTCAAATCCATTTGAACCACTATGTCGTTTAGAATTAATTCTATGAAATAAAATCTAATATGAATATTTTATATTTTTTGAAAATTCTAATTTTCATCAATATTTTGAATGTACTATATCAATATTTATTTATATTAAACATTTTGAATATTCCAATGTTGACTCTACTTATAAAAACTATTAAATGAACTTTGATTTTTTTTAAAAAAAATCATCAACGTTTTGAAGTTACCATGTCAACATTTATTTATATTGTGTCTGAATATTCCCAAAATATTCCCTGTCATGATTCGAAAATGTTAATTCTACTTTTTACTTTTTAAAAATGTTGAAATAAACTTTTAAAATATTTATAGATGTTTAATATTTGAAAATACTATAATAAATATTTCAAAATATAATCTAATAGGTAGTGCCGCCTACCTATAGGAAGTCCCGTTCTGGTTGGATGTCTTGCTATTATCTTGTCCTGCTAGGGCATCCCCTCTCTGTTAGGGCTTTTATGTTTCATCTATAAATTTAGAAAATATCAATTTGTACAAGATGAGTAAAACAATTACCCACTTTACAAGTAGTCTAAATAGAACATTTCAAAATTACGTGGCATGTATGAGGCAAACTATATGACTACACCTTTATAGCTTCCCTTACACTCCGGGCTACACGGTTCTCGTCCACGCGACAACATCGGGGTCTTTCTGAAGCGCGTTTGTGCTTCGTTACAAACACGTACTCCCTCCTTTACTAAATTGTTATCACCATTGATTTTTTCCATGATGTTTGACCATTCGTCTTATTCAAAAAGTTATATGCTATATTTCAAGTTTCTTTAGTGATAAAACATATTTCAACAAAATATATGATATTTTTTAAACTTTTTTGAATAAGACAAATGGTCAAACATAACGAAAAAGTCAACGACGATAACAATTTAGTAAGAGAGTAGTACACGTCTCCATATTGGTCATGAGTCATTCATTGGCAACGTTTAAGCCTCGCTGCGCCGATCCCGATCGTTGGGCCAGTATATGCATGTAATTGTAATTCCTCCGTAAAAAGAGACCACTCTATGTGCTATAAAGTTTATTTAATGTTGCCATGACCAAAGAAATACATGAAACAAAAAAGACATATAAGCACATGCATATTTCGAAATGCCATGTTCTTCCTTGAGTCGCTTGGCTTCAGTAACTCTCAATTGTTTATCCTTCGTGAAGCCGGTGGCGTTGGAACAGTAAATGCTGCCAAAGAAAGTCTATATCATGTTTTGTCCCTAAAAAAGTCAATATCATGTTTTCCCTTTGTATCCACATCTTTTATGCTACATAATTTTTTAAAAATAATAATAAGAAAGTTGATATTGATACTTAGCTACTTACTTCCACAATTCCTTCCAGCTGGCACAGGCTTGTGGCATTCACGTGCAAGACGAAGGGTCTTAGTTACGCTTATGTCACGTTGATCTTCAATGGTGATAATGTGACATATACAAGTCATGTCAGACTTCTCTACGGCTTGAATACAAGGAGCACTAGGAGGAATATAGTCTCCTTCTATTGTGATTGTTTCCATGCACTTTTCTTTTACCAATACTTTCTCACTGTAACAATCTTTCTCGCCACAACTTTGTTGTGCCGTAAGTATGGTACAAACAAATACAAAGACTAGCATTGCTTTCATAAGCATCATGCACCAATGTAGATGTGATAGGACTGAGGACAGGTATTGCTCTCTATTAACAACACACACCTTATGGTCTCATGTCTGTGCTAACATGCTTCTATACTTATAGTGTATGTGAAGCCAAACACATGCATTACATGGATTAATGTCCAAGAATACTTGAACGATACCAAATAATTCTTGCACGATACTACCACATTAACTCTGGATCATAAATAAAAATATTTGTCTATAAATCTTCAAAATAAATTGTGAATCCTACATCAAAAGGAGGTCATGTAACAGAAATAAATGATCAAATATCTTTGGACTGGTAGCATGAAAAGTGGATATCACTCATGCCACTTGATATCGTCGGGCTTCCATCAACCCATAACATCGAGTACCTCCAAACATGCTTTGTGCTCGTGTGTTTGGATCTCATCAGTTTTTAAGAATCCAGTTTAAGAAAATTGGCGGGCGTACAGCAGACCAGTTTCCTAGTCTCTAAAAAACCAAGAATTTGGCTATCCGGCCAATACCAGTTTTTACCTCAATCTAGTTCAATGTCTAATCAGAAGCTCGTTTATAGATTTTAGAAACAAGAATCTTAATAGACGAGCCACCCAATTTTATATAGAGAGTAGATTATATAAACCATACCAATAAACCAGTTTTAAAGAAACTACGACGGATGTCAACAGGATTTTATTAGAGAAAAAATTCTTCTCCGCTATTGAAATGTATACCATTACACCTTTATATTACCCACTTTATTTGTTAATAATAACCTTACGAGAAAACAGGGCGCGCCCATTGGCGCACAGCTAGTTATGGTTCGTAAAGTCTCAAGGTTGTATATTTTCGTAGGACGGTAAGCTTCGAAAGTTACAGATAGTTTGGTATCCGTAGTACCTCCTTAGAGCATCTCCAACCGTTCCCTAAATGAGGTTGCTAAATGAAAATTTAGGATGTGATTAATAAAAATCATTCTCCAACCGTTTCCTATATGAGGTTGCTAAATTTACCAACTCCCAACCCATGGCCTAAAGGTTGCTACATTTAGCCACCTAATTCTTACTCCCTAAAGGATATTTGAACTATTTAGAAAACGATTATTGGGAACTATTGGAGTGGATGTCTTCTTTTTACTCTCAATAGATATAGCAACTCTCTAAAACCAGTTTTTTGGGAGTAAAATTATTGGGAACTGTTGGAGATGCTCTTAGAAACTCTTAAAAAATATAGTGCTTATCGGCAAGTTTAATAGCAACAGGGTAGAGTTCCAACCTGATCTAAATGATTTGTTATACTAAAAGCGTAATAAATAATTGTGAAATGCAGGACATGGAATTGCAGGTCAAAGAAATGAAATGAACATTTCAAAACCTATTTATGCTGCTTGAAACATGATAAAAGAATAAATTTATTTTCCCCATTCAGTGACGTAAGTTATATATATAAGAACTTGACCTACGGGATGAGTCTTTACGTAATGCTTTGACTGGGAAAGGTGAGGAAGGGAATTGAACCCCTGACCGGTAGGCATCCTAGTGCCTCCATCACTCGCAATGATGCAAGCTATGATATTACTTTTCAAAATGCATGTAGTTGTAACCACCTGATAATGATTGGATTATTCTCAAAAAAAGATAATGATAGGATTATTCCCCTCTAGTAATAGAAACCAGATAACCATTAGCTAATTTCATTTAAATGATGTGATAAATGATATTTCAATAGTATTATTCATATTTTGAGACACACAAAGTATTGTAGAAAGGTTTTGATACATTTAATTTAACGCAACACATAGCGTTACTCTTAATCCTAATTATCTTATGGTCTAAATCTACCATCATATTTTTATGATGGCATTGCTCGAGCAGGTAAAAAGTTATCCAGAGTATAAGTGTTTGGTTGTACAAAAGTTTTCTGCAAAATATTTCATGTCGATGATTTCAAATGAAAGAGGAATGTAGGACTTGCTATCTCATAATTGACAAAATAAAAAGCTACCAGTTTTTTGCATTCTTGAATCTTCTTAATATGAATTCTGACAAAGGGTTCATACTGAAAAATGTCTTACTACCTTTTTGCCATGATTGTTTATTTTTTTCCAGAGCAGGGCATCCACCCTGGAATTTCTACTAAAGCAACGAAACCACATAGTTTCAGGTTTGTTACGAACGAAACAAAAAAAGAACACTACAGATCTTAGCTCAAAGGTCTAGCTCCTAGATTTACAGCCAGCAGCCCATACAAGATGTCTCCCTAAATGCAACGCAACAGATTTGTCCGCCATCATCATATGGCTCCATCTTCAGTTTTCCAAAATTGATGCAGTTGCGCCTCTTAATTTGTCCATCAGACCGCCACCAAGCTGCTTTCTTCATTCTTCTGCTGGTGCGGATTTCCCTGCCTTCCGAATGTGCGAACAGGTGGCACAATGGAAGCTTCCTGTTGAGCTCATTGGAGGGTTGATAAAAGTTTTGATCCAACGGCCCAGTCTTTTCCCAGTTTCCCTAAAAGGCTTTCCATGTCTGGAAACCGGGAACAGGTAGAGGCAGGGGCTGCGCTCCGTTATCTAAAAAAAATGTCTGGAAACCGGGATAGCTGTGATACGAGTGGATGGCGTATTTTTCCTCAGAGTGGGTGACGTAAATGAGCGTGACTCTACCTTTAGGCTAATATAGCACGGTCGGAACGGATTACGGAAGGGAATCGTTCACAGGATCGCCGAAAGCTATCAGCTCTAGTTGGCGAAGAAGATGGTTGCCTAACATAAAGACGGGTTGATGCGGCAAGAAGAGCCGGTATAAGAGGCGGGCTTTTCTATCTTCATTTCCCTAATGGGTTTACGATGCACGGTCTCGAAACAATTTGCAACCAACCGTCAACCTGTGTTATCGGAGGTGCTTGAGCGCTAAAGGAATGATAAGTATAGGAATTGGCACGGAGACATATTGAAAGAATTTTATTGGCACACGGAAATGATAAGTATATAGGCGGGACCCATCAAGCACGGACGACCTATGGCTGCAGAACGGAATGGATCGGAATAGATCAGAGGGGGGTCGGTGAACCAGTGTACAAGGTCAGGGCATGGTTTCGTGATGAAGGAAGACACCTCACAATTGACGGGAGGCAGGTAACTCGACGTACAGTACACTATCGAGGAGGAGAGAGGCCCGCCGGTTAGCCTTTTACTTTATATGGTGGGACCCAAAATCACAACAGCAGAGAAGCGGCAGCCCGCAGCCGTGAGCAAGTACTCTGGACCACACCTCGTACACTCTCAAGGCCAATCACTACTGACTAGTACTACTCCGCAGCCAAAAGACCACGCCTCGCCTGAGTGAGTACTCGGCACTCGCCGCTCTTCTCCGACCGAGAGCATGGAGCAGGAACTTGGCGACGCGGAAGCTCGTCTCTGGTCCAGGAAGGAGGAGGAGGACCTCCTCTCAATTGCTACCTCTGTCCGTGCACTCATCACCTCGGCGGACGGCGAGGCCAAGGTCTCGCACCAGTACGACGAGTTGTCGAGGATGCTCCACGCCATCGGACACTCGAAGAGATCGGGGGCTGCCTGTCGGATCAAGCTTGGACAGATGATCGACAGTTTCAACCTCCTTGGCATGGTCGCTCCACTCGCTGACGCAGTGGAGCAATTGGTGGCCGGGCTCGGCGACGCCCATCACGAACTACACATCTATCCTCTTTCTTCTCGGCAACCCGCCGCGGCAGGCGGCCTACACCGTCTCACGCCCATCCTCAAGACACCTTCGATCCTCGACATCAACATGAACGTCGACGAGATCCTGCCTCCACCTGCTCCTACACCCACCGCCACGGGCGGCCAGCACCGCCTGCCGCCCAGGCAGAAGATTCTTCCTCGTCCGATGCACGACGATGTTGACGACATGGACACGCAGGCCGACGAGACGCTGCCGCCGCCACCTCCATCGGACACCGGCAGCGACCTAAGCTGTCATCAGCTTATGCACGACAAGGTTTGCTTCTGGTGAATTATGTTTAATTATTCCTGATCGTAGAATGCTAAGAATTCGGAGTTGATTTTAAGTCTTGCTCTGTTGTTTGGAAAGAATTGTGTTCCCGATCTAGTTATCAAAATTCAGAAGTGACAATTTTGGATGCACAGTTCTGTTCTTCGCTCTTCATTTTCTCCAACTTTGACTTGATTTGTCGCATGTTAATATGCTTTACAAATATCAGATACTTCTTAATTGTTAAGTACTTCATTTTAGCGTTAGGTCTGCATTATTTACTTACTAATGGTGCCATTATTTACTTCCTGCAGATTCGGTGTGAAAATAGTTAATTTTTTTCTCAAGTTCATGTTACAAATGCTGAATTATAAAGTAATGTACTACTGCAGGACGAGGATCTAGCTAGGACATGGTTGACTGGGCTGCAAACATCTAGGCCGCTTCTGAGCATTTACGGTATATAGTAATCTCTAGCTCTCGTGTGCCTCTTTCTTCATCGGAATCTAGTGACAGACAAGTACTAACAACCTGGGAGCCCAACAGATGCAAGCGGTCAAGTCAGGGAAAAGGAGAATGTGGCGTGTGATCTGAAGGACGGGCAGGTTAATGTATCGCAAGGTACAGATGCTATCAGTGAATGGAGATTGCCCAAAGTCAGTGAAGAGGAGGATGAAGTAGGTGATGGGAAGGACTGGCACACATCCACTTCGCATATGTCTTCAGGTACTAAGTGGATTCATGTGCGGATTAGACGTCTTATGTTGACCTGAATCTATTGTGGTTTCATCAGATGATATAAATTATGCAAATCTTGTACTTTGCAGATGCTAAGGGAAATTTTGAGTCTGATGGTTCTCATGAGGGTAGATATCACCGTGCTGAAGGAATAGGACCCTGTCATCTGCGAGAAAAGATAAAAATAACACTGAAGAAGCCCAAGCCCCCTCTATACAGGTATTCCGTTTGGTCTAACGCCCACTTAATTTCTATTTCCAGTAGTTTTCTGTTTCTTGGTCAGAGGTATGCCGTTTCTTGCTTTGTTCCAAAAAAGAAAAAAAGATCTAGCAAAGCTTAGCTTTTTAATTTCCTTGTAAACTATTGTCGACTGCTGCTTCCCTTTCTTCATGCAAAGGCAGAGCGCTGGTCATTTTCAGTTTTACGAAAATCAATATCCAGTTAATTTAATCTAATATTTGAAACTGTTCCAGCCATTTATCTTTTCCAGTACATTTCTCTCAGCTCTCAGATGACAGTAACACCCTTTGTAGATGTAGTGTTGCTAAAACATCAAGCCAAAGTACAAGTAAAATCAACACCGAAACTGATAGACATGAGCTGCACAAAATACACATATACTTTTATCTAGAAACGTAATCGTTGATGTGCATTTTTGGTCCTTTTGTGACCAAGTATCATTTATTCCAGTATCAAAGATTCAGTAGTACTTGTCTTCTCTCATCAGACTGTAGTCATATTTTGAAGATACTCAATGTTACATAACATAACTTGTTTGTTTTTTTCAGGGATCTTTCTTTGATCAATATTCTAGTTCTACAAGTACCCAAGGCTCCTCAGAGAACTCAGATGCTGGAAAGAAGAATTTCTGTAAGGGTGATGATGAGGGTCCTCATCCTCCACCCTTTTACAAATGTGAAGCTTGCAAAAGGAGAACAGCATTCTTCATTCTGCAATGTTGCAGGCTTGTAATTTGCAACAGTTGTGGTTGCAACTGCTCTACTCCAGGAAGGCAATTGCACAAGAAGGAGTTGCCGAAGGTTAGAATTGAAGGATCAGACCTATTTTTGTGGAAGTCATATCCTTTTCCTTCCTCAGGTTCAATGATGTACAAGGCTAAGAGAACTGGAAACACCGTCAGTTATTATTTTGCCTCCCTAACACATTTGACAGATACGTTATCTCCAGTTTTACACACGACTGTCTATACCTTTGAGCAAAAGGGAATGAAAGAGAAGCGCATTGAGATCACTGAGGAAATTGTTCGACGGACTGACCTTCATTAGGGTACCACAGCGAAGGCACTCGTACCCTGCTTGTCCTCTTTGATGTACATGCATTTGACAATCAGAGAGATTAATCTACAAACTTATCCTGAAGAATGTCTTGCTGTAAAATACCTGAGATCTGACGTTGAAATCTTGTTCCCTGATTAGTCCCACTGCATAACTGAAACAGCTTGGGGTGTACTATCATCAAGAATCGTATTATGAATAATTGAATGTTGAATTCTAATTACAAGTTGATTGCTCTTGTTCAAATGCTATTTCATATGTTGTGCTTATTGACTCTTGCTCCGATTGGCTTGGTTTATGTGGCGGTTGCTCGTTGGAGCGTCCAAACTCAGCTTACATTCTGCACACAGCTTATTTTGACGCTTAATTGGGACCTAAGCGGTTTCATATGACGGCTTATTTGCATGTTTATTTGATTTCAAATTAGAGTTGTATGCCCTATAAATAAATTGGAGAATTGAGACGTTTGTACTTTGTACTGACAATTGGGTTGCACTAATCTGGTATCAAATGAGTAGTAACTTGCACCGTATAACTAGCACATCGCATGGCGGTCTCCTCCATGAGATTGACCCACGGCAGGACAAACTTGTTGGTCTTCCGCTTATTGTTCTTGGAACCGGACTGGTTGTCTTAGTCCTGCTTCGGCTCCTTCCCTTTGCTCCCACACAGATTCACCACGTTGAACTCGCCAGACAACATACTCATCAGCTATCTCGGAAGCATTGTGACGCCGTCAAGGTAAGATTGTGATTGCGGCGAGCGATCTTATGGACCAGGCCGTTACTCCGGACGCTAGCTTGGAATGCAGAAATAACTTCTTGGCGTAGAACCGCCTAATATACGTCGTGAGTGATTCATCGGGCTTCGCTTGATCTTGTTGAGCTCGAAGACCGATGTATAGTTGATCTTAGTGCCCAAATCATATGCAAACTGCTCGAAGACTTCTTAAGTAAATTGTGGTCCATTATCCGTAATGATGCAATGCGGAGTGTCGAAAAGAACAAAGATATTCTCCAAAAACTTGATTGCTTTATGCAGTGTTGTCTTAGTCACAACTTTTGCTTCAACCCACTTGGAAAACTTGTCAATTGTAACAAATAGGTGAGTGAAACCCCCTAGCGCATTCTTGACGTCGAGCCCCCAACTAGCAAACGGCCAGGTCATAGGTATCATACGCAATTCATGGACAGGAACATGGGATTGACGCGCAAAAAACTGGCAGCCCTCACATACCTTGACCACAAGCCATGCATCATCAATTGTCGTGGGCCAGTAAATTCCTTTCTTGAATGCCTTGGGTTCAATGTCAGCAGATGTGTGATTCCCGCAGATGCCACTATGAATTTCTTCCAATAGTTGTACCCTATCAATCGTAGAAACACATTTCATCAGTATATTGTCACCTCCATGCCGGTAGAGTTCATCACCAACTAGCAAATACTTCCTTGTTCTGATTTCCGGTCGTTGTCAGGCGTTTTATCTTCCGGCAATACATCCGATCGCAAATACTCTATGAATGGAGTGCGCCAGTTTGAATCAACCACCATGACTTCAGCTTTTAGGACCGCTTCACCGGTCTGAACCGCCTCTAGGACTGCCTCACCGGTCCGAGCAGCCTCCGGGATTGCCTCATCCGTCCGAGTTTCCGGAACGACACCCTTTTTAACCATTTTAATTGATGGCTTCTTCAAAACTTAAAAAATACACCCGACGACACTCGCTTGTCTTGAAGAACCAAGCTTATATAACTCATCCGTGGCAGAATTTTTATCGCGCGAGATATGAGTAAAACGAAGATCATCAAATTTATCCTCAAGCTTCCTGGACTTTTTTTCCGATTTTTCATTCTCGCATCCTGGCTTTTCCGGAAATTGCCGGGTCCCGTGGGGGTCTGCCTTCCCAAACGAGGTCTTAGAGAAAACGGAATAGATAAAAATCTAAATATACTCTTAAAAGCGAATATCTAAAATTTATTAGTCTTTTTTTTTTAAAAAAAAGACACTATTCGATTCCAAAGGCAGAGGAGAAACGAGGGCTTACATTCCCGAAAAGGCCCCTGACTCGTGAACTCTTTCCGCCTCAAATTACACTTTCCTGCCCTCCCGTTCCCTCCCCTCGTCTCATTCGACCGCGGCTCAAACTTAAAACCCTAGAGCCGCTTGCCCTGTCGCTCTCGCGACCGAAATCCCAAATCCCGCGAGGGGGAACGCGCGCGTGAAGGCAAGTAAGCTTCAGATCCCCCATTGCCTCTAGTTTTTAGTCAAGCACATCTCTATTTTCTTCTCTTTATCGTCGTGAATCGAAGAAATATCTGCTCATTCGGTGGTCCTCGGATTAGATTTGCTTGCGTTTCGTTGAAAATTTTCCCCTATTTCAGGGTTGCGCTCATGGCTCGCGTCTATGTGGGGAACCTGGATCCGCGCGCGACGGCGCGGGAGATCGAGGACGAGTTCCGCGTATTCGGAGTTCTGAGGAGGTGAGATGATGACACCTTTGCTTGGAAGTGCAAATATTGTTTTTGCCTTTAGTTGGTTGCGCAAGTGCGAGTTAGCAGTACCGTGTTCCCTTTTTTGAGCTAGGATTTTGTGCGCGTGCTTACCTGTTTGCCCGTTTGCTATTTTGTGGGTTCGGAGTGTTCTGTACCTGCAGGAATTGTCACTTACTAGTATTGCTCATGGATATGATATTGTGTAGAAATCAGCGTGGCTACTTGTTAGGTTGTTGAGCAGTTATGGTTTTATAGAGAGTTGAAGCTGGGGGAAGGGAACAGTGGATTTGCTGCACGATAACTATGCAAGTTCAGTTTTAACATATGAAAACATATGGTCATAACCTCCGAGCTAGTCTGCACTAACAACAGTCTTTTAGGTAGTAGTATCAAGCTTAAGACGGTCAAGCTTCCAACATCCACTTTATGTTTTAAATGCCTTTTGGACCATTTGAACACATAGGTGGGTTTCCTTTTTCAAGGGGCTTGCATTCTTCACCTTTTTTCCCACCGGAAAGGATATTTTTTTGAAAGATTAAAAGTTTCCCTTTTTATGATTAGTGAAAATAAATCAACTAATGAAGTTTAGTATGGGTTGCTGATGTAGAATGAAGTTTAGTAATGCTGATTGTGATGGTATCACCTGATCTTTCATTTCTGTGGCTATGACTATGAGGTATAACTGGAAGAGTATGACAAACCATTATAGAATATAGGTAGCACTTTCTGATGAACTTCTTTCTAAATGGCATATTTCTTATGAGGTTGAAGGGTCCTATCAACTCTATTAGATTGTCAGTGTCATTGTATGTGCATATATTTAATAAAGTCTGAACTCTGAACAGCTCTTTGTCCAAAATGACACAAGAATTGCAACCTGCACTTTTGATGTACGTATATGGGTTTGGTATTCTGGTTGAGTATAATGCTTAGGACTTGACCAAATGATTGTTTCTTGGCTATTGATTAAAATGACATTAACGTTAAAAAAGAGATGTCACTAACCGTTGTTAAGATTTCTACTCAATCAAATAAGTTATTGATCTTTAGATGTTTTCTGTGCGTGACATGATTTTTTTAATCCAATGCAGTGTATGGGTTGCTAGAAAACCCCCGGGATTTGCCTTCATTGACTTTGATGATCGCAGAGATGCACAAGATGCAATTCGCGAATTGGATGGTAACAGTCACAATGCTTGTTCACCAGACGTCACTTTTTTTTCATGCAAAGTTTGCTTATTTCTGGACATTTATCTCACCAGTTATTAAGTTATTTATTTTGACATATGGTATAATTGTTATAAAACATGTAGCTCTATCAAATTGAATTTTTTTAATTTCATTATATTTCCTTTTGCTGTGTAGTATGCAATGAAACTTAATGTTCAATAAACGCCTTGAGATCCACAGAAATAATCTATTGCAGTAGTTGTCTCCAGTATATTGCTAGGCTTAGCTCATATGAGGTTAGCATGTGAATGAATATTTGCAACACTTTATATCATTTCATCAACCCTGCTCAAGATTTCAATTAGTACACCTGTCCAAGCGTTCTTAATGCTAGCAGGTGAAAGTGGGCCTTGCTCTATCTTTCAGCTAGCGAGTATTGTTAGTAGATACTAGATACATGTTTGATGGTCTTAGACTGACTCCAACAAGAGGAGTCAGTTTTGTGAGACATTTTGAGATTTGCCTACTATGAACAGTGTTTTGCAATTGATTCGGACAACACCATCTCCAACAGCACAGATGCAAATGCATCCATGGCTGCTCTGTCCTGCATTGCTCAAGCTGCCGCGGCCATCGACGTCACCGCTGCTCTGCCTCCCACCGCGACCACTTGCCACCCCCGCGCCGCAGCCGTGGCCGCTGGCGTCATTGCTGCTCTGCCTCCCCGCACTCCCCGCCGCGGCCACCAGCGCCACCGCTGCTCCACCTCCACACGGCCTTCGAGCCCGCACCGCCGCTTACGCCTTCACCTCCCCGTGCCACCGCCTCCCCACGCCCGCGAGCCCGAGCTCTGCCTCCATCTTCGCCTCCCAGCGCTGCCGCCTCCCGTTGCCATGCCGCACCCGCGAGCCCGCGACGTGCTGCGCCGCCTCCTGGCCATGCTGCACCTATCTCCGCCTTGCTCCCCGCCGCTGTGCCTGAGTCGATGGCCGCGCCCGCCGCCGCCTCACTGCCGTTCGCTAAGCCCAGCCACGCGTCATCCTCTCTGCTGCCGCCTCATATGCATCGGAGAGAGAAGATGCAATTTTGCATCTCCTCTCTCCTGGAAGGTAAAATTGGCTCTCCTGTTGCCTTCTCTTTTGGAGAAGGTTTTGGAGATGAACAGTGTAAGAGGAGAGGCATAAATGGATTTGCCTCTCCACTGTTGGAGTCAGTCTTACATGTGTTCTTTTTTACATACCTTAGTTGGCAGTTATACTTTTTTTCTAGAGTATGAATAAGCCTTTCTTCAGTATTACAATACAGAGTATTGATACCAAGTAACATTTTTAGCACTGTAGCAAGATTGGGAGTAAATATGTTTGTGCTCCTTCATATTGTCAGTCCATGTATTTAATGAAATACTGACGTTAACTGGTGCTAGTCTTGTCTATGTCAACAATTAGAACTGGAAGATTTTAGAGCGAGACTTTTAGTGAACTGTTAAGTTCAATGAAACTGCTAATAGAACCAAGTTTCCCTTTTCATTTATGTTATTGTAGAACCAAGTTTTGCGCCGTAACCTTTGCGATAATTATATTTGTTTCAACTATTTGTGAATTTATATTTATAGCTATCCTTTTTATTTGTGTTTGTTAGGTAAGAATGGGTGGAGGGTTGAGTTGTCAACCAAAGCTGGTAGTGGTCGTGGCCGGGATCGTAATGGAGGTTCTGATATGAAGTGCTATGAGTGTGGTGAAACTGGTCACTTTGCACGTGAATGTCGCTACGGATTGGTTCTGCTGGCCTGGGTAGTGGAAGGCGCCGCAGCCGAAGTCCTAGATACCGCAGTCGTAGCAGAAGTCGCAGCCGCAGCCCAAGGTACCGGAGGAGCCCAAGCTATGGCAGAAGGTAATATCTAGTAATGATTTTATATGTGTTATGTAGATTGTTTTAAGGGTTAGCTGGAGGTTTCCGTAAGGTTTGTAAAAATTATGGTTAGAGCCTAAATTTGCACCATATAATTTACTGCTGTTTTGAATGTGTGTGGTTAAATCAGACTTGAAACAATGTTTACAAAACTTTTTAACCTCGGGATGTTATTGCAAAATGAATGCTCCTAACAACTAGCGTCAAATTTAAAAGAACAGAGGGAGTATATAAATGTTTGTCTAACCGAAATGCTTGATGGTTTCAGGAGCTACAGCCCACGGGATCGTTCCCCGAAGAGGCGGAGTTACAGCAGATCACCTCCTCGTGCACGCAGTATCAGCAGGTCACCACCACCTCCACCACGCGCACGCAGTATCAGCAGGTCACCACCGCCTCGTGCCCGGAGTTTTAGCAGGACCCCTCCACCACCTCCTCCACGGAATTTCAGCAGGTCACCCCCAGCTGCACAAAACCAGAGCAGATCACCTCCTCCTCCTGCTCGGAGTTATAGCAGATCACCAGCACAGCAGCCCCAGCGCGAAGAGTCCCCATATGCTAATGATGCCTGAATTCTTTGTTCCAGAATGCTGAAGATGGAAGATGGACCAGCATGTTTTTCTTATGCCCTTTGGTGCAACTGTATAACTCTATAGGACTCAGTTTTTTGAATTTGCAAGTATTTATATTTACTTGAGGACAACACTGCTGATACAATATGGATGCAGGGTCTTATAGCTTTTTCTATTTTAAAATTTGACTGGATCCGGGTCAAGTGCATGTTGTCAAAATATCTTTTTGCGGGATTGATTTGTATTGTTAGATTGTGGAATTCGGTCAGTCCTGATATTGTGTGATGTTGCATTGTGTTCCTTTATCGTAATCCTTATAGCTGATATTGTGATGCCGGTGTGGCCTTGTAGTCATTCGCAGACACCGTGAACCAGCACACCAGTCACGGGCGGCGCCTTTGCCAAAAAGCTCGCCGCATTTTGGATGCGTTGCGGTGTCGTGACACTTGATACACTTGTGCGTTCCGTGCGGTGGGTGTACACTTTACGGGGTCACATGGTTGTACTAGCCTGCTCAGCAGGTGCTGCAACTTCACCGGCAGCAATCAACGTACTACCCTCTAGAAAGGTATCATTGATTCCCCTGCTTGTTACAATGTTACTGATCGAGGCATGATGAGCTAACGAGTCCACATTTGTTTGGGTTTCAGACTTTTCCAGTGGTCTAAATTTTATAGCTGTCACATTAAAAAGAATTTTACTATTTATGAATACTAAATAAAGATTAATTATAAAATAAATTACAGACTCCTAGACTAATTTACGAGACGAATCTAATGAGGTTAATTAAATCGTGATTACAAGACGGTTACTTGTAGCATCACTTTAGCAAAACATAGATTAATTAAGCTCATTAGATTCATCTCGAAAATTAGCACCAATCTGTCAAAAGGGTTTTACTATTAAATTGATCAAAATATTCATAAATAATAAGATTCTCTTTGATGTGACGATGCTAAATTTTAGAGGGCAGGAAACGAACGGGGCATAGTACTTCGAGAAACAAAACAAGTTTTGTTCCTACTGTACATCTGATTCTTGTTTTTAAAGATAACAAAAAAAACTTTCAATTTGTACAATCAGAAACCGTAATCGTTTGACATACTGATACCATTCGGTAGAGTTTCTTCAGTTTGTACCTGAAAGTACGGATTGTTTATTTCTTTCCCTCTAAAATCTAGCACTGTCACATCAAAGAGAATCTTACTATTTATAAATATTTTGATCAATTTCTTGATAAAATATTTTGACAGATTGAAGCTAATTTTTGAGATGAATCTAATGAACTTAATTAATCTATGTTTTGCTAAAGTGATGCTACAATAATCGTCTTCTAATCATGACTTAATTAACCTTATTAGATTTGTCTCGTAAATTAGTATAGGGACCCATAATTTATTTTATAATTAAACTTTATTTAGTACTTTAAATAGTAAGATTCTTCATGATGTGACATCTTTAAAATTTAGATCCCAGAAACGAACACACCCAAGGCATGAATATCTACCAATCTGTGTTTACGAACGAGTGACTCGAATTGTAAGTAAACATAAGAAAACGTTGAAACGAGTATTTCGGGTGCGTTTGGCACAACTTATGTACAAAGTGCTTATACTCGCTTATACTACTTATAGTGTTTATTATATCAAAACTGCTTATAGTGCTTATTGTACATAAACAATCAACCCGTTTGGCAAAACTCGCTTATCCTTATCCATCAAAACTGCTTATTCACACACATAAGCACTATAAGCTACGTTTTGGTGTTTCACTCAAAGTGCTTATACTAGTACAAAATTGCAAAGTGCTTATGGGTGCTTATACACATAAGCAGTTTTGCTATTTTACTTGTTTGATACTTCAAAATGCTTATTGAACATAAGCAGTTTCAATAAACACTCCTGTAAACCGTGGCAAACGCACCCTTCGTGTTTCGTTTCAGAAATTTACCAGCAACCCTTTGGAAGGATCTGATGTCCAGTCCCACGCTTTACAGCCTGCTGGAAGGATCTGATGTTCGCTCCAACCCACTCTTTGAACTTCACATGTTTCCGTTCAATGATTAGCTGACGAGGGTGTTCTCCCCTGCTCTCAAGTACGTCATCACGGATAGCAGCCAAAACAAACTACTGCCAACGCCGAATAATCTTTCCGTGAGCCGAACGCTACGGCGCGGAACAGATGAACAGCGAATTCCATGGCACATGTGCACTCGTGCGAGAGAAAAAAAGGAAAAAATTTGCTGCGGCCCATCCGCAAAGTGGTGGCGTGCGAACCCTTTCTAGATTGTTGCCACGTGTATATCCTGGGAGATCGAACAGAAGCGCACGTAGCTTTGGATCAAGCTGACGCCCTTCCTCCGAGACGTACGTCGGCTCGGCTCCGCCGCTCTGCACACCCGAATCGAAAAAAAATCCACAAAAATTAACAAACGCCGCACACGAGATCGCATATCAGCGCTCGGTGCCTCTGAGACCTCCATTATTATCAACATCGTGCCCGAGCTACAGTCTGAATTCGCTGTCGACCAAGATCTGGGAACGAGGAAAACCAGTCTTGAACTACGGCCAGAGGGAGACGCGGACGCCATCGCCACCTCTAGGAGGAGCGCAGAGATCGATCAGAATTTGTTGATTGGTTCTGGACATTGATTACGTCCTGAGCCCAGCAGAGGCCTGCGCCAGGAACCGTCGAGCCGAGCCATGTCGATTTGGGAGCCGCCATGCAATAGTCTTGTGCTTCCGTTGGATGTCGCAAGATGAACACGTGGCCGCAATTCAAGTAGGGTCCGCATACCAGCGCTATGCGGACGGTCTGCAGCAAACTTTTTTCCGAAAAAAAGGCATCTCTAGATGGAGTAATTTACAAGGCGGGATTACACAGACGGAGACGAGGAGTACACCGGTTGTTCCGTGCGACTGCGTTCGAGTTCGTGCAACGAACTGCTGTACAATTATTCATGCCACACGGAGCACGCATTGCATCGCGTCGCACGAACGCACGCTCGGGGGATCGATGGGACTCGCCAAAATTCAGGCCGGGGGCAGTCCGCCGGCGGGGCGGTCCCTCTCTCTCTCTCTCTCTCTCTCTCTCTCCGTGATCAGAATCAGAAGGACGGCACGACGCCGTAGTCTCCGTCGGAGGGCGCCGCCGAGACGGCGGGCGAGCAGCAGGCGGCGTCGTTGTCGTCGTCGGCCTCGGACGCGGAGCAGCGCTTGGCGAAGCGGCCCTTGATGCGCGGCCGCGTCTCGGCGTAGGCCTTGCGCGACGCGTAGCGGATGGTCTTGTCGAAGCGCCGGTTCTTGCGCTTCTCACGGTACCGCATCAGCCGCGCCTCCCGCTCCTTCCCCTTGCTCGCCACCGCCGCCACGGCCGGCTGCGCCGCCGCCAGCGCGTCCGGGACCACCGCCACCTCCGACGACGACACCTGTAAATTTTAACGGAGGATTTAATTATCATCGAAAGGCGTCAACGTTGTCACCAACTACGCTACTCAAAGAAGCAACCTTTCTTCTTTGAGGAGCAAGGAAAAGATCTGCTAAAAGGCAGCAGAGGAAGGCTTCTTACGCTGTGGTTCATGGAGTGCTCGGGGTAGTAGAACCCGCCGCCGGCGAGGTCCATCTCCGGCGCGGCGACCGGCACGCCGATGGCCTTGATTCCGTCCATGGAGCGCGCGAAGTCGAGGTCCACGGCGAGGTACCCGTCCGAGTCCGCGAAGAACGCGTCGGCAACGTGATCCTCGTGGCTGTTATCCGGCTCGGGGAGCAGCCACGAGGCGGCCTCGGCCTCGTTGCTCCCGTCGTCGTCGTCCTGGGCCTGGGCCCCCGCGGCGGAGGCGAAGGCCTGGGACGGGAAGGGCTGCGGCGCGTCGGCGAGCGCGCCGAGGACGGGCGCGACGGGCACGCGCTCGTGGCGGCGCGCGAGCGGGTTGGCGGAGTGGATGTCGGCGTCGCAGGCGGTGCAGAGCGCGGCGGCGTCGGCGCGGCACGTGACGGAGGCCGGCGCGTGCTCGCACACCTCGCACAGCCACACGCGCGCGTGCCGGGACTCCGGCCCGTGCGCGCGCGCGTCGCAGCCCGGGCACAGGTACGCGCCGTCCGCGCGGCAGTGCAGCCGCGCGGGCTCCGCCGCGCACGCGTCGCAGGGCCGCGCGCCCGCCACGGACCAGTACCCGCCCAGCGCCGCCGGCTTCTGCTCCACCGCCGCGTCCATGCTGCTTCGCTGTCACTCTCTTTCTGCTCCTCCTCCTCCTCCTCCGGGTGGTGCGATTCACGAGCGGAGTGCTGCGTGTGTCACGGGTTCTGGGGACGGCTGATGCGGTGGGAATGGTTGGTTTCGTGGGCCGTTTGGTGCGTGCGCGGGGGAGGGGAGGTTTTGAGGGGCCGGGCGGCACGTGGAGGGCTCCCCGCCACGAGACGAACGGCCAGTGGACCGCCGTCTCGTCGCTGTCAAGCCGGGCCACGGCACGGGTTGCTGCTTTGTTCGTTTGTCCCACGATGCCTAGCAGTTCGACTTGCCTGCAGGTAATCTTGCTTCATCACGGGAAAAAACAACGACTTCTTTCTTTCTTTTTCGCCTAGCAGAAAAACAATGACTCTCGACTGTGACGCAAGCAGTTTATTGGTAAATTTTTTACGGCGGTAATTCACTTTCAGGGAATTTATCAGATTTTTCAGGGCTGAAAGTTATCAGATTGTGCTGACCAGTTACTACAGTTTACATGTGGCTGGAATACTTAAATACAGGGGATAGGGGCTCAGTTTTCCCTCGCCGGACGGCGACACTTTCTGCTACTTCACGCTGCCAGCGGCCGCAGATGCCATTCACACTTGCACGTCGCCTTCCTTCCGCCCGCGAAAAAGCTTGTTGGATGCGTCGAAAAAAGGAGCCCGGGTGCTGTTGGCTTGTCGTCACGCCGCGGCACGACACGAGAGACGGGGCCGTGCGAGCGCGACCGGGCCGGGGGCCCACGCTGCTCGCGATATCCGATCCGATCCGACTGTCCCCGTCACCCGTGGAAGGGCTCGCCCGCTCCAGCTGGCGCGGCGCCGTTGGACGGCGGAGCGATGGCGCTTATCCTTGCGGATATGCGCGCGCCAGGTCAGCGCGCGGGGCCGGGCGCCTGGCCAATCAGCGGCGAGATCTGGATCCTTCCCGGCTGGCCTCGCGGCTGCTGTGCGCTTGCAACGCTGTCCGAGCAAGTGGGAACGCTGTTGAGATGCTAATCTCCCCGACCGTGAAAAGCTACCCCTCTCTCGGTGCGATGCGTTCTTTCTAATCTCGGCAAATCTATAATCTAATAACCATTGAAATTGTGGATACGTACAACGTCTCACTGTCACTCAACGATAGGACAAGTCAAGCATTCCAAAACGGATAACGATTGTTGGAAGAGGGAGGACGTAACTTTGTCTAATTGACTGCTGACCAATGCATGGAGGCAGGGAGAACTATGATTAGGATCAAGGGAGAACGACAGCTCCGACTCCGAGCTCGACAAGCGGAAGTAGAAAATTCTGCGACATGGGAATGTGGGATACTTATTGAGTGATTATCCTGCTGTCAATCAGGGAAGGATACCGTCTGCTATCAGAACTTGAGGAAATAGCACATGGAAGAGTAGCTCAGAGATTACGATGTGTTAATCCTCCATGCTTGGAATAGTACGAGTTCAACAGACGTAAGTGGAGGCAGCATCTCTATCCGAATTCGATACAGATGACACCGGAAGGGCTCGATAAACACGACGCTCGTGTGTCGTGTCGCCCAACGTCCATTCTTGAAGTCAGGCAGTCAGCTCTAATCTTCAACAGATTCGGTCGAAGTCATTTTGAGCCCGGCCCAATATAATATAGGCCCATTTTTGGAGACATGGCTTGCTATGCTGGGCTGGAGTTATGGGCTGATCCAGATTGATTTCTCTCGTAACAAGTGAGCCTCTTCCCTCTTGTCCTCCGTCGCTCGGGATCCTCTTTAGTCCTAAAACCACCTAAACCCTAACCGCCGATTCCTCCCCAATTCTCCAGCTCGATCGCACTCTGGACCCATCTATGGCCGCCCCAGCCGCCGCCGCCGCCGCGCCGCTCGACGAGGCCAAGGCCAAGAGCGTCCTCCGCCAGGTTCCTGATCCCTCCCTGTCGCCCCAGTTTAATTTTTATAATTTTTTTTCGATGGTCTTTTTGCCGATCGATTGTCGTCTGGTTTGCCGCAGGTGGAGTTTTACTTCAGCGACAGCAACCTCCCCCGCGACAAGTTCCTGCGGGAGACGGTCGAGCAGAGCGACGATGGCTGTAATGACTAGCTTCACTGATTGCTTCCTCCGTTGCTGTGGGTGCGCAGCTGACTGTTTTTGTTGTTTTGCAACTGTGCAGTGGTCAGCTTAGCTTTGATATGCTCCTTCTCGCGGATGAAGTCGCACTTGGGCCTTGACGCAGCGACGAAGGCTGAGACTATGCCGGAGGAGACTGTGCTCGCAGTCGCAGAGGTGCTTCGGCGTTCTACAGTGCTGCGTGTATCAGAGGATGGTAGCCGATTCCGTTCCCTATGCTCTTCATTTTCAGAAAGCGTGGTTTAGTGGTAGCACATGTTAAATGGCTGATCTAATACCTCTTCTGTTAAATATTGGAACACTTCTTCTGAATTCATTTGTGATTTAAGATCATTCTATTTTCCATAAAAGAGATCAGGGGAGTAGCTATGCACACTTGTACAGCTAATATATAGGTTGAGTTCAAATAGCAAAAAAATTGTGTTAACCATTTGGAACATTCAACTGCATCATGGTAAGTTTGCTGGAGCTACTAATGATTTCAGGCTTAGTAGTCTTTGTATTTATAGGATACACCTAGTTGTAAATCATGTCATTTGTATTCTTGTTAAAATTTAAAGGAATATCACGCGCTACCAAGCAAGTGCCCATTTTTACAGCAAAGCTATACATAGTTGGATCAGTTTTGGCTAATGCTGATCGGCTAACTCATCATGCCGTATAACTTAAGTCATGAGGAGTGTTGCTGTATAATGGATAGTTTCTTCAACGTGCAAGGTGGAATGAAACACAATTTTCGCTTTCTAAAATGCAGGAAAAAGGATTGGTAGATCCAGCGAGCTTTCGAAACCAGATGAGGTCATAGAGCAAGTAGACTCTAGGACAATTGCTGCATCGCCGCTGCCTTACAATGTAAAGCTGGAAGATGTCCAATCTTTCTTCTCACAATATGCAAAGGTATGATTTATCTTTTTTGTTTCAAATATTTTTAAATGCTACTGGATGCTTAGGAAATAGAATAATACAATGTGATCAATACTTAGTGTTTCTCAGGAAATGGAGAAATATTTTTAAATATCTGTGTTATAATTTGCATAAATTCAATTAAAGCTTCTCAATATATGAGATCAATTTTTTAAAAACTTTTATAACCAACATTTTAGCAGCGGTTACTTGGCTACTTTAGGCTTTAGCACAGAGAAGTATACTTATGTGCTCTCCTCAATGGGGAGTAAAAAGCGAATATTTCCTATCCTATAATATGATTCTTCTGAAGCGAAATAGTTGTCCCTTTTAGAAGTTAATATAATTGCAAGTGACAGTGATTTTATCATTTTTCTGTACTCATAGGTGAACAGTGTGAGACTACCACGCCATATTGCAAACAAGAAGTACTTCTGTGGCACTGCTTTAGTCGAGTTTTCTGAAGAAGAGGAAGCAAAAAATATTATGGAGAAATCTTTGGTATTTGCAGGGGCCAATCTGGAAATAACGCCAAAGTAAGTACTTATCGTAGTGGTTGACATTATTATCAATTCCATTGCTATGTGCTTATTTACTTATTTTACTGATTAAGGTTTTAGATTTGTTCTAACAAGGTAAAAGCTAAATATTAGACAACAAGGTGTATACATTTGTTGGGAGTAGTTTTTGTTTTTCAAGACAGGAAACTTTAGGAAACTGCAAGTTAGACATGCATTTGGTTATTTGTAGACTATATTCAGGCACTCCGTATTTTCCCCCCAATATCTGTTGCCTTGCTATTAATTACAAATGAAATTTGCTGAGTTAGCAAATTGTGTCTAAACTTTAGATAGATATCTCTATACCATGAGTTCATGCAGATATTTTATTAATGCAGACTGTTTGTCATACTTGCTTACATGTTCTGATTTGTGGTAAAATGTAACTATGCAATTCCTTTTCATGTTTTGACTTGTAATTCTTTGCCTGAATTATGAAGGAAGGAATTTGATTCTGAATACGAGTCTAAAAAGAAGCGTATGAAAACGCGAACCCTAGGAACGACAACCAGGATGAAGGGTGAGTATCTTACAGCCTTTTTTTTCCTGGTAAACTGGTATTTTGTTTCTGATCATTAACAAGGGTCCTTGAATTTTGTTTGCAGCTATCCAAAAGGCTTAATTGTGGCTTTCAAATTGAAGAAAATCACAGATGGGCAACAAAATGACGTAGATAAAGCGAATGAGTCAGAAACCAAATTAGAAACTTCAGATTCCACGGAGAAACCAGGGATCCCTGAGAGTGAGACAAAAGAGAAGTGCTCAGCTGACATGACTGAAGAGAAAGAGGTAGACACTAGTGAAGCTACAGAATCCGGGGAAAAATGCCCTGGAGAATCCTTGGTAGAAAGTGAAAAGCGTGATGGCAATGCAAAGAGCCCGATCTCGAGGGAGGATCTGAAAGAAACTTTCAAAAAATATGGAACTATTCGGGTAATGATGATTGCCACCACTTTCAGACTTCCATTTTTTTCCTTTTCTATAGTTATGATGGAACTATTAGTATATTTTATCACCTTGGAACTATTAGTATATTTTATCACCATGGAACCTGGGTGATCTGGGGATTTTAGCTGTTTTTGATAAAATCTGACAATTTTGAAATTTTAATGGATGCTCTTGGATAATAAGATAAGATATATATAAATAATATGGATTAAATAACATTTGCAAAACGGATAGGATGGGGTTAACCACTTTCTTTGTGGCAGATAGTGGAGATTTATTGGGTGCCAAATAGTGACTTTCTTTCATGGCATTTGCCATTAACTTCAATGGTTTGTTTCTCCTTTCAAGAATCCAGATGGTGTGAATTTCTTAGGACCAATTCACTATTTACTGCGAAATGCTTCTGAAATTCTTTTTAATTCAAACTATACAATTTAGGGCAACATTGCTACTGCATTTTAATGTCTTATCACGGCAGGATTTTGCATTGTGTTTTTTTTTATTCCTTATTTACTATGTGGCACTTGTTGATATCATGTATTACTTTCCCATATGTTTCTTTCAGTATGTGGACTTCAGCATTGGAGACGATTCAGGATACCTTCGCTTCGAAGATTCTCAGGCAGCTGAAAAGGCTCGTGTGTCTGCCGTACTAACTGATGAAGGCGGTTTGATAATAAAAGATCACATTGTTACTTTAGAGCCCGTGACAGGTAAGAACTGTCATTTTTCAAGATTGTGCCCTGATTTATTAAATGAAGCTCAAGTTTGATGTTTTTCTTTTTACATCTAAATTGTTCTTGTAACCACAAATGAGTGCCTTTCTGGACATTGGTGAGGCTCGCAAAGGCACTAGAAATGTTATTATAATTTGATATTGATATTATGAAAGTATTTCTACAGCAAACCAAAATCATTGTGGTATGGCTGATTATAAATTGTAGTAGTATTATTGGTTCAAGTTGAAGTAACTTGGCTCTAGGAAATCTATTTGGTCTGAGGATGAAATGTAAAGTGCCGAAAAGTTTCACTCCCTTGAATACTTTCTGATGATTTTGTCCTCATGGCTGAATGAATTTTCCTTGATATAAAAACACTATTGTATGATGTTGTATTTGTTGGGACAAGCTTTCGTTAATTTTGGGTAGTGTTCACTGAATTGAGTAGATAGGAAACATATTTTTCTGATGTTATATATTTCTGCAGGTGAAGCTGAGAAGGGTTATTGGAAAAATATACGTGGCATTCAAGAGAAGAATAAGGATAATAGAAGCTACAAAGGAAGGTATTCATGCGAACCCTATACTGTTTGATTTTATCTGCTTCTCTTGTTTGGCGCTGTTCTATCGCTGGAAACTAACACAAATCATACCCCCATGTGTT
Source organism: Chloris gayana (assembly GCA_031894775.1). Taxonomy (NCBI): domain Eukaryota; kingdom Viridiplantae; phylum Streptophyta; class Magnoliopsida; order Poales; family Poaceae; genus Chloris; species Chloris gayana. Next base: position 940,756 of record JAUNZO010001800.1, read on the forward strand.
CTGTGCGATTTTTAGGGAAGGTGACTAGTATATATACCTGTGATGTCACCTTGTAGTTAATGCAAAGAGTAACCTGCAATCTTATTTAATTCAGAGTAGACTTCTTTTGTCATCAATTCAGAGTAACCTGCAATCTGATTTGTTTTAAACTAATAATAATGTAGTGTTTAAGTAAAAAAGCATATTTAACTTTGTTGTGTGATTGTTTTGACATTTTAGCGGAACCACCACCAATTTTCGCTTCGACTCTTTTCTTAAATCTGGTGCTGTCCTCAAGTGGTAGTCCAATTTGTTGAATAAACTCGTTATAAAAATGCTACAATTTACTGCTTAGACATTGAAAGGTTTTCTTCTCTGGCTTTTACCCACCATTTTTGGGAGTTATCATTGCTTTTCTGCTGAGTATAATGGGCTCCCGCTTTGTTGTGAATCTCTTAGGGGTGGAAAGAGCTTCAGAGGAAAGCAGTTCAATGGGAAGCGGGGTAGACACTCTGGCTCTGATAAGAATTCTAACAAGGCCCAGAAGGTCGAAGCCGCAGCTTGAGGTTAAATTTAGGTGCCTTGGCTCCACTGAGTTACTTTTATATTTTGTGAGGCTGGTGAGTTTTTACCGTGAGCAAGAGTTTGACCAGTAGTGTAACTTCAGATCAAATTTTATGGTAATGGAGTATGACATACATTTTGTGCTGTGGTTCATTTCACGTGTTCTTACGGTGCTCTGTGCCAACCATTGTTCACAAAACTGAAGTAAACCGATCGATTTTCGTGGTTTCCGGGTATCAGTCCATTTCAGTTAACAATACCAGATGGTTTTTATTTTAGTAAAAATGAATCTATACTATAGCAAATTTGTTTTTGATCAGTTTCTACGGTTTATTGCACAAAACTGAAGTAAACCGATCGATTTTCGTGGCTTCCGGGTATCAGTCCATTTCAGTTAGCAATACCAGATGGTTTTTATTTTAGTAAAAATGAATCTATACTATAGCAAATTTGTTTTTGATCAGTTTCTACGGTTTATTGATATGTTTTTAGTGGTATGGTTTTGTGAACCTTGATTCAAACATGACGTGTGTACATTATGCTAACCTAACACCTGGAAACTTTGCTGGAAGCCAAAGTTACCCACGTTTTCCTTACAAACGAAAAACTGGAAAAGAAAGCAAACCATATATTAGCTATCACATCAAAAAGAATCTTACTATTTAGGAGTACTAAATAAAATTTAATTATAAAATAAATTACAGACCTCTGACTAATTTACAAGACGAATCTAATGAGATTAATTAAGTAGTGATTAGAAGACGGTTACTCGGAGCATCACTTTAACGAAATATAGATTAATTAAACTCATTAGATTCATCTCGAAAATTAGCACCAATCTGTTAAAAGGGTTTTGTCATTAAATTAATCGAAATATTCATAAATAAGTAAGATTCTCTTTGATGTGGCAGATGCTTAAATTTTAAAGGATAGGAAACAAACAGGGCCTTAGTCGCCGCTAACCCGGTGAGTGACTCACCACTCGCCTCGCTCTATCCGGGCAGGCTGTAAGCTCACTTGCTCAGTTCAGACATGGGATGGGAACCTTCTTGTTATTATAAGCAGTTTATATGCCCATGGTCATTGCATTTTGTATCCACACGCTTACCATTCATTTCTCTCTGTAGCCCAGCTTTAGCTTGACTCCAAAGAGCAGTCGATGATCTTCGGCCTGGTAAATTTCCCAGTTTATTTTCTTCCTAGGTATTCCGGCCGTGAATCAGGCTAGGGCCCAAGATCCCGGTAACTAAAATGGGCCAGGTTTTGTCGTTCGTACGTTTGCGTACAGTAGCTAAAGCAAGATGTCGAGCCCACTTCATCCGCCCGGCTAATGTAAGCCAGCTTCTGATTCTGAATCTCAGATTCGTAGCGTTGGTTCTGCTCACCCTGAATCTCCGATCCGTCCCCCTCCCGTTTCAGATCATCTCGTCCACGCGAACCACGACACAGTGGCCAAATCGGATGCATCCTCCACCGCCTGCTTGTGACCTGTTAGGGCTGATCGTAACAAGGGTGTCAATACTAGCGGTTCCGTAGAATTTGCAGCACATGTGCAATCCTATGGAGTCAGATCCACCACCTAACACAACACCAATCATTTTTGGCTGGAAAAAACGTGGAATCGCTAACATGCACGGGATCGCTGATCCGATCCGCAGCCACACATGCTGTCCTCGTCACGGGCCCAAACTCACGTGCCCGCCCACAGCAGCGAGAGCGCGAAAACAAAAAAATATCACCAGATGCCGTCTCCATCTGGGGCCCCTTCCACCTGGGCCCCGCGGCGCCAAGTTTATCACTAATCAGCGGCAAAACGGGCCAATCAAGATCCCGTATTACGCCGCGATACTGCGGCCCCCGCTTGCGTCTCGTTTCTTGTCCCTTCCGGACTCCTCTCACCTCCCTCCTCCGCAGCTGCTCGCCCCGGCGCATCGCGAAGAGCAGAGCAAGCTGCGCCTCTCTGACCCCACCGCTCCTGCGTTCCGGGTCGCAATTCCATGTGAGTTTGATCCTGAATCTTGCAGAACCTTGTTCCGTTGCCGTGATTATGTTTCGGAGTTCGTATAATTCTCTTGCTGATTATATGAATCTCGACAAGGTCCGGAATTCGCGACTAGATTAGAGTAAGTTCGAGCATCGAGTGTTTGTTCAGCAAGATCCCTTTCGGTTCCCAGCTAGATTTGTTCTTACCTGCTAGTAATAACCACATGACTACTCCCGTTTTTGGTTTTCTGCGTTTCTGAACCATCCTCATTACCTGCTATGCAGAAATTTCAGCTCGCATCTGATTGAACACTGAAGCTGCGCAAGCAAGGCAGTTTGATTGTACAACTAGATAATTTGGAAGTGAAGGTCAAGGAGCTTTAGCGGCGGCGGCGGCGGCAATGCTCTGGTCCATGGACCCGCAGGTGACCGTCCACGGCGACTGGGTGTCCGCCGTGGTGCCGCTGATGAAGCTGCTGTGCCTGACGGTCATCGGCCTGCTCCTCGCTAACCCGCGGGTCCAGATCGTGCCAAGGGCCACCTTCAAGCTCCTCAGCAAGCTCGTCTTCGCGCTCTTCCTCCCCTGCCTCATCTTCGTCCACCTCGGCCAGTCCGTCACCATCGACAACGTCCTGCACTGGTGGTTCATCCCGCTCAACGTGCTCATCAGCACAGCCATCGGGTGTTTCCTCGGGTACATAGTGGCGCTGGTCTGCCGGCCGCCGCCGCAGTTCTTCCGGTTCACGGTGATCATGACCGGGTTCGGCAACACGGGGAACCTCCCCATTGCCATCATCGGGTCGGTCTGCCACACTGAGGATCATCCTTTTGGTCCTGGATGCGACCGCAAGGGTATTGCTTATGTCTCGTTTGCTCAATGGGTTGCTGTTATTCTGGTCTACACTTTGGTGTACCACATGATGGAGCCACCCATGCAGTTCTATGAGATTGTTGGGGAGGGCAATGAGATACAGGAGGAACCTGAACAGATCAGCAACTTCAGCAGGCCTCTGCTTCATGAAGCTGAATGGCCAGGGATGGTTGACAAGGAAACTGAGCACTCGAAGACTCCATTCATCGCGAGAGTTTTCATGAGCATTTCAGGTTCCTCACAGAATACATTCCCTGATATTGATTTTACTGAGGAGGGAACTTCTGCTGGTGCTCCTAGCAGTCCTAAGTCGCTCAGATGTTTAGCAGAGCCAAAAGTGGTCAGGAGGATGAGGGTGGTAGCTGAAAAGACTCCGATTCAGCATGTTCTTCAGCCACCGACGATTGCCTCTTTACTTGCCATTATCATTGGCATGGTTCCTGTCTTCAAAGATTTTGTGTTTGGTGCTGATGCACCACTCTCATTCTTCACCGATAGTTTGGAGATCTTAGCAGCTGCTGTGGTTCCATCGGTAATGTTAATTCTAGGAGGCATGCTTGCTGAAGGCCCGAAGGACAATGCCTTGGGCATGAGGACCATCGTCGGTATAATTGTTGCAAGGCTTCTGGTGCTCCCATGTATTGGCATTGGTGTTGTGATGCTTGCAGACAGGTTGAATCTACTTGTGGAGCAAGACCATATGTATCGCTTTGTTCTCTCACTCCAGTACTCCACACCGAGCGCCATTCTGCTTGGAGCAATTGCTAGTCTGAGAGGATATGGTGTCAAGGAAGCATCTGCCCTTCTATTCTGGCAGCATATTTGTGCAGTTTTCTCTCTTTCCCTATACCTGATTGTATATTTCAAGCTGATGTCTTTTATCTGAAGACCGTCCATCCCTATGTGATGTATAGCAATCATCCTGGAGCCGAGATGACTCAGAAATCAGTACTAGAAGAGTGGATTTCCAAACATGTCTCTTATCTTTATCTGTTTATAACTTGCTAGCAACATGTATTATCTGAGAACAGGGGATACAATTATGCCTTTTCATTTTTGGCCAATATATTGATGTGCATTTCTTGATACTCTTGCTATTTGAGATGTTTTAGAGACATTATGGTGCAAATGCAATGTTGATTTATGTTTAATAAACGAAGATAATTGGTGTTTACAATCTTCTTGCGGAAGGATCAATTATTAGGTGGCCATGCTATCCGACAGGCGACAGCAGTAATGTTTGCCATCTGAGAACAGTCGTGGGTTTCATTGTTAAGAGTATAGTAGTCAGTATGCACAAGTCTAATAGCACAGTCTTTATTCAAGTATGAGTCATCTAACTTCCATACTATTATTGGGAAAAGTCCATTTTACTCTCCCGAACAATCCACTATGTCTAAATTACACCTCGAATAAAATATTGGTTCACTTTACTGCCTCAAATAATTTAAGTTGGCTCCATTTACTCCTTTATGCAATTTCTCTTTTTTGTTTCGGATTGTACGATTTGAATTTGAACCTCAACTTTTGCATGATGATAGATAGTACCATTCTCTATATAAAAGAAAATATTTTTATATTTTTCATAAATATTGTGTATGCAATTCTAGAACTATATAATTAAGATGATATTTGATGCTATTAAACTCTAAAAACTACGTTTAAAAAATATATAATATTTTTTTAACGTAAGACTCAATGAAAACTATCGTTGTGCAAAATTTGAGCATTAAACTCAGCTTGTACAAAGAGAAATAAAAAAGAGAAATTACATAAGGGAGTAAATTGTACCAACTTAAATTATTCAAGAGAGTAAAGTGAGCCAAGATTTTATTCGGGTGTAATTTGGACAAAGTGGATTGTTCGGGAGTTAAAATGGACTTTTCCCTACTATTATTACCCCATTTGGATTATTATTCAGAGGTATAAGTTTGAAATCATCATTCATGCCATAATAATATCTTGGCTAACATAAACATGCTGCTCTCTTTCTTTTTCCTTTTAAAATAATGTTTGAAACTCCTCTCTCCTTTGTACTAATTTCATCAATGGAAAGGCAGCAGAACTGTACTGCGACATGTACATTCTTCTTGGATAATAGTATTTTTGGAAATAACAAGCAAATAAATTTTTCTTTGGATTAGGTAACACATTGTGGGAAGGGGCTCTTTCTAGAATACGTTGGAGAGCTGTGTATCTTTGTATTAAGAAGAAGTTTGGTTGATGACTGTACACAACACAATGCGGACCATATTACGGGCTGCCGGTAGCCATTACAAGATTTTCTCAAAACGACCGCTCTGAAGATCTTTACATTAGACCACTTAGCTCATTGTTACATGTCTATTTTTTGTCGTGGAAGGTTCTCTTCCGGGCCACAAGGCACGGTGAAACGTGCTGAGCACGTATTTCATTAAGAAGAAAAGAGGTTTAGTACAAAACAGACCAAGGAATTACATGGTGAGTTTGCTTGAAGGAAATCACTATGGGATGAAGCTGATGAAACATTTGTACACCCAGTAACGACTTCTTAGGGTATGATACCTCGGAGTTTGTTATTGCTAAGATACAGGTACTGTAGCTGAGGTAAGTTTCCCAAGTTACTCGGTATGTGACCGTTGAACCCATTATTAGCTAGAGAAAGCCCGACCAAGTTAGTAAGATTGCCAATAGAAGCAGGAATTGACCCGACGAAATTATTTTCTTCGAGATTTAGATATTGCAGATGCCTCAGCTTTCGGACCCATTCGTCAACTGTACCAGTGAGATTATTGTGACCTAGATCAAGTTCTACTAAGCCATAAAGTTTCCCTATGATTGGAGGAACTACTCCTGATAGGCGGTTGTCTCCCAAATACAAAGTTTCAAGGTTGACAGAAGAATTGCATACTGAGCTTGGTGTGGCTGGCAGTAACTGATTACCCTGAGGTGAGAGCACATGTGGAAGAGTACAGTTTCCCAATGCATACAAGAATTCCCAGCTTTCGTCGTCTCTCGCTTCAATCATATTCCTCTGAAGGTTAAGAAAAATAAGATTCGATAACTTACCGAAAGAACTGGGAACATGGCCGGTGAGACTATTAGATGCTAAATTTATCTTTTCTAGATCTGAAGCATTACCGAGAGAAGCTGGAATATGCCCATGGAGCATGCTGCTATCCAAGTAAAGCCATTGGAGATGAGGGAGCGCGTCACCAAAGTTTGGTGGCAACGCTCCCCTAGCCTGGTAAGTTTCAATCCCAAGATCCGAATAGAAGACAAATTAGAGAAGGATTGAGGTATACCTCCTGATAGTACATTTCCACCTAGGTTCAGTACTGAAAGATTGGGCAATTTGCCCAGCTCGTCGGGAATGCTTCCCGTGAGCAGGTTCAAAGATAGAGAGATATTTTCTACATGCGTAAGGTTGCCGATGGCTGGAGGGATGACTCCAGTAATACTGTTCTGAAAAAGTCGTAAGACGGAGAGTTTCGAGAGGAGGCTCACAGAGGGAGGAATCTCGCCAAATATAAGATTCCGAGAGAGGTTCAGTATCCTTAGAGAAGGGTAATGGTTTAGCCACCTGCTGGTTAAATAGAATTGTCATGTCATATGTAGCCTTCCATACAGTCTGCTCATATAATGGGCTGGCTATTAGATTGGCTAAGAGAAAGACTACAATAATAACACAAATATTTAATGTTTGCATGAGTACATCATCAGGTGTGGTTGCATCTTTGTAGCCAGACATCAAACAAAATAATAAACTGATCCACCCAATTAGACATAGCAAAGAAATGTAATCGTTAAAGATGTCTCCTGAAAAAAAAACCAAAATAAGGTCTATGACATGCAAGCTACTAATTATTAATCTAAATGACGCTAAGACTCAAATGCCATGGATCTCCGTAGCACCCAACCATTTACATGCTCAGTAAACACATGGACACTGACAATACCCATTACATAAGTACCAGAAATAAAATAAAATAATGATGGTACCAAATAAATTATTAGGAGACATAAGACACTAGTTATTATAAACTGAACTCACGTATTATTTCCTCCACAACTAATTCTAGCCTCTACTAGTAATTCGCAGCAAGAAGAACACACCAAAGTTACCACCTACAACCAATTTTAGCCTCTTTTTACTAGTAATTCGCAGCAAGAGGAACACACCAAAGTTACCACCTACAACTAATTCTAGCCTGTACTGACCTGTTCGAAGGCCAACAATCAAAAAAGAGCAAAGCCGCATCTTACCACGGCGTCATGTTGCGGCCTCGCTGCCGCGTCCCTGAAGTCGTTGGTGGCGGTTGGCACCCAGGAGAGGGAGAAAGGCGTGAGAGAGAGGCGGGTGTAGCAGGGGATCACGGGAAGGAATGAAGCGCCAGCGTAGTCGTCCGTGACGGGCTGGAAAGCAGGCGTTTCGTCTCGGAACTGGTGCTTCGAGCGAGCGACTCGCGAGACGCCAGTTCTCTTCTCTCTCTGGATTTCTCGCACCTCCATGTCAGTTTTGGATGACGTGTCTCCTCATTTCGTCGGCTGAGTCAGCGTTACTATACTTGCTCTTGCCAGAGCAGTTTATGAATGAACCGGGAATAGTATCTTGCAGGGAGTTATTGCTCAGATCAAGGACCGCCAGTTTGTCAAGGCGGTTTAGAGAAGGCAGCTGGCCGGAGAAAGCATTAGATGAGAGGTTGAGTTCCCTGAGCAAAGTCAGGTTGCCAACGGAGGGGGAACAGGGCCCGACAAGCCATGGCCGCCAAGGTCCAGCTTTCTCACACGCCATGGGTGCTTCCGGCTACACACGACGCCGTTCCAGCGGCAGTGAGGGGTGCTCGTGTTCCACGAGCTCAGAGCCCCGTTTGGATCGCTGCTGACGGCCTTCTTGAAATCCAGAAGGGAGAGCATGTCGCTGCTGTTGCCACGGAACATCAAACCATGGGCGTCGCCGATTCCACGGCTGAGAAGCAACAGTAACGCTACCAACGGCGATGTCGTCATAAGCATGGTGAGTTTCGCTTCAGCTATATTCAACTGCGTCCTAGTCTTCGGCACTCTCTCGAAGCTTGAAGTCTGCAAAATGCCGATCGTGAGCGTGTGTACAGATTATCTTGCCGAGCCAAAGTATCAACATAATAATAAAAATGAAACTAGAGGGAAACGAAAACATATAGATTCTTCTGTTGTCGGATGACCTGGTTTTTGGATGGATTGATTTGATTTTCAGGCGCAAGCAAACCGGCAATGGCTTGTTAGTGAGCTGCTCGCAGGCCGTCACTTGCTCGGCTGCCGCGCGACGATGACATTTACGAACGGCATGCGCAGATCTTTTGCAGACTACTATTCTCTTACTAAATTATTGTCGCTGTTAACTTTTTTCTGCTATCTTTGACTATTTGTCTTATTCAAATAGTTTAAAAATATCATATATTTTATTAAAATGTGTTTTATCACTAAAGAAACTTGAAATATAACATATAACTTTTTGTATTTGAAGAACTTTTTTAAATAAGACGAATGGTCAAATGTCACCGAAAAAATCAATGACAACAACAATTAGTAAAGGAGTGAGTATACATCAACATGCAGCCACTGACTGCACGCGTAGTCGACGATAACCTACATCCAAACACTTCCCATTCATACGTCCTGATAGTCATAGGGTCCCTTAGACCGCAACAGCAGCGACGACACTAACCCGTTCAACAGTTCAAGCTTTCTGAGATGAACTTGTGTAATAGTATGTCCTATTGAACGGAGAGGAACCGAGGAAGCTGAACACAATTGTTGTTAGTGTGGCCTACGTATCTGCTTTTGTTACGCTTTCGGGGATTACAAGAGCGGACTTAAATATCAACTTGAGATTACCATTTACTCCCTCCGTTTTTAAATGGTTGACGTTGTTCAGTTTTTTTTATTTTTTACCATTTATTTTATTAAAAAATTTAAGTATTATTAAATATTTTATTGTAATTTATTTATCACCAAAGAAATTTAAACATGACTTATAATTTTACGTATTTGAAAAATTATTTTGAATAAGACGAACGATCAAACGCACGGAAAAATGTCAAAAAAAAAAGGAGACCCAAACTAGGAGGAGCTAGATGATTTTTATGAAGAAGAAGAAAACGACTAGAAATAGGCACCCAGATTCAAGGTTATGAGGGGTCGAACTTGGGTGGCTAGGGGTGCATGGCCACATTCTCCACCACCTAGCCAACTGGGACAAACCCAGTTCCTACGTATGAAAAAATGTCAACGACGTCAACAATTTAAGAATGATGTAGCCCACTTGCATTGAAAAAGACTAAACACATCGTTTTACAGTGGATTTGTTTAACCTCCCCAAGTTCTCAAGTCCCTCCTTTCCCTAACTCTCCAAGACCATCCTATTACATCATTGGAAAAACAACCGAGATTCATGCAACCTTAGATCAGACTAGACTGCCGTCATCGGTTGGTTATCCGGGGAGCTCTTCTCATCCTAGAGATGTGAAATCCTACAACATACTCTTGGATGCCACCTTGACCACAAAGGTTTCTGACTTTGGTGCTTCAAGATAGAGACTCATGTGGTAACAATTGTCCAAGGCACGTTTGGTTACTTAGATCCAGAGCATTACCTTACTGGTCAACTAACTGAGAAGAGTGATGTCTATAGTTTTGGAGTGATACTCGTGGAGCTTATGACAAGAAAGAAACCAATTTTTATCAAGGACTCAAATATGAAACAAAACTTAGCTCGCTACTTTGTTGAAGGACTTCAAGGAGGATTTCTAATGGAAATAATAGATTCACAGGTGGTTGAAGAGGCAGACCGCGGAGATATCGATTATATTGCCTCACTTGCACAAGCATGCGTGAAGACAAAGGGAGGACAGAGACCAACACTGAAAGAAGTAGAGATGAGTTTCCATTTCATCAGGACTAGGAGACTCAGAAAAGTACAGCTTATACCAGGATTTATTGGAGAGATCGAGCATCTGTTCTGTCCGCAAGTTAGGAACTCTCATGCGCAGCTTAATTTTGTCACTGTCAGTGCCGCTAATCCAACTTCTGAAGGGAACTCTAGAGGCTATAATTTGGAGCAAGAATTAGCATCCTCCGTCAGTTTGCCACATTAATATGTGCTATATTTATCAATAACAAGACCAAGTGCTTGTAGGACGCATCCATGTTATTATACATCCAGCAAAGAATCGTGTTGTATTAATTCTCAGTAGGGTAAATGATATATATTGTGTGGTTGCAATACTGTATTCGTCTAGTCACTAGAATACCATTCTATAAATTCGACAGAATATAAAAATTCAATGCCAAGGAAACAAACACCACAGAAACCTATCCTTCAAATTTAACACAATTTAAACATGTTTTTTCGGTAGCTTAGTACCAAGTGCTTCATTTGATACAGCTGTTTTCCATCTTCAAGGCAAAGAAATTGATAGAAGTCATACAAAGGTAAGAAACCCAAGCAACAGCAGGTTAGACTAAAGTTTTTCTTTTTCCACAGCATGCTTGTAGTTTGATTATGAGATAATGCACAAAGAATGGGAAGATAGTCTGCCACCCACAACTTAGCCACATCCTTTAATGTGCAGATCCCGAGCTCTACTAGTTCCAAGAATCGATAGGCAATGCAGTCCCTGTTTGAGAATCTATTGCTCGGCGCAACTCTTCAAGGAAGTTCATCTGTAACTCCAGCAATCCCCAAAAGCATTTAGGATGTAACAGAAAAAATTATAATAGAGGAATTCACAAGAAGAATTTTATTCATTCACCTGATGAGGAAGTTTCAGGTGACTCCATGATGACCCAGCAGATCCAGTATACATTATCGGTTTCTCTGAACAAACATTGTGATAGCACAGTTAAAATATCAAATATATTAGTTTCTTTTGCACTTTGTTTAAGTTGCTTCACATTGGATACTTATTTGATGTGGAACGTGGACACATTTCAGTGTATCAAAGTATAGTCTTCATAACATGCAATTGAGATTCTATGTCACCACATACACACACACGCACGTGCACACACACGCGCAACTTTATTTGAGTATGTGGCGGAGAAGGGTACTTTACACAGGACTATAACATCCCGATCCTCTACCTGATATGAACTCAAATCTAAGAGTTGTCCCGGAAGTGCAGAACATATACATACACTCTACCATTTTGAACCTATTGAGAAGTGGTGCTAGTTTATGCTGAGGCTGAGGTGCAAGAAAATGAATGATAGGGATGCATGATATTACGGTGTATGATGGCATTATACTACCACAGTATGTGTCAACGGACAAAATAGATGTGACAATATACAAGAAAATGAAGAGTCAAATATATGTAGTCCTAAATTTTCGACTAGTCTGTAGTATTGGCTCTAAAAGCTACTATGGAGAAAAGTAGTCCAATATATGCGGGCTCACCAGAGGAATCAATTGATTGATCATTGTACAGGTTCATTGCGGTCACCCAACCTACAGAGTCAGGAATCAGGATGAAGGCTTACAACCAAAAGAAAAATTATCAGGTAAAAGTTACTTCCGAACTAATACAACAGGTGTAGGAATGTAAGAATAAAAATTCTGTATCATACGTGTAGACTGCATGTAGTCAAAGTTGCTACCTAACAGCTAATGAACTGTATGTGGTATATAGCTGCGAAGGGAATAGCTGACACTTGACAGTCTAATTACTGAAAGAACCAAGAACAAAATTCAAATGGTCACTCCCCCGCAGAAGCAAAAGAAACATAATACATCAAATAAACTTTCTTAGTATGCCCTAATATGCCCTAAAATATAACATACCAACTCTCAGCACCCAAAACAAATAAAAAACATATAATAAAAATCACAAAAGAATAAGACCCTAAAAGCTTGCAGAGAAACTTACGGTCACTGAGAAGCTGTGAAGCCTCACTAGCAGAACATCCATCCAAGGGTACTAGTCCAGCATGATTGTTATCATTCTCAACATTGCTGAAAAATGTTTCATGAGGAACAATAGGAGGAAGATTCTTCAATGAAGGAACATGGCTCTTCTCTCCATCATTGCTGAATGGATAATTAGCTTTGTCGGCCCTATCTGTTTGGGCAAATAACAGATTTCAACAGTCCAAAATATGAGCTCAAACATCTTAACAAGTACTAGAGGTTTCTGAAAATTATCACCAAACAACTTAACAAAACGCAGCAAACGAAAACACATACACCAGTAATATAATATTGGAAACTAAAATGCCCAAGTACTAGAGGTTTCTGAAAATTACCAATAGTAATCGTCTAATAAAACAGAAAATTCAACATAAATATTAATATCTAATTTGATGTAGTTGGCATACATTATACTTTCCAGTATTGTAAAGAACTTTTTTGTCAGATGGGTTTGCACAAAAGTTAAGGATTTTATGAGCAAATTCCTGTCATTTCCGTCTACCAATTTGGAATATAGAAAGTGATGCTATGCGCCGATGCCTATTTGAAAAAGGAAACACATTATTTTCTTTTGTGTACGAACAGACACGAGACAGTGTGCATTTCACTGATAAATCAGAGAATATACACTATTTTGGAGTGTAATATGAACCCAAAAAAACTACAAAGAGAAACATAGCAAGTGCCAAAAAATTACTAAAATAATCCTGATAATTGCATCTCATAAAACATCGAATATAAGCAATCCAATCAGCATTGAATAAACTGACATCATCTGCACATGAACTCAATAAACAATAAAACAGAAAACATAGACGGTGCTCAAAACAAGATATGAATAAATTGCGTTGAAACGAGATGTACCTCCAGACTTGCGCCGGTTGTTTGCACGATTCCTGAATCACATTGAGTGAAGATGCCCACAAGCAAGCAGATCATAAGCATAGATATGCATAAAGAAGGAAAGTAACTAAAATGTTAATCTGGATAACAGAATATTTTATTTCAAATATCAACTGATGGCTTCAACTTTCTATCTTCAAACAGCATCCAGTTAACAATGCACATATCCCAGTTTCCGCTCTAATAAAATAAACAGAGTGATCGGTAGAACCCACAAGGTAAACAGATTCAGTAATTCCTCAATACCTAAGTGCAGAAATCAGATCGAGAAGATAAATGCACAAAATGCAAAATGAGTGTAGCTATTCAGCCAAAAAATAGAGCTGAAATGCTTTGGGAAGAAGTAAATCCCAAGGCTGCTCTCCACTAACAAGCTAGATAGAGGACCATGCCAAAACATAGGCATCATGTATCAGACAAACGATTGTCCTGCTACATCCTCGTTTAGCTAACTGAATGACATAGTCCATGATGCTTTCTCTCTCTTTTTTGTAAACAAGTGTCCGGAATACTAATAACAACAAAATGAAAAATCACAATTTTAAAGTATTTATGTTATACAGTATTAGTGAGATACTAATTCAATGGCACACTTTTCAGGTACTACCTCGTCCCTACCTCAGATGAAGACAACCAAAACAACTCAAAACCAGCAATATTTAGACCAAATCTTAGCAAAACAATTTGCAAAAGAAGAAAATCCAAGAGAAAAAGAAAACACATTCAACGGAATCACCACCATAAACAAGCAGAGCATCCACAAAATGCCAAGAACATCCAAATCCGAGGGAAACGTCCCCTCACTATAAGCATCGTAAGCTACTAAAGAAATGCTCAAGCGGATCAGCTCGGCTTGCAGGAAATGACCCTCATCTTGCGATGGCGTTAAGCTTGTCCATCCAAGAATGGAACAAGCCCAATTGCTTGCTTGCTTGCTCGGAGAAACCCCAAGAGCACAATAATGAAGGCAAATGCGCAAGTGAAACCGGCGACCTCACCTGTGAACGGGAGGGGTGTATCTCTTGATGCCGTCCGCGTTACTGTCCGCCATCCCAGCGAGGCCGCCCAGGTAGCACGCGGGTTGATTGGTGATGTAGGAAAGAGGAAGGATAGTTTGCTGGGTGGTCTCCGGCTCTCCGCCCCCTGCCCTACCCTGCCCCGCTCCCGCAGCCACCAGCAGCCTGATGAGGAGCGATGCAAGAGAGAGGAGAGGAAAGCCGAGGACGACGACCAAAGTGAAATGGGAGACTGATGCGCGGGCCAGAGTGTTGGGTTAAGTGGGAAATGTGCCTATTTATCCAGGAAATAATTACATGGCCGACAAATGGGCCTAATTGTTTGCCCTTCTTACCGAGCGTGCGACTTTTTATCATTGGCTTAGAAAGAAGTTTGAGACCTGCTGCGAAAGGTTCAATCAAATATCTTTCTTTCAATAATTATTATATGGTATAAAAAATCTATCTTCAAACTTTTTTGTTGCCGTATGACATGTTCCTACCTATCTTATTGTAAATACTCCCTTTATTTCTAAATAGTGTATTTTAGAGTTTGAATTTTTTTCTAAATGTAAGACGTCTTGTAGATATGACAGACTTTTAGATTGGTAAGCGAGTTAATGAATAGGTGAATAAAAGTAAAATGAAGGGTATGGTAGTTTTTTACCATATTAACTATTTTTTATTTAAATGCTAGGAAGCCCTATATGTAAAGATGGAGGAAGTATCATACTACTTCATAAAGGCTCCAGCGTGGCAAGGCAAATCGACAAATAAAGTTTGCCTACAGTTTAGGGTTAAGCAATCCTTTGATTGTCGCAAAGAAAAAAATACAATTTGAAAACCTGAGGGGCATATAAGGTCAAATAATTGTTTATGCAGATGCAGATTATCTGTAAACGAGATACCTCCAGATAAGTAAAATGAAAATTGGCTAGGTACCAAACAAAACACAATGACATCGCATCTTTTGACGTTCTGCTTCTATGTAATTCCGTCCACAGCAAACAGTTAGCAAAACCAATGGATGTACAGAGACGTCATGCCGGCATTCCTGTAAAACTACACAAGTAAAAGATTTATGTGGCATTCCAGGTCGAGTAGCCTGAACCCAATTTATACTAGCCGACTCTGCCACACCAAAGCCAGTTGAACCATAAACACTCCACTCTAATATACAAGTAAGAGGAAGCTTTGTTTCTTACCAAGGTAAGCAGGAACACCTCACAAGAGTACCCTTTTTTGGAGAACAATAGAACAGTGTACCAATATAGTAAGCTACATTAGCCAGAAACTACCAGCATCTACCAAAAACACTGACTCCAATATTACAAACAATACTTAGGTTTCTTTATCACACCACATTAATATCAAGGTCCTTCATGCATAGCCAGTCATGCCAACACTGGGGTTTGTCTTGCTGATATTTTTCACAGCTTGGCTCGTTGCCTTTGTGTAGTACATGTAGAAGTACACGTCCAGAATCATGGTGAATACCACGAACACTGCTCCAGCAATGAACACTCCTTTGCGTAGAGACTGGCAAGTCCAGTCACCAGCATATACCACGTCTCTGTACTTGGTGTGGTAGGCGTTCTTCGTTGCTCCAGCAATCAAGCAGGACTCAGCAATTGCAAATGTTATCCTGCCAAAAAAAAAACACCATTACATCTGATGGGGCAAAAAACTTGGAAAATACCAAAGGTTCTTTTTTATTATTCTAAGTAATTACCATGAAGATGCAAAGTATATAATTGACCAGGCTCTACTCCCACCTGGTGCAAGTGGTCTACCAAAGCACATGCATTTCGTAACACACATAAGCAGTGACTGGCCTGAGAGAAGAAACAGAAAAGCACCAACACCATAGCCAGTGGCAATATCGGAGTCATAAAGACAATATGTGGTATTGGAGCTGTCCGTAACTATTGAACCCTGTAATGAAGATGTAAAAGGCAAAATGTCATGGTCAGAATTAGATCTCATGAAGCTCTTATACTTCACCCAACAGTGCAAGCTGGATGATTTTTGACGAATGCATGAAGATAAATTGTTGAAACGGTATATCACTTAAAAAGATAAATTTCTTGAAATATTGCACTAAGGCCAAAAGTCGAAAACATGCACTAAGACCAAGATGACTACTGGTTTGCTGGTCGTTGTCTCATGAGCAAGCAAGCAACTATGGTGGTTGATTGACTTTGTTAAACTCAAGGTCTAAAGACTTGTCAACCACTTTGATTAAAACTATTAATAACATCATATTGAAGCTTGTTTGCAAGGTCTTAATACTGTGCTATGTATTAACATTGTGCTTAGTGTCTACATCAGCATAGCTCAGACAATGAACTGAAAATTCATAAAACGGTTCCTGAACAAACGCCAACCTAATGGATCTATAATATTATCATCTCACCATCTCACTCCAAATGAAACATTGGGCCAGCACAATGTTTAGCCATTGCTCTCGTAGCATAGTGTTTGTAGTAAATTTTGATGTATTTGCAAATTTAGAGTAATGGTTCAAGATATATCAGTAAAAAAGGCTGACAAATTCTTCTTAATATAATGATATGCAAACTATCCGGCATGTTCAAGCCTTCAAGGGGGCAAAAAAGAAGCTGACAGTTAAAAATCACTGCAGTAGAGATAATATGAAGACAGAGGCATCCATATCTCCCTCTTGCCAAACGCACGAAGCGAAAAAAATCTCCGGACACCCTCTACTTTCATCCTGGAACCCACTCCCTTGTATAAACCGCTCGCAACCTTCCACATGGCATACACAAGGGCTATATCTTAATGCGACCAGCACAAAAGTATACGAGTGTTTCAATCAGGATGAAATTAAATTTAAAATGTTTGCATCAACACAACACAAACAGAGCCATTGTTATCGGCAAAGGCATCAACATATCAGTGTAAATGCATGTTAACAGAAGCCCTGATAGACTAGTGGAGTATGAATGAACTGGACGGCGCTTTCTGTGCAAGCATTACAGTTCAGAGTAATGTTAGGCACTCTGTTTCTATACCACTACGAATAACAAAGTTTTGGTACCCTATATTAGCCTTCCCCTAAACCTACACTATAAAAGAACACGAAAAAAGTGATGCGGGCAAGACTCAAGAGGTGACAACGCTAGTTGGGTTGATCGATTATTCTACTGTTGCGCTTGGATGTGCTGGAACTAAGAAACCAGGGTAGCCCCCAAACCCTTGGTTCAACCGAATCGCAGGAAGCCCAGGGCACAAGGCTAGGAATCGACCCCCAGATCTCCGCGCATCCGTGCGACCCAGCGCATGCGCGGCTCGAGAGGGGCGGATGCTCGCTGGTTCTCGGATGCGCGGATGAAGATAAAAGGCGAGGAATCAGTACCGTGCTGCGGCGGCGCTCGGCGGCGATTGCGAAGCCGAAGGCGGTGAGGCAGAGCGCGATGACCAGAATGTGCACCAGGATGGAGCTCCTCCCCTCCGCCATCGCCGTCCTTCACTCCTCTCCTGTCCTTCGCCTGGGGTGGCGCTCGCCCTCGCTTCGGCTTGCTCCGGTGCCTCGGTGAGGAGGAGAGAGTGAGCGAGTCTGGGTGGGGAAAGGAGCGGAGTGTGAGCAGGACGGGAAAGGAGTTGCCGTTGTCGTGTTTGTTCCGAGAGGGCGAATAATTGCATTTTTTTGTATAATAATGGCGCGGTCGGGTGGTCAAGTCACTTTTGAACAGTGTCTTTTCATTTTCCGTGTGTCGATGCACAGGGTGCAGGGTCCAATATCCGGGGCCCGAATCTTGGGCCGTGGAACCCGAGCACAGCAACACGGCGGCACGGGGAACCCGGCCGAAACCCCTCCTCCTCGAGCGGCACGGCGGGTCCGGGCACGAGCCGCGAGCTCGGCCGGCGGCGTAGCCAGGGTTGGGGTTGGGGTTGGGAAACTTTGCGTTGCGGCAGACTTTGGGTTGGGAGTTGGGACTCGGGAAGGCCGGAAGGGTCCACGGAAGTTTCATACTCCCTCTGTTTCAAATTATAAGATGTTTTGACTTTCAGACTTCGCGTTTGATTATTCAGTCTTATTCAAAAAATTTATGCAAATATTATTATTTTGATTATGATTTATTTTATTATTAAAGATTTTTTGTAAATAACTTATTTATTTGTATATTTACACAAAATTTTTAAATAAGACGTAATGATCAAACATAATCTCCGAAAGTCGAAAGTGTCTTATAATTTGAAACGGAGTACTTTTTCGCATTGGCGCGGCACCCGCAGCGCCATGGCACGTGACTCCTCTCCCCGTCTCCCTCCCGAGCGTGCCGCCGATGGATTCGCTGGAAACGACGCACCTACGCGCGCCGCCGATCCAAGGAGTTTCTTCGACGTCGTCGGCATCCAGATTCATGCAATGTCGCGGCGTGCGTTCCACTCGTACATAAACGAATTACGTGCCGTCGTCACACCTAACTGCCACGATGTAACAGAAGATTAACCAAATCGAGCAAGATCAAACTAAGTACTACTACTTGGTAACAAAATTACAAGGGTCAGTGGCTCAGTGGTCAGTGCCGAAAGGGCCATACGTGACGAAACGTCACAACAAAACTACGAAAAGATATGCTATTCGGAGCTTTATTTGGCAAATTTTGAAAAGCGAGAATTCCGTTGTCCTCGAGCGCACGCTGTCCATTCTGATTGGTCGCTAACCAGAGCACTGTACAAAAGCATCTCCATCGAGCTGCTGGCACCCAAGCACGAGTATAAACTTTTACTCGAGGTTGAAAAGAAAAGGAACAAAGGAAAAAGTAATAAACTAAATCGTGAAGAAGTCTTAACTGGTGATGTTACCTGCCGCCCGGCCGGAAATCTTATCTGCCTCTGCAGCAGGAGATCGAATTGAAGAAGGAAGCCGTTGCCCGTCAGCCCCGCCGTGGCGGCCCCTCTATCATTAGCGGATGGTTTATTCCCGGGAATATGCCGCTGTTCCGCTGGCATCATCCGCAGGATATATGCGCGGTCTCCTCGTCCAGCTCGGTTCAGATAGCTCCAGAGCGCGCGACTCCTTCTTCTCCCTCTAGCCAAAGCCATCCAAGCGCGACCTAATGCAGCTCCGAACTTGTTTTGTTGGTGGTCATCTAACCATGTCGCTCCTGTTGATCGATGCATGGGCAGTTATCATCACGCGTGCATGCATGGTTAGATGACCATCAGCAAACATGTTCTTTGAGGCATGAGAAGGGACCAGTTCATGGATTTCTACTTCTCTCGATCATAAAGGTTCGTGAAGGTGCTGTGTTAATTATGTTTAAGCTCTAACTCCCTGTTGAAGCGAGATATGTTTCTTATCCGATCCTTCCTAAATTACGTTACTTGGAATGGGATAGAACTTGCTTCTGCCGTGAGTTTTGCTTCTCATTTTCGTGCCTCTTGTGTGCAGATTCTCTGTGTTTTTCAGGAGGTGGCAGCCTCGCCTTATATGGCTTGCAAGTTGCAACCCCCTCGGTACATGAACACAAGAGGCACTAATCTTTTTTTTCTTGCAAAATGATGGGACTTGTACTCTTGTTGTTTCTATGACCATGTAGATGCAGTTGCCCCATGAAAGTGGACATTTCTCGACTATTCTTCTAATTTTTAAGAAACAAACGGAATATACTTCTTGACTTTTTATTAAAAAAAAAACTAATACCTCTTGACCCTAGTAGTCTATTTTCCCCAAAAATTCAAATTATCATCGAGCGATTCGTTCTCTTGCGGATACTAAGGGTGCGTTTGGCACAACTTATTGAGCTGCTTATTAAAAGTGTTTATGCTCAATAAGCAGTTTGAAGTGTCAAACGGCAAAATAGCAAAATGCTTATGAGTTGTAAGCACCTATAAGCACTTTGTCATTTTGTACTACATATAAACACTTTAGGCAAAGCAGCAAAACGTAGCTTAGAGCAAGTATTATGGGTCCTAGTCAGCTGACTCAAAGATGTTCCACGTCATTAAAATCTGAGATGGAAGAGTGAGAAAAGAAGAGAGAGTAGAGCCGGCGCTTCGTTCGTCGCCCGCTCATGCACAAGGCCCGAGGAAGAAAACGCATGCTAGCTGCACAAGAACCGGGCTCTTCCTTTCTCTACCCAATGGACATAAAAGCATTCAATGCTGGAATCTTTAATTGAGGCATCTAATAGCCGGTTGAATCACCCACTTCACTATACAAGTGCTTATGCATGCTGGCGCAAAATGACATGGCAGTGCTTCTCAGCTAGCAGGCCGGCGACATCATAAGCCATGCTCTTATAGTGCTTATGTGTGAGAATAAGCAGTTTTGATGAATAAGCATAAGCAGTTTTGCTAAACGGATTGATCGCTTATGCTACATAAGTACTTATAAACAGTTTTGATAGAATAAGCACTATAAGCAGTATAAGTACTATAAGCACTTTGTGCATAAGCCGTGGCAAACACAACCGAAAAAAACTTCAAACTCGTGATGGTTCAAGCAATGTGCTTATTGCTTACTACTAGTATCTCTGAGGGCCCCTGTCCGACTTTATGTGTATCCATTTGAGGTGTAGTTAACCTGCTACAATGATACTAACGAGGAACTGCTTTGTAACGACAGAGGATTATAAAGTTGAACGCTGTAAAGTTTCCTATAACGACATGGGAACTGCTTTGTAAAATGTGAAGGCTGAACTCGTCAGCGCTTCATTTCGTACAAGCTTTCTCAGCTACGTCGTCTCACCACAAAAGGATGACAAACAATAATGACACATCGGATTTTTGCTATTTGTATATTGCTTTTCCTAATCGTATAATCCAAAATTCATGCCTTTGGGTTAGTATTGAGATTGAGGTGTATAGTAGTGTGTTGTCTGATCGAGTGTCCTGGAGATAAAAAGTGTGACTAAATCTCTAGGAATAAGACAAACTATCTTTATGAATACATTTGTGGACCTTTTTGTAACTTTGCTTCATTTTCTATAAATAAAATGTCTAGTATCGATAAAATGGGATCCCCCTGGTGCCATTACTGCCATATCATTTCACGAAATTCTATGGTCGAGAAGATATAGCAAAATCGCTAGTTTTTTTCTCCCTTGCGATGGAGCAACAAGCTAACAAATATCGCCAGTTTTATGCTAAAAGAGCATGGAAAGTGACTTTTTAACTGTTTCACAAAAAGTTTCTTTTTACTATGATTGGCAAAATTAGGGTACTGAATGATTTAGTTCCACTAAATGAGTGATTGAGCATATCTCATTGTGTATCGAGTCTAATCTTAATTAATCTCTCATGGGAAATATTCAGCAGGTACTCCCTTTGTTCTAAATTATTTGTCGTATTAACCTTGAGCACGTGAATCAATAAAAAGTGAATAAAGCAGTTACGGAGAAAAACAAGGAGGAGAGAGACAAGGGTACATGTGTATTGGAAAGAGATATGTAAGGATGACAAATAAATTAAAAAATCTATACATGTCTAAGATGATAAGTAAATTGAAATGGAGTGATTACTCTCCGTGACCATTTTCACGAAGCTGGTAAGTTAACCTTAACATAATGCTATGAATAAATCAGTAGTATCAAATTCGTGTTCGAATCTTGTTTTAAACGGGGGCAAATGACCATAAGCACCGAGCAATTAAGCATTAGAGACAAGCTGTCTGCAAGCGTAGTATACGCCTCGTGTCCTCCATTCGATTCCAGGGTCTAAAACTAAACCAAAACCCGCGGATCCAAAGATTCCAAGACCTCCCGAACTCCACCACGAAAATTTCCAGCTTCCCTCGTCCTCCATTCGATTCTTGCCACTCCGCCGCTTCGCCTCGCTTCCTCCGCCGCCCCGCCATGGCGACGACCGCCGCCGCCGCCGCCCCGTCCTCCTCCTCCACCGGCCAGAACCCCAACCCTTTCAACCTGAACCTCAAATCTTTCAACCTGAACCTCGACCGTTTCAACCTGAACCTCAACCTTCCCCCATGGCTGCACTCCCCATTCCCCTTCCTCTCCCCGCCCCCGCCTCCATCCCCTCCTCCCCGGACGCCGCCACCGCTGGAGCCAGTGGCGGCGTCCGCGCGGACTTCGCGGCGGTTCCGGGAGCTGCGGGTGACCTCGGAGTATGACAGCGAGGAGGGGCTGTTCGCGAACAAGGTGACGTGCAAGCTCGCGGGCGGCCTCGCCAAGCTGCGGCTGTCCTTCCAGAGCGACCCGCAGGTGCAGGGGATACTCGGGGAGGACCTGGGCCAGCAGCTATTCGCCACGCCAGGGGTCAGCTTCATCACCAAGCACTTGTCCGTGGACTACGACGTTGAGGAACGCAACGCGGTGCTTCATGGTGACGCCTCGCTTCCCGGCGACGCCGTCCGGCTCCGTTCATCGCTCAATGTCAAGGTACTGTGCTGTAATTCTGAACCCAGTTGGGTTCACCTTTTGGTTGCCAATTGTCCAATGCTGTATTCATTTTTTATGTCCGTGCATCTAGCATATTAAGATCATACGAATTTCTTATATATATTTTTTCAGCTTAGACTCCATTTCGTTTGCTTGATCGTATTTAGAATAAATCGATGAGCCACTTTTTATGTATTTTTTCTAATGCAACTTTTACTGATCTCAGGGGCAACACGGCGAAGTTTCAGTGATAACTAGATTGGGTCATCCGTTGTACAAACTCGAGTTATCATCCGCGGTGCCTTACAGTGGTCTGGTAAGTAAGCAGGTTCTCCAACATTTGGTTTTTGCCGAATTAAATAGCGTGTGGCCCTGACCAGGGTTCATTTTCCCGTTAGTTTGCAGCCATGGTTTTGGCTCCAGATAAATCTTCGAGCTTTGGTAATTATGGAAAGGAGAGATTAAGTTATTCTTCATGATCTCTCATACCAGTTCTTTCTGAACTCCCAAAAATGCTAAAGCGGACAAAAATAACTGCAACTTTCAATTGTTGACAGTGTTATTTGGAAAGTTTTGTGTGGTACATTTGATCTTTATATTCTTTTTTATTTAGTTCTTTTGCATGATTGTAGTCTCCACTCTCCAGACATCAATATTCTTAGCAGCAAGTGTTCAACACATTTTCTTTTGTCCAGAAGTGGGAGTCATCCTATTAACTGTGAAAATAATTGTTTTATTTACTATGCAGCCAAGGACAACATTCCGCTTTCCCATTGGTGAAGTTTCAGTGGAAGAAAGGAGGAATGAAGAAGAGGATAATGTATTGCCTGTATATGCGTTTGCCAAATCTGATTTCTTGGATGGTGTTCTTACTGCTGAGTACAATGAAAATAATCTTAATCTAAAATATCGTTACAAGGTAAATCTGGCCAATCTTTTTCCTTTTCTTTTTTTACTTTTCAGATTTTTCGTTCACACTGCTTCAATGCACATATTCTCTGTTGCAGGACAATGAATTAACTTTAATTCCAAGTGTCTTCTTGCCTTCCCATGCAGCGTCCATAGACTTCAAACGGCGTTTTGGTCCTTCTGATAAGTTGAGGTTAGGATACGCATATTTCTTACTCTCTTTATTTGATGCACCCTCTGGTCATTATTTGTCTTAGAAGTCATCATGCTTCAGGCCTTACATTTCTTAAGCTTCTACACTATCATAAGTGTTGCATCCATGCTCCTTTTGCTGTACTGCAAATTAGGCCCAGTTTGGATCCTCTAGTTGGCTAAAGTTTATCCAACTAAATTTAGTAAACTAAAGTTTGGAGGTGCATGTTTGGATCCATGACTAAAGTCCTTGACTAATTAAAAACTGGACATGTCTACCCTCAATAAATGTATCTCCACTTCTATCGAGATGCCTTTTTCTTACAAAGTTACAATAGTGTGTTTGCTGGATAAACTATAAGAAAATTTCAGCAAAGTAAGAAGAGTTTGATGTTCTAGTTCTACCTGAACTACTTTGTCTACATGAGAAGTCTATTTCAGTAATTTTAAGGATTAACAATATTTAATATTCTTCTCCTAAGAATTTTTTACATGTTGTTAGGTTATCTTCTTCCAATTCATAGATGCCTGCAACATGTTTTGCATGGATGTGAAAGCTATTGATGGATCTTAATACAACAAAACTGATCTAATGAATGGTCAAATGTCCTCTATTCAGTGTTATTTCCTGAATTTAATCCAAGCTACTTGACTGAATTATGCACAATGTTTGCATTATCTTATACTTGCCAGAATGAAGTTTTTTTTTTCTTGGTGGCTGTTTGCATGTAATTTTGATTCATTCCCTCCTTTCAGCTATCGTTACCACGTCGATACCAATGACTGGAATGCTGTTTATAAGCATACAGTGGGTAAAAATTTCAAAGTGAAAGCTGGGTATGATTCTACCGTGCAATATGGGTGGGCTTCCCTTTGGGTATGTGCACCAGAGCTATTTTGTTTTGCTACAACAATGTACTTTAGTTATGCAGCAAATGAATTTGGTAAATATGACCAATGGAGCAGAAGTTTGAAAAAAACATAGTTTATTTCACTCTTGCTGTCCTTAGTGATCACACTTTTATCATATTGACTGCATCACCAAAAGGGTCGATAGTTGTGATTTTGTTGTGTGAGGATTGATGATTTTTTTTCTTTGTCAAGTTCCTTCATAAAGCCTGGGATATAGATAAGTTAGGTTGCCATCAATTGTCCAAAGCCATGAACCAAAATATTTTAATTTCTAGATTTTGTTTGGCTTGAAGACTGTTGTTTCTAGGGTACCCTTATTTCTATCTGCACATCAAACTTAGAAGCCATGTTTTGTGTTATGTATTTAAAGATTTGTACAACAAAGTTTGAAACCATGTTTTGTGCTATGTATTTAAAGCTGTAATAAACTAATAATCCAATCAGTCTTCGATGTTGAGGTCTGGCAACAATTGCACCAATGAGCAATCTAATAGTCTGACCACTAATCAGTGATTCAGTGATCTTTCCACTGAAGCTGTCAGAGTTTCTGAGGCTTTAAACCTGTCTGAGCAATCCATAATTTCAATCTTCTCTTTATATCAGGTTGGAGAGCAAGGTGGCAAAACAAAGACTGCACCAATGAAAACAAAAATTCAGCTTATGGTTCAAGTTCCTCAGGATAATGTCCAAAATACAACTTTCCTTTTCCGTGTGAAAAAAAGATGGGATATAATCTAATTCACTCATCCGGTAATATGAGAACTGCAGCACTGGGCATCGAGGCTGTTGGCTTTGGCCAACCTTTCTTTCTAAGCTGCACAGGACTGTTGCCCAGACGCATCTAGGAACCCCTTCTTATGCATCTAGTTTCACCCATTGTACATATCATTGAGAGCCAGAAGCAACCTGACTTACTGAAAAAAAGTGTATTGAAGGTTGAGTTACATGTTGTTTTGAATCATGCACTTGTATCGGCCGCAGAGGTTTGTGTTTTGATGCTTACTTAACTTGTTTCAACTCAGAATCTGAGGGCTCATTAGATCACCTTTGGGGTTCAAGAACTTATGGAGATCTCGCCCCTTGTTGTACTGTGCTCTTGTATTTTTGTTTCTCCAATGTAATATGATGCACCTGACATTTTTAAATGTGTATCTTTCATTCTAAAATTAAAGTTCATTGTGGAAAACCATCAGGCTAACACGTCAACATGAAAAAATAACTTTTCCATATTCCCGCCTTTCTGCATGTATTCATTTACGCTGATTAGACGCTTCAGTATGAAAACTGTGTACATATACAAAAAATCCCCAACTTAAAACCTTCACAGGCCGTACTTTCAGTGGCACATAAAACAAAACCGAACAACAAAGGCAACAAACAAGCTTCCACGATAACATCAGTGACCATGACAGCGTACACAAAAACATTCTCTTATCCCCGGTATCACAACAGTTTGCACTTTGCAGGTACATTAGCAGTAACATAAGATAGTTGTACAAATGCATTGTTATCGTCTCTTGTTTGAAATAAGGGGAAATGCATAAGATGTAAACTTGTCCAAGCGTGTTGCATACGGGAGGCTGAATTCTCAAATCAGTCAACCAGAATTTATGTCTTCAGTCAAAGCCAAAATGATTATTATGCGTTTGATGGACTTGGCGGTTTCTCCTTAGGATGTTTTGATCCATAGTGATCAATTAACTGTTTCTCATTGGCCAATTGTACCTACAAAAGTAAGCTGTTACATTACCAGAGTGCGTAATCAAGAAAAAAAATAACCTCGACGTTACCCATAAATCCAAGTAAACTAGAAAACACACTCCTTGCAAATAAAAGAAAATAGAAATCGCACAAAATGACTGACATATTAGGGCCTCCTGGTGACAGCTGCGGCATACAAACTTTGCCAAACCATAAGTATGGCGCACAGTAAGCTGTGTCCAAACAGGAAACAAATTTCAGAACAAAATTGATTGTGATTGTCTCCTGTTCTGGGATCTGAATCATGATGGTTGACGATATAAATTCTTGTGTACCAGTTTGCATCGGTTACTGACCAGTACTATTTAATTTAGAAACTTATCCCCCTAGTTTTTGTAACAGTACTTGCACCCACAGGTTCAATGCAACAAGAAGATAATCTGCAGCCACCATTTATATCTTTTTTTTTTTTTTGAGGGGCACCATTTGTATACGGTTGTGCACTGGCTGTTTAAACAGATCTTGCTGCAATTTTGGTAGTATTCGGTCGCTGGCTTCTGATCTTAGAAGCTGCGCCACGGTGAACACCAAATGCTACTCTATTGACTGACTGAAAAGAACAAAAGCGGGCAGAGGAGTATAAGACCCGGGCCAACCGTCGAACTCAATTCTGGTTTCAGATGAAGCTACCGCCAGTCCATGGTACGGATAGGGGTTCAGGGATCAGCTGCATTCGACTAGCCTATGAGTACTGCGAGCTGCCAGAAACAGGTGTCGTGATCGATTATACCTTACAGATGGGGCAGACGACCTTGAGGCCGACGGCGCGGGCCTCGAGCTGGGAACCCTTGGACTTCTGGTTCTTCTCCGCGTTCCTGCGCTGTGCGTCGATCTTCTGCTTCCCACGCGTCATCCTTTCGAGTCGATCTCTCCGGCGACCGGAATTTCGATCGGCTCCTCCCCTCCCCCGATGCCTCAACCAAAAGAGATTCTGGATTCTTCTTCGGTCACCTTCCCGTACCTTCCACTTGTAATAGTGTAGCGGGAACAGGCTCGGTCTGTGGCCCGACTCGGCCCATTATGAAGCGTGAGGCCCAGTCATTACTGATTCATCAACACCACCGCTGATTTTAAATAAATCATTGAACTCGTGATGAATATCCTCCACGCAACCAAGCCGGCGTGGCTAGGATTGCAAACAATGTGCGAATCTGCTGCGCATGCGACTGCTCCTTTCCACTCTCAAATCCCAACCTGCTGCACGGCTCATGATGGTGAAACCCCTGATACCGGGTAAGGCTAGAGATGCATGTGTCATGCTCCTGGACGCCGGTATTCTCGCACCCTCATATGAAATATGAAGGCACTCCTAATCACTCTCTGGCACCTTCGGAAAGCGAGAAATGGGTGGACGATCTTTACAGGTACATTTGGCGACCAAGGCAAGCATCTGCAACGACAGCCAGTCAACCTGAGCCACTGCGAACCAAGCTCCACACCAGCCGCCCAACCCAAGGAGGGCAACAACCTCGTCCTCCGCTACATATACCTCCTCTCCAAGAGCAGAACTGACCTTTGCAAATTGCTCAGGTCCACAACCCACTGCAAAACATCACACAGCGACTTCGTATGCTCTCCAACAGCTCCAACTCATCGCAAATCACACAGAAAGCATGCTCATCCTCACTGATGTTGCCTTTTCCCCGATGCTCAGCTACTGCCTGCGCCCGGATCAACCATCCAGGTTCAAGCCAAACTCCTCAGAGCCATTTCCCCACTACACGCAGAGGCTCAAGTGCTGCTCCTTGCATCAAGACTTGTCAGAACATTCAGGCCAATGCATGTAGCATACGGTTCAGATAGCCAAATCACGGTCACCACACTACAAAAAGACGATTTCCATCTACACCCAGGTGATTGGCGTCTCAGGCCAATGCACTATGAATTCAAGCAAAACAACTATCAGGTGCAGTTCAGTGTTGTGAAGATTCAGAGAAATCATAATCAGCTAGCACACAATTTGGCTCAACAAGCGATCAGAGTGAATGTTTCTTCTCACCGCAACTTCGTTTGTAATTACACTAGACATGGATGGAATTGCCCTAACCTAGAGGCAATGAGAACTGACAAATGAAGGCACTCAGTCGCAACAACTCACACATGTTACACCATCACAGAGGGCCTCAGGGCCACAACTAAAGATGAAGGCTACCTTATTTTATCATATTTCCTTCTTTTTAATCGACTGAAAGTTGAGAAACTTTCAATCACCATGATTTGTACTAGAATTTGTATTGTTATTTATTTTTGTAGGGTTATGTAACATGTAGATAGAGAGGGAAAAAAATCTGTTAATGTATAGACTAGAAAAAAATGTTTTTTTTGGTAGACCATCTGATTTCGATCTAGTGGTGTGTTCAATCGAGTGAAAATTAGCAAGCCCCTTATTTTATTTATTCCGACTGTCATTGAACATACATCATACAGGGGCCAGCTTAGCTTCATCTTGCATCTACTACCAAGATTATTATTCCACATGGCATTAAAAAAAAAAGTCCTCCAATGCGGGACAAAGCTCAAAACGACACACTGCCAAGCCTACACATTCTGCTCTAAGAAAACAACCAAGCAAGAGCTTGGCTTATTGAACCATCACAAGATGAATGCTAGATTGCCATGCTACAATGGAAAAGAGTAGCCACGCAGGTACTTAGAGTCGACTCCGGATTCACGGAACAGTGCCACACGACCTGTTCTGGCGACCTGTTATGCAAGAAGCAAAATTGTGAGGGACCGAGGAAAACATGCAACAAATTGGATGATCAAGAACAAGGTGTTCTAGCGTCATCGAGAAGTATTCAGTTGCCTCAACAACAACATAGCCTTTTGTCCCTATAAAGTTCAATAAGCTTTAAAATGTTCTGCTTCGTGAACTTAGGAAATAAGTATGACAGAGTCAGATAAAGTGCATATTATTGCCATGCCATCCTAAATAATCTCAAACACCTTTTCATGCAACCAAGTTACTCCTTAAGTTTAATTTGATGATTCGAGCTAAGCCTGTTGTCCTAACACAATCCTCCTAAAACTCGATGGGGATCGAGATCAACAAGCAGCAGCAAGCAAAACATACCTCACAAATGCCATAAGGCTCCAATAACCTTTGTAATGCAACCATCTTGTCAAGATCCCCGGTAAGCTGCATATGAACATATATAAGTGTCTTGACAGAAAACAATAGCAATAACTAAGAAGCAATCATCATGATCAACTACAAGCAGTACTATACACCAGAAACCTAGCAAAAGCACAATGTTATCTAATTTAGTGTTTTGTATGCAGAGCTGAGTTTTATATATTCACAATTTCTCAATATATCAACTTATTTTAACACACTCTTAACGCCATATGACTAGAATTTGCAAATCCAATCAAACAAATCTGAGAAATATCAATAGGAAGCTAACCTGTAGTGTTACTGTGTGATCAGAAACATCAACAGGCTTTGCTCGAAAGATTTCAGCAATGTCTAAAATGTCCCTCCGAGCAGTAGTGTTTACAGAAACCTTGATAATCATCAGCTCTCTTTCCGCAAAAGGTAAGTGAGTAAGGTCATGAACCTGCAGGAATTACATGCTTTATCAAAATAGTACATTTGCCGTCAAAAATAATTACGCTAAAAATTACACTCAGCATACCTCATGTACATCAATAAGCTTGTAAAGCTGCTGAACTAACTTCTCAATGGATTCAGCGGTTCCAGGAACCACTGTTGTAATGCGTGAAATGCCTTCTTTTTCAGCTGGGCCAACAGCAAGGCTCTGGGAAGAAGTATGTTGTTGTTAACAAACAGTTAAGTACTACATATAAAAAAGAAACATAATTATTTTAGAAGCAAAACCTGTATATTGTAACCCCTGCGAGCAAAGACCCCTGTTACAATGTTGAGGACACCAGGACAATCATTCACAAGGATGGAGAGAGTATGCGAGCGAAGTCCAGTTATCTGTACCAAATAAGATTAATCACTATGTTGGCAGATACACAATTGCTACAGCATAATGTGACCAGTGAAAATCTGCATAGGCATTTGCTTATGGTTGACTACAAAATTGTAGTTCTTGGGACTTACATCGTCATCATCAAGAACACCCCAGTGGGCATCAAGTACTTGATTCATTGATAAGTTCTCGTATGGTTCCACCGGATAAACATCACCCTGGATAGTTAAAAAATATATTAAAAATTATGAAAATTAGTGGAGTATTATCTATAGTATTCTGTACTGAGAACGTGCTGATAGCACGGTGGTGAGACCCCTGAAATGTGAGGTTGCCATCTACAAACCAGAGTTCTGACCATTGTTTTTCACGAAAAAAGGGTCCCAGTGGATTTTTTATTTTTACATATATATATAGTCTGTACTATTGTCTTACACTTCAATGAAAGTCTGAGAACATAATTAAGGCAAATCATATTTAGTGATGTGTTTCAGATGGAGCACGAATGATAGTTTTAGTACAAAATTCACATTCTGCACAACTGTTAACTATTACTAAGTGTGATGGATGGAAGGTTGCACAAGTTGAATGTGTCAGGTATCATGGTATACTGCAAGGGCTCACCTATCAGTAGATGGTGGGTATAGCTCAATAAAATATACCTAAACCAAATGAATAAATGAATAGAAAATAAGACCTTCTACAGAGCACTTGAGAACTAAAATTGTCATTGTTCACCTATAATGAGGATAGTAATTACATTACATCAACATTGAAGGTATTGATTCAATATACAAACTTCAGTGAACTCACTCTTGTATATAACTGATCAAGTTTGGGCAACTTCCTTAGTTCACTTTTAAGTTAAAAAAAAGTTGTTGTAATGTAACAATTAAAAACCGGAGACAGTAGCATGCGGTTGAGGCAAATAGGTCTTGATGTCATCCCAGGATCTTTTTTTTAATTGTTTCTATTTTTTCGGACCTAAATTAACTTAAATGCATTGATGAAACAACAAAGACGAATCTTCTTACCACAACTATTTAAATTACAAATAAACAAAGATAGAACAAAAAGGCTGCAGGTAACAAAAAGTTCTAGTAAACTTCAAAAGAACAGGAAAACATACCCGACCATTGGATGGTTGATCATCAAGAGTGCCATTAGCTGTTCTATTTACAGATGTAAGGGGATGTTTTGGCAACGCCTCTATAAGGTCTGGGTAAGAAGCGGCAGAAAATCCCCAGAAACGGGCAGTAGCACCGATCTTTTCACGTCTCAAAGCAATCTAAGAAGTCAGAGCATCAAAAATCAGCTCTGCAATGAAAATTCGTTCATCCATGCAAGGAAAAGGTTTAGGAATTACTTTTCCTGTTCTGCAAATTTCTTTTATCCCAAATTTGCTTAAGTTCCTCTGGACTGCAACAATTTTTCCAGGATCTCCAGCTACCTAAAATTGGTCAAATAACCATCAAATACATAGCACAGAACAAAAAAAAAATATACTCAAGATACATAAAGCTGTCATATCAAGAGCTTTTACCTCTATTGTAAGTGTTTTCTCAGAAATATCAACAACTTTCGCTCTGAAAATATCGACTAAAACCATGACCTGTCAGTGACAAGAAGAATTGCAATAAGATTTACTGAGTAATTGCTTACACAGTACAAAATGGCATAATTCAGTTACTAAACATAATCAGCACCGTATCATACCTCAGGACGCTGATCTGGTTCCACGTTCAGTTTTATAAGCATTAGCTCTCTTTCAACCTGAGGTTCTTTAGATAGATCTTCGACCTGTATTTGTAGGATGAAAGAGACTAATCAAAATTCAGGATAATAGTCTTATGGCACTGGAAAAATAGAAGTAGAGACAAACAGCGCAGGCATAATAACATGAAAAATCAGGGTAATAGTCAGCTTATGTTCACCCAAAAAGTTGCATTGAGCAGAAGGAACTGTTTAAGCTCAGTCCAAAAACCTTTTCTGACAAGCTGTATGGAATATCCACATTCTACTTTCAGACAAAATAATAACTAGTGTAGCACCTAAAAAAACAAACCCTGCCAAGAGCCAAGAAAATTCAGAAGCACTTCAGTTCACACTGAAGGGCTGCAAATGGGACTACCCCACAGTAAACAGAGGAACATGAGAATCAACTACTTGATGGCCACATGAACAAAATCATTGAGGTGAAGCTTTTACAGAGACTACTCCGAGGCAAGTACGTTTTTCTTGCATGTAGTGTGTGCTCCAGTACACTACATGGCTAAATTTTTCTTTCGAACGCTGCATGACTAAAGTTTTGTGCCTTTAATAATGCACATTTGAGGCGGGTTGATAAGAGATCAGAAAGGGGATAGCCTTCCGATGTTGACATGACTGTCAGCTGCGATTCTCACAAAAAAGAAAATATTCTAGAGAAAGACGTTACGGTTTTTTATAACCAGCCCAATTAGGAAAGAATATTTGCATCTCTAGCTGTACAAAGGATGCTCTAGTAAAGTGCAAATTAAGTGAAAAGGAATAGGATATTCACTGAGGTCAAAGAAGACTCAGGGAACATAATTTCACGGTTCCAAAAGGGGATACCGAATCATCAATAACAAAGTGCACATAAAAATTCGCATGAGGCTGATAAAATTGAGGCCGGAGAACTCACACTGAGGACGTTGACGAGCTTATTGAGCTGCTCGATGACCTGCCTGAGCACCTTGTCCGTCCCAGAGACGACTATGGTGAAGAGGGCCTTGTCCTTATTGAGCCCCACGGCGAGCGACTCGATGTTGTATCCTCTCCTGGCGAACACCCCGGCGATCCGGTTGATCATACCGCTCTCGTCCCCGACGAACACCGAGATCGTGTGGCGCCGCACCCTGCATTCCCTCGAAAACAGTAACAGCTCAGAAAGCGGATGCGCGCGGGAACACCCAGCCCGCGCAACCACCAACCAATCTTGGCGCGGGGGAACCAGGATACACGAAATGACATTGCGGCGGGGCGAGGAGCTTACGGGTCCCTGGCTGCGCCGGCGGGAGCGGTCGCGCCGACGGCCGTTACCGCGGCGGCGGCGGCGGCGGGAGCACCGTCGCCGCCCGCGCCCGCGGCCGCCGCCGAGACCCCTCGCTGGCGCAAAGCCCCGGGACGGAGCGCAACCCGCGCCAGGAGCGCGCAGCCCGGATGGCGCGCCGGGCTGGCCGGCGCCGGGCGGAGGTGGTGGGAGGTGGCGACTGACATGGGGGCGCGCCTTGGGGCGGGGAGTGGCGTGGCGGGGGTGGGTGGGGTGGGACTACTCCAAAGGATGGAACAGTGCTGACTGGCTTTCGCTAGACGGTTAGCCGTAGTAGGGTTTTGTGCGGGGAGAGGCGGTGGAAATTACGAGGTTGCCCCCGCTTCACGGCGCGCGGAACTGCTGGAGCCTGTCGCTTGCGCGCGCTACCCGCGTGCAAATCACTGATCCTTTGTTTTTTGAGGCCTGCGCAAATCACGAATTCACGGTGGGGCCACGAGCCTGTCGTGGGTGCGTGTCGCGTCAGGCCGGGACCGCGATTCCACCCGGTAATCTCGCTGATTACGAGTTGATCCAAGCGGCTGCGAGCTCGCCGGCTCGACGCCGCTTTTGCATCGGCTCACGCTCTTCGCCCGCCGCGCGCGCCGCTGACGCCAATCCGTGCACGGCGCGCGCCCAAGCGAACCGGTGGGCGACGGCAATACGTGCAGTGCGTGACAAGGTTTCTCACCGGGGAAGTACACGGCCCGTTGTGTTATGGCTGCTCGCGTCGAATCTCTGCCGTGCTGCCTCCGCGGACGAAAGGCTGGCGCCCACGGAAACGAGCGCGATGCTCGTATCGTCATCGGCTCGTCGCGTCTTGGCCGCGGCCACTTTTCATGTCTTCGTCATGATAGGTAGGTACGGCTGCAAGTTGCCGCCACGTATTCGGCTCTGTTGCCATATTTTTTTGTTGCTCGTCATGTGCGTGGATGGATTGTTACATGAACCGTCAGTAGCTAGTGTGCACCATTTGTTTTCTCCACCTCTTTGTGAGGTTTGTTGTTGAGTTGCAATTGCAGCAGCATACACATCACGCTTTCAGGGACCAGGATTTCAGATAAGGAAGCCACGTACACATCATCCCCAAAGCCCGAACATGACCTTTGCTACTCAAGGGAAAAATTTTCTATGGAACCGGTGCCATAAAAATTGTATGGCAGCGCATCTGAGATTAAGCCAGATGGCTAATACGATTTTTTTTGCCTAATCATTCCGTAACTTTCCTTCTTTTTTTCCTTTCCCACAATACCCCTTTTTTCAGCCTTTATTTTTCTTTCCCACGGTACCCCTCTCTTGACTACACGTTTTGGCGGCAGCTTAGATGAGGTGAGACGAAGCCGCTCGACGGGCTATCGCTCTTCGTCGTCATCGCTATGCAAAAATATATGGAGACCTTGCTGTTCGTATTGGATGAAATATCTATGGTGTTTTGTGATTGAGATAGAACTAGTTTTACATGTACTGATTCTGAATCACCTTTTTATTTGTACTGAATCTGAATCTGAAGTGGCTGGTTCACAAGACCGAAAGCTTAGGATAAATATACGATATGATTGGCCCTTGGAGTATCAGAAATATACAGTAGCTATATAATTTGGAATATTACAATGATAGAAAATGTCAAATTACAATGATAAAAAAGGAATGCAAAAAAGACCATTCTAAATCTTATTTCGTGTTGATGCCTGCATCAATTCTGTGTCGGTGTACTAGTATTGTCATCAAAATGTAATCTTCGTGAAGATGAAAATGTTGTAGCCTGAATCTGTTCTTGTAGCAAGAGATTTGTATACCCTCCTTGGACGAAAGGAAAATATGTCATAGAAGGATCTCCAAAAGGCATAGATACCTTCCCAGGTCGCCATGCAACCGCCGCCGACTGCTGCCGCAAAAAAAATTAGGTTGATCGATGCTAACAGGAGAGGCCGAGAGGGGTATCATGGGAAAGAAAAAAAGACCGAAACAGAGGTTACGGAATGATTAGGTAAAAAAAATCGTGTTAGCCACGTGGCTTAATCTCAGATGCGCTGCCATACAAGTTTTATGGCACCGGTGTCATAGAAATTTTTCCCTACTTAAGAGCATATATGCCCGACGAGAAAGAAGAGTATTGAAAAGTGGTAACGACGGCCAGCCTCATACAGCTGCAAGAAACAATTTAGACTGTGGTTCTTAGAGCTACAGAGGACTGATATAGCCCAAGTTCACTCTTTGTTTCGTTCACAAACTGAGGAAGTGGTTCATTAAACTAAGTTTTTTTTATATAATTTTATTAAACTAAGGCTCTGTTCGTTTCCTGCCTCTAAAATTTAAGCACTATCACATCAAAGAGAATCTTACTATTTATGAATATTTCTATCAATTTAATGACAAAACCCTATTGACAGATTGATGCTAATTTTCGAGATGAATCTAATGAGCTTAATTAATTTAGGTTTTGCTAAAGTGATACTACAGATAACTGTCTTCTAATCATGACTTAATTAACCTCATTAGATTTGTCTCAGTAAATTAGTTTAGGAGTCTGTAATTTATTTTATAATTAAACTTTATTTAATACTCTTAAATAGTAAAATTCTTTTGATGTGACAGCTCTAAAGTTTAGACCCATCAAACAAACACAACCTAAGTTGCCCAGAGAGATCGTCATATCTCTCTCACGTTGGCCTGATTACTCCGCATTGTCTATCATGTCCTCTATTCGCTACTGAATCTTTGACCTGTTCTCTCCGAAGGAAGGAAACGAGTCATTTTTTTTAGGTTGATGGAAAGAGGATAGTCGATGAATTGCTTTTGTGATGTGACTATTCAATAATTAATAATTAATGAACTGTACATGTGTCACAATAACTGGCTCGTGTAGTCAAATCACTCATCAGTCCTACTTCTACGGGTGTGTTTGTTTCATAGGGTCTAAATTTTATAACTGTCACATTAAAAAGAATCTTACTATTTAAGAGTACTAAATAAAGTTTAATTATAAAATAAATTACAGTCTCCTATACTAATTTACGAGACGAATCTAATGAGGTTAATTAAGTCATGATTAGAAGACGGTTATTGTAGCATCACTTTAACAAAACATAGATTAATTAAGCTCATTAGATTCATCTCGAAAATTAGCACCAATCTGTCAAAAAGGTTTTGTCATTAAATTGATCGAAATATTTATAAATAGTAAGATTCTTTTTGATGTGACGATGCTAAATTTTAGAGAGGAAGAAACGAACACACCCTACATTTGAAAAGGCCATGATATATAGACCTCAGAGAGTGTTTGACCTGTCAAATCCAAGCACTATCATATGAAAAATATTGATTTACGTTGCACGCTGGCTTGATTTTCTTGTGAATGGAAGGCATGGAAATATGATACATATGACGTTACAAATGCTTATCACAACATATTCGTTGGTTTTTTATCCTGCAAACTGAGTATAGTTCAGCTGGTTAGGTCTATTGCGGTGAAATCAATCTAACCAAGTTTAAATTTCAGATTTGACACTTATGTTCCGTTTATGGCTAATTATTATTCGTCGGAGGCCATGTTTACTTAGATAACTGTTGACGCCGGTTTTTGACCAAGGGACCCATTGTCAGCGACTATAGGTCAAAAGAAGGCCGGTGAGCGGAAGGCCGACGGCCGCTTGGGAGAGTAAAAGGCGCGTACCTCCCGGGAATCGTGCGCCAACGCCAACAGATGAGCATAACATTGATGGGCCTGGCCCACGTTGTAAAATTAGAAATAATAGTTTAATTTTAGAAAAAAGATCTTAGTCAGTTAGGAAATCGGCCCGAAGAGGGTCCGAGTAGGATTCTTTGTGCCGAGTATAAATACATACTCGGATGTAACATGTAAACTCGATTCACATCCAATACAACTTTCGGCGCATCGCCAAACCCTAATTTTCTGTCAAGTCTTTACTGTTTTCGCGGGGATCTTCGGGGCTCCGGTCGACGACACGTTGGCTTGACAAGGTAATTATGTTGTCTAATTCTCGGCGCATTGTTCGTAATTAGATAGCTTAATTGCTAATTATCCGGCGTCCGGATCTGTTTTCGATCGGCGTAGTGAGTATCGGCCGGGATGAGTCAAGTTGACCTGGTCCGGGCTCGTGGTGGAGGTAGTTTGACTTGTCCCGCCTCCCCGTTCCAGCCTTTGCTCACGGCGCCGACCGGCTCGGATCTGGTCGTTCGAGTCACGATAGGCTGTTATGAGAATTTTTCTATATCTTGGCCGATTCGATCGTGCGGATTCGGTTGACGTGTCCCGTGTCCGCCTTTGCGATAGTTGACTTGTCCTAGGCGCATGCAGCCGATTGGCTAGGGTGTAGACTTACTTTCATAGTTAAGACGTTTATGATTGTGCTTGTCCTGAATCGGCGGGCGTGCGCGGTCGTTAGATCTGGTCCAGCCGCGTGCCATCGGTTGACTTGTCCTGTTGGAGCGACTGGTCGATTCGGGATCCGTGTGGTTGTATTTGTCTTACTTGTTCTTTCGGAGTGTTTAGCCGATTGCTTATCACGTTCATTAAGCCGCTTTATGTTTAATTAATGCTAAACCTGTTAAAGCTGCTTTTGAACCCGAGTTACTAAGTATGATCTTATTGATCATCATTATACCTTTGGACGAGATCTAAATAATTCATCGATATAGTCAATGACAGAATCGGCCGCATATCCGATCGGCCGATTCACGGATCTGATTGATGATTAAACTATCCTCTTGTTACCAAACTAATTACATCCTATTAATAATTGCTCTGTTTATATTGTACTCGATAACACATCCTCGCAAAGTCTTAATGATTTGGTCGTTTACCGACGAAATCGGCTGCTAGTCACCGATCGTATGTTATAGCATCGGCCGATTTCGTATCGTTTGTACCACGGTTCGTTTGCCTAACATTTAATACATAAATGGATGGGCCGTGCTTGTTCTCTCGTTCATGGCCGATTTTGTCTATCTTACGCCGTGATCGGCCATGGCTGCACATCGGTCTATCCGGGCCGATGACTCGGAATTTTACACTCTTTTATTGTCTTTGTTGGTTTGCGGGAAAACCATCCGCACGCACCAGCAGCACACGAACATCGGCGAGTTGAGCCGGTCCGTTGGGAGCACGGGATTCTGCGTCGACTGGAATTTCGGTGGACTCTCCGGACGACGGTGTGTCGGCGACTTTTGACGTCAACACACTTTTTGGCACGCCCGAGTGGGACAAAAGCAACCAAGATCAAGATGTCGTACATGCGAGCGATCGGGGAGGACGGAACACCAATGGTCGATGCCGAGAATCGGCCGATTTTCGTTCCAGTCCCTCTCGGGACGGATGGCAAAGGCCATGGGGAAGTTTACGATGACAACACACTTTCGGCCTGGGGAAGATGACGACAGAACAAAAGCTCCGAGTACCGGGAATACCTGGCCGAAGCAATGAAAAAGTACTTTCAAGCCCCGACAGATGACACGTGGCGAGTGGCCACAAAAGGAGACTTCCCTCGGATTCTGCATCCGGAAGAACTAGACCAAATCAAAGCCCAGAGACTGCCGGATGCCAACCAACTCGATGATATGGTCAACTCGTCCGTTCATCATGCCCTAATCAATCAATCGGGCGTGTTGACCAACACCATCGGGAATTTGATCAAGGACACGATTGATGGTAGGTCGTTCACTCGAAGGGTATTCCGGACCTGCATACACTCAGCCTTTCGGCACTCCTGTACGGTCGAATCGGGGAATTAGCCTCCGAGTACCATACCGCAGGAAGGGTTTCGACCCAGTACGGCATGCCACCTCACCTATGGCCTGGCAAGGACAATGCAAATGCAAGTACCAAGTGCAACCCGACCAGGCAAAGAGGATGACGGTGGCCCCAAGAAGTCGGTAACGGAAGAAGGCAACAGACAAGATGTACAACGACCGACTTCCGAGTTGGGGGCAAGCAACCAATGTGGCAGCGGTCCCACGGATGGCACAACGAACCCAATTTCTTCTACGTACCAAATATCGGTCCGAGTGGAATTGAAAACTCACCTACTATAGTACGGCCGATATCCGGTATTCCACGACCAACTGCCGGGGGACAGGGATTCATGATCGGACGGCCGATCCAATCGGCCATGAATTATGGAATCACTCCGCAGACATTATTCCCGGCTACTAGCACTGGGATTTCCGGAACGGTCGGTTGATACACCCAACTGGGGACAGCCCAATACAGCTTATATGACGGGGACCGGATCGAGCAATCTGCTGGACCCAATGATATGAATAGCCTCATGGCTAAAATCGCCGATATGATGAGAGATCAATTCGATTTGAAGCCGAAGGAGAAGAGTGCATTATATCGGCGACCTTACCCCGATCGGATGGATTCCGTGGCTTTACCCAATAAATATAAAATTCCTGAGTTTTCCAAATTTTCCGGGCAAGATAATACATCGATCGTGGAGCACATCGGCCGATATGACGCACAGTTGGGTGAGGCGTCTACTCGGGAGGCTTTGCGGGTCGGGTTATTCCCACTATCATTGTCCGGATCGGCCTTTTCATGGTTTGCTTCGACTGTCGCCTGGTTCTATTCAAAGTTGGGCCGATCCGGAGAAAAGGTTTCACTCGTACTTTTTACGGGCATCACCGAGCTCGGTTTGTCCGATTTAATGGCGAGTAAAACAGAAAACCGGGGAATCGATAGGCTGATTATATACGGAGGTTCAGGACTCGAGGGGACGATGCTACAACCCGAACCTCGACAGAGCAACAGATTGGCCGAAATTGCTTATGCGGGGTTATTCTCCAACATCAAAGAAAAGTTTACCCCACATGAGTTTGATGGGTTGGCACAGCTAACACGAAGGGCGATTGGCCAGGAAGAGAATCTCCAGCTCACCAGGAATCGGCGATATCGGGTAGCTTATGCTGATTTCGACGGAGAAGATGATGAAGAGGAAATTAATGCGATGGAGTGGACTAATAACAAACGGCCGATATTTTCTCCGCATGTCAATCCTAAAGAGAGAAAATATGATTTTGATTTATCTAAGGCCGACGAGATATTTGATCACCGTTGCGGGAAAAGAAAATTCAGCTTTCGCCTCATCACAGGATTCCTACGCCAGAGGAGTTGAAGAAAATGGCTAAGTGGTGCAAATGGCATGGAAATTCACATCATAACACCGTTGATTGTTATGCTATGAGAGATGAGATCCGAAGGCGAGTTGACGAGTGGGATATTGCGAGCAGCTGATGTGAAGAAGAAGATGAAAGTTGATGGGCACCCTTTCCCTACTAATACGATGTACATCAATACCATCGGTGGTGGATCAGCTGGTTTCATACGCCGATATGAGAGGAAGAGGGAGAGGGAAGAAAGAGATCAAGTGGCATATGAACAGGAATCTATCGATCAAAGTCGCGAGTACGAGCAAAGCGTGATCCGCCGAGAAGATTTTGACCCACACCGGGATTGTCCTTTCTTTCGATCTGCTGGGACCGAAACATGAAGCTTCCATCTATCGAGAACCGTCCGAGTGCACCGGCCGGGAAGAGTATCGTGACGTCGGGTCGTCAAATTACCGGGGACGGCCGATTGATCGCAACTATGAATCTCGACAATCGGCCCCCGTAAGAGCAATCGACTACGATCACGGGTATGATGAACGAAGATACGTAGTGCCGAAGAGAACCTCTCGTTCACGATCGATCGGGGCCAATAAATGATGAAGAAGAGTTCGATTACCAATACCATGAAGATTCGAGAGGTGATCAAATCGAGAACGAAGGTCGGTGGTGCCCTGGTGGTTTGCTCAACAAAACCCAAAAGAGGAGGCTTCAAAGAATGCGTTGTCGAGAAATCAAGGGTGGACGCCATTACGGAGATGACCAAGATGATGAGCCCAAGCCCAAGAAGCAATGGAGGCCGAAAGTGCGGTCTCAGGTGGTACGGGCTGAAGCCGCGGTGAATATGATGTCACCGATGCCCAGGATTGTCTGGATCGGCCGATGAAAATTCGGCTGAAGAAGAACCAGCTTGGGGAAACTTCGGAGATTCCGTGGACGCCGGAATCAGCGGTATTTGATAAGCCGGTCAACTCGATCATTTGCACCTCAAGGCATTGTACATTAGCGGCTATGTCAATGGGTCGCCGATGAGGAAAATGTTGGTCGACGGAGGAGCGGCGATCAATGTCATGCCGATTACTACATACCGCAAGCTCGGGAAGACGCCGGAAGAAATGATAAGGGCTAATCCGACGCTCAAGGATTACAGCGGGAGAAGCCAAGATGTGCGTGGGGCCGCAATAATGGAGATCATCGTGGGAAGCAAAACCATACCCACCACTTTTTTCATCATTGACGGGAAAGGTGCATACACAACTTTGTTAGGGAGAGACCGGATTCATGCCAATTGTTGCATCCCCTCAACCATGCACCAGTGTTTGATTCAATGGATCGGCAACAAGGTCGAAATCGTGCGGGCCGATAAGTCCGTAACCATTGCAACCGCCGATTTCGAGTTTGTTGGTCTAGAAAGCTTGCCTTGTTTATCGGGCACGTATTGGGATGCGGAGGCCATAAACATCACGGATGATGGAGTTATTGTGACCGGGGGTCGAGTACCCCGGCTACTCCGATGGGCCCCACAGGAGAATTGACGGACAATCGGCCGATCGATGTGCACACCGAAGACATGGTGAGTCGGCCGATTGATGAACCGGAGGACGGGAAATTAGGCCACGGTTTTGTGTCGGCCGATGAATTAGAAGAAGTGGATATAGGGGATGGAGCCAAGCCTCGACCAACATATATCAGCAAGAAATTGTGTAAAGAAGTAAGAGATGAATTGGTGGCCTTATTGGAAGAATTTAAGGATTGTTTTGCTTGGGATTATAGCGAAATGCCTGGACTCAGCTCGATCTATTGTTGAACATCGGTTGCCCACTAAACCCGGATATCGACCATATAAGCGGGGGCTCGGAAGATTGACCCTAGGTATTATGAAGCCGTCAAAGAAGAGATTATCGGATTGTATGAAGCCGGCTTCATCGTGCCATGCCGATATGCGGAGTGGGTTTCTAGTATTGTGCCGGTGGAGAAGAAAAATGGAAAAATGCGGTCTGCATTGACTTCAGGAATTTGAATAAGGCAACTCCGAAAGATGAGTATCCAATGCCAAACGCCGATTTGTTGGTTGATGCAGCCGCCGGCAACAAAATTTTGAGCTTTATGGATGGAAATGCTGGGTATAATCAGGTTTTTATGGCTGAAGAAGATATATCGAAAACGGCATTCGGATGCCCTGGGCGTTGGGATTATATGAGTGGGTTGTTATGACCTTCGGCTTAAAAATGCTGGTGCCACGTATCGGAGGGCCATGAATTTTATATATCACGATTTGATCGGCCGATTGGTGGAAATTTATATTGATGATGTCATGGTGAAATCAAGATCGGTTGGAAGTCATGTGGCTGATCTCGGGGAAGTGTTGAAGAGGACGAGACAATACGGATCGAAGATGAACCCGCTCAAGTGTGCGTTTGGTGTCTCAATTGGACAATTTCTCGGGGTTTATTGTGCATGAAAAGGGAATTGAAGTCGGCCCTAAGAGTATTGATTCTATCGGAAAGTTGGAACCGCCGACGAACAAGACGAAGCTCCGAGTCCCCGATCGGCAAGATTAATTTTATTAGGCGATTTATCTCAAACTTGTCCGCCGACTTGATGTGTTTACGCCATTATTGAAGCTCAAGGCCGATCAAGAGTTTCGGTGGGAGCCGATCCATCAAAAGGCTTTAGAAGATATCAAGAAGTATTTGGTGTCCCCACCGAGTAATGGTTCCGCCAAAGTCGAGCACACCCTTTAAGTTATATTTATCGACTGATGATAGGTGCATCGGCTCGACATTGACTCAAGAGCAGGAGGGAAAGGAGCGGGTCATATTTTATCTCGACCAAGAACCGATTGATGCAGAAACACGGTATCCGAAGTGGAAAGGTTATGTCTCTGTCCGTATTTTTCATGTACGAAATTAAGGCATTATCTCGTTGGCCGAAGAATGTACTCGTCGTTTGCCGAGCCGATGTCGTAAAGTATATGCTATCGGCTCCGGTCCCCAAAGGCCGGTTGGGCAAATGGATGTTGGCAATTGCGGAGTTTGATTTAGGCTATGAATCGGCCAAAGCAGTGAAAGCACAAGTATTGGCTGATTTAGTGGTGCAACACGGTGAACACTCGGCCAAATATGTTGAACCGAGTGCCATGGACGGTGTTCTTTGATGGTTCGATTTGCAAAGAAGGAAGTGGAATCGGCTTGGTTGTTGTGTCGCCTCGGGGCGATACGTGGATACTCTATTACAGTGGAGGCGTACACCAACAACCAAGTCGAATACGAGGCGATATTAAAAGGATTGGAATTACTCATCGATGCCGGGCTGATTTTGTGGAAATTTTCGGAGATTCCTTGTTGGTTGTGAGTCAACCGGCCGATGAGTATGAGTGTAAAGATGGAATATTGTTGCAATATCATAGAAAGTGCCGAAGTTAATGAAAAGGTTCAAGTGTGTTAAAATCAGCCATATACCAAGAGAGCAGAATTTTGAAGCAAATAACTTGGCTCAGCTAGCATCCGGATATCGGCT
Source organism: Chloris gayana (assembly GCA_031894775.1). Classification (NCBI taxonomy): domain Eukaryota; kingdom Viridiplantae; phylum Streptophyta; class Magnoliopsida; order Poales; family Poaceae; genus Chloris; species Chloris gayana. Next base: position 984,763 of record JAUNZO010001800.1, read on the forward strand.
CGCTGAAACAAACTTAGAGATAGCCGATATTGAAGAAGCCGATTGGCGTACGGAAATTCGAAAATTTTTGAGCAATCCATCCCAACCTACAGATAAGAAGATAAGATATAAAGCTTTAAAGTATGTTCTGTTGGATGATCGACTATTTTTCAAGACAATTGATGGGGTGCTTCTCAAGTGTATTGATGACACCGAGGCAAAAGTGGTAATGAGCGAAGTACATGATGGGATTTGCGGAACGCATCAATCGGCCCATAAGATGAAGTGGCTGCTAAGGCGAGCTGGTTATTACTGGCCGACAATGTTGGCCGATTGTTTCAAATATTACAAGAGTTGCCAAGACTCGCAGAAATTCGGGCCTATACAGAGGGCGCCCGCATCGGCTATGAATCCGAGTAATCAAACCTTGGCCGTTCGGAGGTTGGGCTATGGATATGATCGGCCGGATAAATCCAAGCATCGAGCAAAGGGCATCGAGTACATATTGGTAGCTACAGATTACTTCACAAAATGGGTTGAAGCAGCGCTCTATCGTAAAGTTTCGACGGCCGACGTGATAACGTTTGTTAGAGAGCATATTATTTATAGGTTTGGGATTCCAGAGACAATCACAACAGATCAAGGATCAGTATTCACGTCGGACGAATTTCAATCTTTTGTCGATGAAATGGGAATTAAGTTGATTAATTCATCGCCATATTATGCCCAAGCCAATGGACAAGTCGAAGCGGCGAATAAGAGTCTGATCAAGTTAATCAAGCGGAAAATACAAGAGTATCCTCGTAAGTGGCACATGAAATTGATGGACGCTTTGTGGGCTTATCGTATGTCACGACATGGAGCTATGCAAGTTGCGCCAGTATCAGCTGGTATATGGGCACGAGGCCGTATCGCCATGGGAGACAGACTATCGGCTCCGTAAGGATTGAGTTGCAACAAAAGCTTTCGCCGATCAAGTACTACGGATTGATGATGGATGAATTAGAAGATGTAGTACAAAATCGGCTGGATGCATTGGAAAAAATAGAGCGAGAATAAGGCGAGGGTTGCCCGCCATTATGATAAGAAGGTTGTGCGAAACAGTTTAAAGAGGGCGATTTGGTCCGGAAGCTTAGGATGCCGATCGGTGTGAAAGACAATCGGTTTGGTAAATGGTCGCCTAATTGGGAAGGACCTTATTTGATTAGCCGATCGGCACCGGGTAATGCATATATTTTGAAAGAGTTAGAAGGGGAAGAATTCGGCCGAGCACTTAATGGAAAGTATTTGATGCACATCGCCTTGAGACGGCCGACATCGAGAGTATCGCCCTTAGCCCAAAAAATATATGAAAGTAAGACAGAGGAAGTCACCGATAAATTAGCCGATGTTTGAACATCGCCTTCGGACGGCCGATATGATTGTATATCGCCCTTAGTGCAAAAAATGTTTACAACCAAAACTTTGTTCAAAGTCCTATTACACCTAGGCATAGTCAACGGCCTCGGCGCGGGACAAGAAGTCTTGGACAGCGAGATAGTGCGCCGGCCGGCGTGGAGTCGAGTTTGGCCATGACCAATAGGTCATCCTCGATGGGGCCGACATCGCCTTGCGCCGCGGCAACCATCTTCTCGGCCGTTTGAATGGCTTCGTCCGTCGTCTTCTCGCCGAGCCGCCACATCGGCCGACAACCGTGTAATAGTAGCTTCCAAGACCGCCGCCGCCTCTTCCTTGAGAGCCGGAGATGCTCTCAAATCGGCAATCTCCTGGTTGATTGCTTGCAGTTCATCCCGCCGATTTGAGAGTTGTTCTTGCATCTCCCGGGTCTTCCGGACCTCCTCCTCGAACGCTTGATGGAGTTATCGGCGAGTAACGCAGCTTGCTCGCTGCTCCGCATGGCGAGCCAAACGCCGCCGGGCACGAGTGAAGTCCATTTGCCAGCACTCCATGTATGCCACGCGGTGCAAAGCATCGCGCACATCCTCCGGGAGCTCGGTCCGGACCTCCAAGTACCGGGTCCTTATGGGTTGTGCGTCGGCCACCAAGCGACCAACGTAAGAGGCCTCAAGCTCGCGCGCGATTTCGGCCATGGTGTTAAGACTAGAAGCGAGATACCAAAATCGGCGCGGGACGAGGGAAGCTTAGTGCCTGGAATACCAAGGAAAAATAAGGTGAAGTTGATAATCGAAGCAAATCAAGAAAATAAAAAGGAGATAGTAAAAACAAACCCGCGAAGCGTCAATGCGAAGTGGTCGGACGTCTATCGGCCGAGCCATTGAACCCACAGGTTCATGTGTTCCGATCAGCTCTCGCCGGCCGATCCTCCTTCTCCAGCGGCATCCTCGGAGGCAGCATCGGGCATATGTCCGCTTTGTTCGGTTTCGGCGGGCTCATCGACAGAGCTCATCGGCAGCAGTATTTACAGGAGAAGCCGCGGACGGTTCCTCGGCCGGCCGGTTCTTCGACAAAGAATGGTGCCTTGTTCAAAATCGGCGGCGATTTCGAAGACGCGAGCCGATCCAAGCGAGTTGGGCTCTCCATGGGATTTGGATCGGCCCGGCTTGGTGTGACTTCGGGATCCGGAGCCGTTTGAATCGGCCTTTCGGGTGTCGGCGTCCTGGCCCGTGGAGGAGTCGACGAGCGAATCGGCCTATCGTGTGTTGGAGTCTCGGGCCCGAGGAGGAAGAACCGCCGGTTCTCGCTAAGAACTCATAGTTAGACAAAGATATGCAAGTGAAAAAGGGATCAGCAATCATACAATAATAACTCGACGCGGCGGAGATGGATCATCGAAATAGTCCGGGTCGGACGGGCGTACAGTGCCGCTTCACCGGCGCGCGGTGTCGCTTTAGGGCTTGAGTCGGCCCTACGACCGGCACGTTAGCCTTTCTCTTGCTCGGGGACGGCCGTTTTAGTCTTGGCCTTGCGGGCACTGGTGCCCTCGACTCATCGCCGCAAAAGCTTGGGCGGGAGTGCGATCGGTGAAGCCGATATTTGGAGCAATTGGGCTCGGCATTAAGTATGCAATCGGCCGGCCACCGAAACTCGGGTCGGCGGCTCCTCCGTGTCCGATCGAAAAGAATATACAAGGGTGAGCATTTGGAGTGGCCGATTTCATTTACAAAATCGGCCTTATAAAATAAATCGATTATACATACCTCGGCGAAAGCTTCACTCAGGACTAAGCCGGAGAAGAAGGAGGCGGTATTCCGGCCGCGGAGGTGCCGGTTCCACTCGCCCCACCAACGGTCAAAGAGGCGAGTACTTCGGGCGCCGGGAAAATCCGGTTAAGTCGCCGGTGACGACATCGGCGGTGCGGCCGACGAGCCAATTCCACCGAATGGCGTTGTCGACGTAGCTCGCGCCTTTATTTGCCCCACATAGAAGAGGCCGGGGGCAACCGGCCGAAACCGAGTTGGCGGGCTGCCACCGACGGGTGGTAGAACTCATAGGAACAGAAAGCTTTGCTCCCGGCAACGAGTCCCGTCGGCAGCAGACAGGGCGGAGACAGGTGGTGAAGATCTTGACCGCTTCCGCGTCGGCCGTCGGGAAGGTGGGGTCGATCGGAAAGGAGTGTCATACCCCTTCTCGAAGAAATCAATGTACGGGTACCAATCCGTACTTTCGTTGTTGAGGCCCTTGTAGAGGGCGGCGAACCAATATGCCAAGGTGTCATCCGATATGGCCGCCCCCGGTGCCATGGACAATGCTTCCCGAAAGAGATACATCGGCTGGATCGGGCGTGGCCGATTCGGCATGATTGCCGGGGAAGGTGAGAACACCGAGGTCCGGATCGATGGCCTTGGTGGTATGAAGGGACAACCACATTTGGATGAACCACCAAGGGCCTCCCGTGTTCTTGACCGATCGGCCGGAGCGCAACTCCACCGAGACTTGGTGAAGAAGGAGGTAGGCCGATCCCGGAAGATACTTGCCCATAGGGAGGGCATAGCCGTCGGCCAAGACATCGGCCATCGGCAGAAGTTGTTTGTGGGGCTCACGCCGACCCCACGGAAGAAGAAGTGGTCAAGCCACATGTTGAGAAAGGCAACGTGCTCGCGGCGGTCGACCGAGCCGCGCCCTTTGTTGTAGGTCCGGATGTAGTTCTTCCAACCCCCGGTGTCCTTAGGGTTGATCCGATGGGAGGACTTAATGCGGATGGCGTCCGGGGTGGCCTCCGCTCGTGATATTCAAATCGGCCAACATGACCGTGTCCGGGAGGGTCATGGTAGCCGGCCGTGGCCGAACATGAAACAGCTTCAAGGCATCCGACCGGAGGTAAGAAGCTGCCACCGAGCAACGGTTCGTTCTTGTGGTGGTCGGCCAAGGAGAGTTTGATGGCGTGGGCAATGCCGATATTGGCCCAACTTTGCCGATGGACGGCCGATACTCGGTTATACCAATCGCGCCATCCGGCGACAGGAGTCGGCCATGACCTAAAACTATTGGCCCACTCGGTCGGTAAAGGAGATTGTTGCCGAAACGGGACCCGGTTCGTTTCTGCACGTATGAGATCCGTGGGGTCGGGATCACCCATGGGGCCCAAAAGGAAGTGAGTGGGGATATTGGATGGGATGGCGACTTGGTTCCGGATTTCCTAAAAACAAGAATAGGGCTAAAATGAGAAACGGAACGGAAGGGAAATAGATCGTGAAAATGAACAAGAACAAGAACATGAAGAAAATTGCAAAGGTAGGAAAGAGAGATGCTCGAATGTACATTACCTCCGAACGGCGTTGGTGGTAGCAACGACGCGGTCGCATGGCGGCAGCTGCAACAAGAAGCAACAAGCAGGATTCATGGTCGCCGGAGGAGAAAAGACGGCGGCGGCGCAGTTGAAAGGTTGAAAGGGCTCGAGAAGGCAAAGGTTGCTAGGGCAGATGAAGACGAAAGCCAAGGAGAGGAAACAGATGGGAATGACCAGGGGTGGCCCCGGGTTTTATGGAGAAGTGACGGGCGATGAAACCGGCGCGGTAAAAGAGGATAAATCGGTCCGACGCATGCGTTGCATACCCCGGACCGGGGGCATGTGTTGACGCCGGTTTTTGACCAAGGGACCCATTGTCGGCGACTATAGGTCAAAAGAAGGCCGGTGAGCGGAAGGCCGACGACCGTTTGGGAGAGTAAAAGGCGCGTACCTCCCGGGAATCGTGCGCCAACGCCAACGAGATGAGCATAACATTGATGGGCCTGGCCCACGTTGTAAAATTAGAAATAATAGTTTAATTTTGGAAAAAAGATCTTAGTCGGTTAGGAAATCGGCCCGAAGAGGGTCCGAGTAGGATTCTTTGTGCCGAGTATAAATACATACTCGGATGTAACATGTAAACTCGATTCACATCCAATACAACTTTCTGCGCATCGCCAAACCCTAATTTTCTCGTCAAGTCTTTACTGTTTCGCGCGGGATCTTCGGGGCTCCGGCCGACGACACGTTGGCTTGACAAGGTAATTATGTTGTCTAATTCTCGGCGCATTGTTCGTAATTAGATAGCTTAATTGCTAATTATCCGGCGTCCGGATCTGTTTTCGATCGGCGTAGTGAGTATCGGCCGGATGAGTCAAGTTGACCTCGGTCCGGCTCGTGGTGGAGGTAGTTTGACTTGTCCCGCCTCCCCGTTCCAGCCTTTGCTCACGGCGCCGACCGGCTCGGATCCGGTCGTTCGAGTCACGATAGTCTGTTATGAGAATTTTTCTATATCTTGGCCGATTCGATCGTGCAGATTCGGTTGACGTGTCCCGTGTCCGCCTTTGCGATAGTTGACTTGTCCTAGGCGCATGCAGCCGATTGGCTAGGGTGTAGACTTACTTTCATAGTTAAGACGTTTATGATTGTGCTTGTCCTGAATCGGCCGGGCGTGCGCGGTCGTTAGATCTCGGTCCAGCCGCGTGCCATCGCTTGACTTGTCCTGTTGGAGCGATCGGTCGATTCGGATCCGTGTGGTTGTATTTGTCTTACTCGTTCTTTCGGAGTGTTTAGCCGATTGCTTATCACGTTCATTAAGCTGCTTTATGTTTAATTAATGCTAAACCCGTTAAAGCTGCTTTTGAACCCGAGTTACTAAGTATGATCTTATTGATCATCATTATACCTTTGGACAGATCTAAATAATTCATCGATATAGTCAATGACAGAATCGGCCGCATATCCGATCGGCCGATTCACGGATCTGATTGATGATTAAACTATCCTCTTGTTACCAAACTAATTACATCCTATTAATAATTGCTCTGTTTATATTGTACTCGATAACACATCCCCGCAAAGTCTTAATGATTTGGTCGTTTACCGACGAAATCGACTGCTAGTCACCGATCGTATGTTATAGCATCGGCCGATTTCGTATCGTTTGTACCACGCTTCGTTTGCCTAACATTTAATACATAAATGGATGGGCCGTGCTGTTCTCTGTTCATGGCCGATTTTGTCTATCTTACGCCGTGATCGGCCATGGTCGCACATCGGTCTATCCGGGCCGATGACCTGGAATTTTACACTCTTTTATTGTCTTTGTTGGTTTGCGGGAAAACCATCCGGCACGCACCGAGCGCACACGAACATCGGCGAGTTGAGCCGGTCCGTTGGGAGCACGAGATTCTGCGTCGACTGGAATTTCGGTGGACTCTCCGGACGACGGTGTGTCGGCGACTTTTGACGTCAACAATAACTTCGTGAATTTCAAGATCAAGTCATCTCGGTCCTTGGGATACACTCATAAAGTTATAGTATAATTGCATATATCCATAGGGGTGAATACTTGTACATGTAGTGTCTACATGCTATGTTCAACAAAGAAAATTATCCACCTATCCAACGAGATGATTACAAACCTTGTTACCTCATGGATGGTGATTTACTTTCACTTCAGCTTTTTTAATTGTATAGCCTTTGTCGGTGTGTGAGCACACCTCCAAATGGGGGCCTGTCAAGGCTCCCTTCGGATAGGCTCGGGGAAGGACGGATTCACTCGTGCTTAGCGCAGATGACACAAGCGAGTAAGAACACAAGGGATTTACCCGTGTTCGGGTCGCAATGGATGCGTAATACCCTACGTCCCGCTCGTGTGTGTATTCGAATGTTGTCCGTCTCTTACATGGGAGTCCCCCTCCTTTTATAGGGTAAGGAGAGAAGTACCGTACAAGTACCGGGGTACCCGGACGCCCGATGGGGGTCCGGTCCTTCCCGGGATATCTCGACACGATCCCGACAAAATCCGTTGCGATCTCTTCTCCTCGATTCGAGCTTCAAGCCTCTTCCATCCTATTGGCCAAGAGCCCTCCCGGCGCCGTAGCAGCCGCGGCTTCCCGAGACGCGGCGCATGGGGAAGACGCGCGCACGTCCCGTCGGGCTGCGACGTCGCCGTAGGCACTTGAGTGCCGCATTAACTCCGGGTGGTTGGGGCGCCGGAGGAAGCTACCGGAAGCTTCGTCCCCCGACGCTCCCGCTCCTCCGGCCTTCACGGGCCTCGTGGGCTCCGTGGGCCTTGAGGGCTTCCTCATCCCGCAGCCGCCGTCTTCGTCCGTGGGCCGGAAACAGCCCATGCCCGGTTAGGGGACCCCCGATCCCCCTACACCGACAGGAGCCCCCGGCCTCGACCGCCGACCCGCGGGGTCGGAGCAGGGATTGGGGCCACCCGTCGCCGCCCGTGCCGTCTAGGTTACTCCGAGGCGCGGCTCTCAAGGGATGGTGCCGCTTGGGCTGCCGAGGCACGACCGCCCCGAGACGTCGCGTCGCTTCGGTTCGCGTGCGGTAGACCCGCCCGGCGCCCGCGCTTAAGCACGGGGACGGCCGGTTGCCCAGGGCACGTCTCCCACTTCGCCTTTCGCCTCCCCGTCTCCTCAACTTCTCTCTCGCTGCTGCGCTCCCTTTCGCTTTCTTCTCCGCCGATCCGCGCCGCCGCTTTCGCCGCCGTCGTTCCTCGCTGCTAGGATGGCCCGCGGGAAGTCCCCCGCCGCGGTGGTTCGCGCACGCGCTCGCCGTCGGCGGATGCGCCGCCAACGGTGCAGCTTGCCCGACCCTCGGGTCGAGATGTCGCGGCTTTCGCCCTTCCTTCCGGTGGATGGCGATAAAGGCGTCCGCGTTGGAGGGTCTCCGCCACCGTCGACCGGCGGACTAGAGATCCTTCATTTCTTGTCCTTCGTTGTAGCCGGCGCCGTTCCCCCGCCTTCTCCGATTTCTTCATGGAGGTGCTCCGAGCGTACGGAATTCGCATGGCGCACCTTACACCGAATGCGGTCGCGGCGCCGGCGGTGTTCGCGCACTTGTGTGAAGGGTTCGTGGGGGTGCGCCGTGCTTCCCCATCTTCCAACGCTACTTCAAGATGACGCTCACCAACGCCGCGGAGGTGATCGGGTGTGTTCGGCCGACCGTCCGGGCCGATAGTGGGTACATCGAGTACTCGCCCAGCGAGTAAAGTGGAGGGGTGGAAGAAAGCTTGGTTCGTGGTCCCGTACGAGAGGGACTTCCGCCGCCTCCGCGTTCCGCCGGCCCGGGTCAACACTTCCCCATCTGCGACTCCGTGCCCAACCTCCCCGCCGGCATGATGCCCGTGGTTGACCGGATCGCGGCGCTCGCCGCGGCCTTCTTGACTTCGCATGGGGTCGTGCATGACTTCCTCGAGCGCAACATCGCGCCCTCCGTCGGAGATCGCTCCCGTCATGGTTGTACCGGGACTTCAACTTCGCCGGCCGCACCCGTACGGGGCGGGCTCGGATCTACCCGACGCCTCGAGCGGTTCGCCTACTCCACGCCGACCGGGAAGAAGTGGCCCGCCTCCTTCGCGCACCCGGAGGGTGCCGGGCCTCTTCATCGGTCGGTGAACAAACGCGCCATCCTCGACGACGATGCCCCGACCGGGACCGCTTGGGTTCCTCGACGCGGTCCCGGCTCCTACTCCCGGCCTCCGGTACCCGGAGTCACACCTTCCTCCGACCCGGCGCGACGGCCACCCCCGGGGGTGCCTCCGGAGCTCCGGTGGCAGCCCCGGCGCTGCGAGGCCGGCCCCGAGTGCGCGGGACAAGGGCAAGGGGAAAAGATCTCCGTCGCCTCCCTCCTCTCGATTCCTCCGGCCCGCCTCGCTTTCCGTGGAAGCGGGCCCGCCGTGCCCCGTCGGCACCGAGTGACGGGGCCGCTCCACAGGAGAAGCCCCCGCAGCCGCACGGCGCAAGCGACCGGGTGGACGCGCGACGGTAGGAAGCTTCTCTCTCGTTTTACTTAAGTCGCGCGCTTGGTACGCCGTGTTCTGTTCTCACCGTATGCCGACGGCTGCAAAACGCGTTCCGATTTGCTTTGTTCGTAGGAGTGTCCGGATTGAGCTGGACCCGGACCCGGTCCCTCCGAACCCCAAGGTCTCCGGTGCCCCGCGCCGAACCCGGAAGCCGGTCCCGCCGCCGCTGCGGCTCCGGCGGCCGGAGCGGAGGCCGGCGCGCGGAGAAGCGACGGGTGCCCCGAGGAGACGGCTGCGGGTGCCCCCGAAGAGGAAGTCGCGGGCGCTCCCGAGGAGGTGGCCGCGGGTGCCACCGAAGAGGAGGCCGCGGGTGCCTCCGCCGGAGATGACCTTGGCCGGTGTCGCCTCCTCCGGCCGGGAACGTGCCGGATGCGCCGGCGGAGGGAGTGGCCGCTTTCTCAATTGACGCCGCCGTGCGCCCGCCACGGTCTTCCACTCCCCGGCCGGGTGCCGCCGCCGCCGGTCCTATAGTGCAGGAGGGGAACGATTCCCCTCCACGCGTCCGGTCGGAGCCGGGAGCGGTGGCCGGCGGAGATGCTTCGTCGATCGCTGCGGCCGGTAGGGGCCGTGGGCGCGCCGGACGCGGCCGGAGCGCATCGCCTCCGAGTCGCTCAGGCGGCACAGGACGCCACAAGATTGGCGATGTGCTTGGGGAGGTCACCCGGCCGCTCCTTGCCATGAAGGCGGCCGTGGAGGAGACGGATGCGTCCCCGGAGGATCGCGAGGCCGCGGTGGCTGAACACGAGGCGGAGGTGGCGGAGGCCCGGAGGGCCCCGGAGACGGCGGTGAAGCCGGCCCGGCAGCAGCATCGCCGCCGCATGGAGGAAGTCCGGCGTGAGCTGGACCAAGCCGCCGGCATCGGTGATCGAGCCGCCGAGAAGCCGTGGGACGCGGAGGCGAAGCTCCGCGCCGCCATCGACCGCGAAGATGATAGCATCAACCGCCTTCGTGGCGTCCTGGAGCGAGAACGTGCTCGCGTAGCTCCGCGGCGCGCAGCCGGAGGAGGCGGAGGCCGACATGGCGCTCGCGAGGCGGCCATGACACGCCGCGAGGCGACCGCGGCGGCTCGTGAGGAGGAGCCGAAGGAGCCGCGCCGGTGCGCTTGCACTCCGGGAGGCTGCGCCGGGCGAACGGGAGCGGGCCGTCGGAGCGGCCGAGGAGAAGCTCCGGCGCTTCGGCGACTCCGTGGCCTCCCAAGAGGTGGGGTTGAGGCAGCGCGAGGACGCCCTCGCTACCCGGGAGGAGCAGGTCCGGCTTCGTGAAAACGAGGCCGCCGTTCGAAGGAGGCCTTGGAGACGGAGGCGGCCCGTCTTGCTCGGGCCGAGGAGCAGGTCCGCGGATCGCCGGTGGGTTGGCGCATCGCGTGCGCGAGGAGACTCTCGCGGAGGCCCGGAAGGACTTCGCCGTCGAGCTCAAAGCGGTGGAGAAGAGCCGGGACGACCACCGCCGACGCGTCGAGCGGTTAGAGGCCCGGGTGAAGAAGTCGGGTCACGGCCCTTCGCCGCAGCCGATGGCGACGACCTCCGGCGGCAGCTTGCGGAGGCGCGGTCCCAGCTCGGGGATTCCGAGGTTCGGCGCGTTGAGCCGAGCGAGCGGGTGACGGAGCCGGTTTCGGCGGCGCGGTCGCAGGCCGAGATCGCCGCCGAGGTGCACCGGCGGTCTCGTCGGCGCCGTTCGAGGTGGGCCCGCCCCGTCTTCCCGAGCCCCTCGACCGCGGCGCGGCCGGGTATGCATTCGCCATGCGGGGGTGGTTGACTCTCCGAGCGGCCCGAAGACCCGGTGGCGGAGCTCCCGGAGGAGGAAGGGCGGCAAACCATAGCCGCGGCCGTGGAGGAGGTGCCGGCGAACGCCCGGTGCCGTTGTCCGGGTTCCCACTCCCGGCCGTGGTGAATGGTGATGTCCCCGCGGGTGAGCACGCCGCGGCTAAGGCGCAGGCTCGCGCCGTCGCTCGTGCCTTCGCCGAAAGCTTTAAGCGGGGCAAAGTGCCCGCTTCCTCCACCTGCGAGTGGCTTCTCGGCGCCTGTGCCTTTTTTGTTTTTATTAAACCTGTTTTTCCGTATGCAAGACAAGTTAAGTTTAAATCTCGGTGTTGATGAAAAGCTTAAGCCCGTTGTTCCCCTATCGTTAGGTGCGATTGTCGCCATGCGCCACTTAGTCGTAGGCCGTTCGGTACTTTGCAGCTACGCTTAGAGCGCGACTTCGGCGCCCGAGCCTTAACCAAACGTGACGCCTTCCGGCTTCGGGCCTAAGTCATAGGCCTTTCTTACCCGTCGAGGAAAGCGAGGACTTTGACATATACAACAGCGATCCTGCGAGAAGTAGAGAAAGAAGCGATCGGGCGTTGTTTTTATTCAAAACACGTTAGTACAGGTGCCGTGGCGATCGTGGCCGTGGTGATGGGACTTCCGGTACTATCCGGGACCATTGGCTGCCGAATATTCTAAGGGTAGAATTTCTTTAGGTGCTCAATGTTCCAAGCGCTTGGTTACGGGTACCCGTCCTCCGACTCCGCGACGAACGGATCCCGGACGGGTGACGGCGGTGACGACGAAGGGCCCTTCCCACATGGGAGTTAGCTTATCCTTGCCGTCATGCGTCCGAGCCCGCCGGAGGACGAGGTCTCCCGTTTGCAACTCCCGGGCGCACGCGCGTCGGTGATAGCGGCGCAAGCCCCGGAGGTACCTCGCGCTTCGCAGTAGTACTCGTCGTCTTGCCTCCTCGAGGAGGTCAATGTCGTCGTGCCGCCGGGTGCTTTGGTCGGCTTCGTCAAACGCGGCGACTCGGGGGCCATTGAACAGGATCTCCGTGGGTAGTACCGCCTCCGCACCGTACACGAGGAAGAAAGGCGTTTCGCCCGTGGCTCGACTCGCTGTGGTGCGCAGGGACCAAAGCACGGATTGGACCTCCGTTACCCACTTGGAGCCTTTCTTCTTCAACGGGTCAAATGATCTTGTTTTCGGACCCTTGAGGATTTCTCCGTTGGCGCGTTCGACTTGGCCATTGCTTTGTGGGTGGGCTCTTGAGGCGAAGCGGATCCGGGTGCCGAGGGAATCGCGATGCACGCTGCGAATGCGTGGCTCGTGAACCGGGTCCCGTTGTCCGTGATAATCCGTCGCGGCACCCCGAATCTTGCAACGACATTCTTCATGAATCGACCGCCGAGGTTTGGTCTATCTTTGTCACCGCCTCGCCTTCCACCCACTTCGTGAACTTGTCGATGGCCACATATAGCCACCCGTACCCACCCGGGCGATCGGAAATGGCCCTACAATGTCCAAACCCCAAACCGCGAACAGCCAGGATAAGGGAATTGTTTGAAGGGCTTGAGCGAGCAGATGCGTCCGCTTGGCGTGAAACCGGCATGCCTTGCATTGTTGCACCAGCTCGGTGGCGTCCTGGAGGGTCGTCGGCCGATAGTAACCCCTGCCGAAAGGCTTTCCCGACCAACGTGCGGGGAGCGTGGTGGCTGCCGCACTCGCCCTCGTGGATCTCAACGAGTATGTCATTGCCCTCTTCCGTCTTCACGCACTTCGACAGAACGCCGTTGGCACTCGCGCTTGTACAGCCTCGCCATCAACAATGGCGTATCGCTTGGCTTGGCGGGCTAGGCGTTCCGTGTCCGTGTCGTCTTCCGGAAGGATGTCGTCACGCAAGTACCCGAGGATGTCGTCCATCCAACGAGCGTCCCGCGGCTCGCCGGCCGGCGCTTCTTCGCTATTCTGCGTGTGCTGCAGATCCCGCGGGTGCGCAGCGCTTTGTTGTTGCTGTCCGGAGCTCGGTCGGCGTCGGAGGCCGAAGGGGATGTCAAGATCTCCATGAACGTCCCGGTGGGATTGGAGCTCGAGTAGAGGCCACCCGGGACGGTCGTCGGCAATGTGATTGTCGCCCCTAGGTAATTGAAGCACCTCGAGACCGTTGAACTTCTTTTCCATCCGCCCGACCGCCGCGAGGTATGCGGCCATCTGCGGGTCGTTGCACCGGTACTCCTTGGATACTTGGTTGACGACAAGTTGCGAATCCCCCTTGGCGAGGAGGCGCGTGACACCGAAGTCGGCCGCAATCCGCAACCCCGCCAGGAGAGCTTCGTACTCGCCATGTTGTTGGTGCACCCGAAGTGTAGCTGGACCGCATAGCGCAGCTCATCGCCGGTTGGCGACAGTAGCAGCACCCCTGCTCCCGCACCGTTGAGGGTGAGGGAACCGTCGAAGAACATCGTCCGGTGGTCGCCGGGTGCGTCGTACTGCTGCACCCGGTGCCGAGTTCTTCACGCTCGATCTCTCGGGGTGGGCGTCCACTCGGCGATGAACTCGGCTAGAGCCCGGCTCTTGATGATGTGTGTGCTCGAGGAAGGATAAGTCGAACTCCCCGGCTCCACGGCCCACTTGGCCACTCGCCCGGTCGCTTCTCTGTTGCGCAGTTTGGTCTCCGGCGGTGCCGTCGTTACCACTCGGACGGGGTGGCCTTGGAAGTAGTGCCGTAACTTCCGGGATGCGACGAGTATTGTGTAGAGCATCTTCCGGTACTGCGGGTACCGTGTCTTGGCGTCCCGCAGAACTTCGTTGATGAAGTACACCGGGCGTTGGATGTGCCGCGTGCGGGATTCGGATTCTAGGGAAGCGGGACCAAGCTCGCTCTCGCTCGTTGTGGCAACCCGGCCGGAGCCCCGGGTGATGCGGCGACGACGTGGTGCCGACGTCGGGGGTAGCCGGAGCGGATCTCACCCCGCCCATGATGCGAGACGTGGTCGGAGCCGGAGCCCCGGGTGGGGTGGGATCAACGCGCCCATCCTTGCTTTTCCGGTTGTGGTCCCCGCTCGCCCAAACCATGCGACGAGGTCGGAGCCGAGCCCCGGGTGAAGCCGGGGAGCCACACCGTCTGCAGGAGTCGTCGCGCCGGGGACCGCCCGGGTGCCCCACCCGGCAGGCCGGAGCGGCCGCATCGCGAGCCATGCTGTGAGCGGGAGCGTCCGTAGCCCCGGGTGCTCCAAGGCCTACGAGCTGGTCGCATCCGGAGCCCCCGGTCTGTTTGGGCTGCCGCCTTCGAGCCGTCGAGGCACCCACGTTTGCTGGTTCGCCGAGAACCGCGTGGCGCCCGCTCCGCCCGCTCGACCACCGGAGCCGCACCGACCACTTGCGGGTTAGCCGCTATGTACAGGAGCGGTGGTTCACCCGGTTCCCGGGCGACTAGAACGGGCGCGGAGGACAGGTAGCGCTTGAGGTCTTGTAAGGCTTCATCCGCTTCCGGGTCCACTCGAATTTGTCCGTAATCTTCATCGGCTTGAACAGGGGAGAGCGCGTTCACCTAGACGCGAGATGAATCGGCCGGGCGGATTTCTTCGATGGCCCGGATCTTCTCGGGGTTTGCTTCGATCCCGCGGTGCGAGACCAGGAAGCCGAGTAGCTTCCCTGCCGGTACGCCGAAGACGCACTTCTCCGGGTTAAGCTTCACCCGGTTGCGGCGCAGATTGGAGAAGGTCTCCTCTAAGTCGAATAGGAGAGACGGTGCCTTGCGGCTCTTAATGACCAGGTCGTCCACATACGCCTCCACGTTCCTCCCGATTTGCGAGTCCGGAGTTAGGCGCATGGCTCGTTGGAACGTGGGGCCTGCGTTTTGAGACCGAAAGGCATGCTCATGTAGCAAAGCTCCCTGCGGGAGTCATGAAAGCAGTCTTCTCCTCGTCCTCCTTAGCCATACGGATTTGGTGATACCCGGAGTACGCATCCAACATGCAAAGCAGGTCGCGACTGCGGTGGAGTCTACTACGAGAATCTATCCGGGGCAACGGAAACGGGTCCTTCCGGCACGCCTTGTTCAGGTCGGTGTAGTCCACGCACATCCGCATCTTGCCGTTATTCTTGGGCACGACCACCGGGTTGGCGAGCCACGTCGGGTGCGTGACTTCCCGCATGAACTTGGCCTCCGAAGCCTCTTGACTTCGGCCCGGATGAAGTCTTCGCGCTCGGGGGCTTGGCGCCTCGCCCGCCGCTTCACGGGTCTCGCGGCGGGGTCGACCTTGAGTTGGTGCTCAATCACCCTCTCGGGTATGCCCGGCATGTCCGAAGGATGCCGGGCAAAGATGTCGCTGTTTGCTTGGAGTAAGGTGATGAGCGCGAGTTCCTATTTCGGGTCGAGGTCGCCACCGATGGTGGTGGTCTTGTCCTCCGAGCCCCCGAGTGAGATCTTCTTGGTAGACACTTCCCCGGGTGCCGAAAGCTTTGCCCGCTTGGAGCCGGATTGCGTAGCGGGCTTCTCCGGGGTGTCGCGCGCCCTCTTCCCGCCGGTGTCCTCCTCTCGCTGCCATCTCGGCCGCCAAGATGTCCTCGAGGCAAGCCATCGCCTTGACAGCATCCGCCCTCTCCACGATGACGCCCTTCGGACCCGGCATCTTCGGGCGTGAGGAACGCGTGGTGCGGGATGGCCATGAACTGGTTTATGCCCGGTCTCCCAATGATGGCGTTGTAAGGGAGGCCGTTGTCCGCGACGTCGAAGAGGAGCTTCTCCGTGCGGAAGTTGCTCCGGGTGCCAAAGGTGACCGGGAGCTCGATCCCGCCCAAGGGGCGGGAGCTACCCGGGAGCACACCGACAAAAGGGCGCGAGGGCTGCAGCTCGGCACGCGCCCACCGCAGGGAGTCGTAGACCTTCGGGGTGATGAGGTTGAGGCTCGCGCCTCCGTTGATGAGGGTGCGTCCCACCTTCTTGTTGCGAGATGGTGGGCGACACGACCGGAGGGATCTTCCCCTTGGTATTGTCGGGGCCCACCATGTCGCTCTTGTCGAAGGTGATGGGGACGTCCGCCCACTTCAGCGGGGAGCCGTGGCCTTGCCCTCGGTGATTGCGAGGACCTCGCGGCGGAAGCGCTTGGCCTCGCCTTTGGACGTGAAGCTCGAGGAGCCCCCGCCGATCACGGCGATGGAGTCGTCCGCGCTCTAGTACGCCTCGACTTCCTCTTTCTCCCCTTCCTTCTCTTTCTCGGCCTTCTCGGCCGCTCGCCGCTCGTCGCGCCGCTTGATACTCGTCTCGGATGTAGCGGCACTCCGACCGGTCGTGGTCGTTGGTGCGGTGGAAGTAGCACGTGAATGTACCCGGGGATTTAGCCGGCGACTTGCCGGCACCCGCGGGAGGTGGTCGCCGCGCCCCCGGGGGACGGGCCTCCGGCCGCGGCCACCTCTTCCGCCCTACGCTTGCGCGCAAGGTTCTTCTTCTCGCTTCTTGGAGAGGGTGCCCTCGGACTTGGGAGAGGAGGTACCGGGTTGGACTTCGCGAGCGGGTCGTGCCACGCTTGGGCTTCTCGGCGACGGGCGCACTTGTCGGCCAACCGGAAGAGGTCCGTGACCGTCTCCGGCCGGTGTACGCCCAACTCGCCCGGGATGTCCTTGTCTCGGACGCCATGGCGGAAGGCGGAGAGTACCCGGGAGGGGTCGATGCGCGGGATGGTGTTGCGAACTTGATCGAAGCGCTGCATGAACGCTCGCAGCGTCTCACCCGGCTTCCGGACGATGCGGTCCAGGTCGATCCGACTTTTCGGACGCTTCGCCGTCCCTCGGAAGTTGGCCATGAACTCCGGCACAAGCTCTTCCAGGAGCCGATGTACTCCGGCGCCGGGTTCATGAACCATGACCGAGCCGAGTCCTTGAGGGCCGGTGGAAGTAGTTGGCCATGATGTCCTCCGAGCCGCCGGCGGCTTGACGGCGGTGGAGTAGATCCGTAGGAACTCGTCGGGGGAGCGATGCCGTCGTACCTCTCCGGATGGTCCGGGCGGAACTTGTTGGGCCACGTGACGCTACGCGAGCGCTTTGAGAGGGCCGCACAGCCCCGAGAAAAGAGGGATCGAGCTCCTTTCTCTTACGCTTGGGGTGGCGCTCGGGGACGTCTCCGCGTCCGTGCCGTCGTCGTTGTGGGTGGAGGTGCGCTCACGCTCGCGTCCCGCTCGCGCGAGCGCTCAATGCCGACGCGTGCGTCTTCCCCTCGCGGCGGCGTCCGTTGAGGTCGTTGCGCAGGTCACGGCACCCTCGCACCTGCGGGAGTGGACGGAGAGCGAAGCCGCCGGCGGCGCGTGTCCTTGGCGCGGTTGGCACGGCGGTTGTTGTTGGTCGGTGGTGTTGACGGTCCTTACGATCCATTTTTTACCGTCAACTTTATGCACCTTTCGGAACCTAGCTATCACCAAAAGTAGACATAGGGTTTATTCCTAACAAATTCCACTAGTCTTGGTGAAATTATGAGTGCAGGTGCATTTCATATCAAAAGAAGGGAAAACACATCAAGAAGCCCACAACTTATCACTCCGAGAATTCAGCATCGGCAGCCCGACAAGATATGGATCAAAAGTCATACAAAACTCAACCAACTTGGGCCCATGCATGAGGATCATTGAACAAGACATCAAGGAGGACCCCTCGACCAAAGCCCAAGGCCATAGGGGCCAATGGGGTTCGGCCGAACCGCTACGACGGGTTCGGCCGAACCGCTACAGATGCCCAACAGGGCCCAGCTTTGGCCTGCCGGCAGCTACCGCCTTCCCGATGTCGGTTCCACCCGCATTCAATGCATTAAGGCGGTGGAGACCCCCAAACCGACCTTCCAAGGCTATAAATAAAGGGCTACACCCCCTCTCTCAAGACACCACCAACATCAAGATAGAAGACAAAATTCTCATCCTTAGGCCAAGGGCCTCTTGTATCTTAGTAGAATAGGAGAGAGGGCAAGGAAGAGGAAGGAGTGTTCCTCCCTTTTATAAAGTGGAGTAGTATTTCCTTTCCTTTTACCTTGGCGTGTAAACACTCTTTTAGGTGATTTATACGTGGTGATCTACTTATCTATCGTGACATATCTTTGTTAGACGTAATTCTTGTTATACTTGTTTACGGGATCATCGCTTCGCAAGAAGTGCTCTAGCTTTCCGAACTCGGTTCTAGGCCGAGGCTAGAATAGCGGTCAATAGCATAGACGTGGTGTCTAGGGCTGGAGATCGCCTTTGTTTGCTGTGTGCCCCACGGTTTGTAGAGGTAGGTGGCAGGAAGTGACAGCCCTGTCATCCAAAGGAACCCTCCACGTTCGGGTACATAGTAGAGCTTTCGTAGACCGGAGTGGCTTGGCGGACCAAGCCTAAGACGGTGCCCGAAGTAAACAAGTCTAGCTTGCGTTCGTCTACCTTTAAAGGATAAATAGATAAGAGTCACCCTCTCGACCCTATTTTGCTACGTTGTCTTGGTTGTCCTTGGGTAAACTAACCTTGTTGCAGAAATACTCCGTTCCCTCGCGGATATAAATACGATACCTTGGAATACTCCCGGGTGAAGTGCTACAACGGTATTCCGTGCGCTTGCGGATTTATTCGTGACGTAAGAAATACCAACAAGCATTTCCGGCGCCGTTGCCGGGGAGCGGTTGTTATCTTTGTAACGAATCAGGTTTGCCCTCGTAATCTATCTTACTTACCGTTCTGTTTTTATTTTTCCTTACATTCAAAATTTCACAAAAACATATCATGGAGTCACACCCAACCATCCAATCTTTCTCCACTCCACGGGGTGAACTCTTAGAGCCACCATCATCATCACAACCTATTTCTTCACCTGGCTATGAGTTCTTCCCCGATTACATTTCGATGATTAGAGGTTTATCCTTTTCGGGTTTGAAACATGAAAATCCTTATGAACACTTGCGAGAGTTTGAACATTTGTGTTCATGCCGATTGATCCATGGCATGACACAAGAAACATTGAAGTGGAAGTTGTTTCCCTTCTCTCTCAATGAGAAGGCGAAGCAATGGTACACTTACACCGCTAAGAGAGTGAACGGTGATTGGAAAGAATTGCGAGACAAATTTTGTCTAGCATTCTTCCCCGTATCTCGTATCACTTCTCTACGAGCGGAAATAATAGGCTTTCGACAAGAAGAAAAGGAAACCTTAAGTGCGTCATGGATTCGGTTCTGTTCTCTAACGGACTCGGACCAGAATTATTGCTCCCCGAACCCGTTTTATTACAACACTTTTATTCGGGATTGAGCAACGATACCGCACTTTATATTGACACGGCCGCGGGTGGGTCTTTTTCTCATAAGACCATAGCGGAAGCACACGAACTTTTGGATCGAATTGTGGAAAACACACCTTTTTCCGCCGACTTACTCGTTGAGCCGAAGTCAAAAGATGAAGAACTCGTTGTGCAAGAAACACAACAATTGGTGCCTACAAAGGTAGACCCAACACTCGAGTCCTCATCTAACACAAGAGCAATGATAGAGGAAGATGAACCTCTTGAGTTCCCTTTTGAGTTTGAGGAAGAAATTTTTGAAAATTTTGGAAACACCTCGAATTACACATGGGTAAAGACGCCACCTCCTTCTCCTCCCGATCCTCCTAAAAACCCTTTTCATAAGGAGGATATGACGGAGAATCATGGGAAAACCGTTTTCACCACCACCACCACTCAAAATCCTTTGGAGAATCCTCATCACAATCATGAACCACTTGAGCAAGTGAAGTTCATATCCCGAACCCGATCGCTCGAGCCTTCATTATATGAGGATGCAAAGTTTTCCACCCATGAAGAGGATGAGTTTGACGAAACCTTTCATGCCTATGAACCCAAACGGTCCTCTTCACCATTTGAGCCTTTTCCCTCCGGCCCTTCACGCACCGTTCTTGATGATGATCAAGAACTTTTTGAAAACAAACCTTGGGCCATGGAATTTCATGAGGCATCGACTCTAGAATCTAAAGAGGAATCTTTGAATGAGCATAGGAGCTTCTTCTTTGAACAACCATATGACACATGCTCACATCATGAATCTCTAGGGTCAATGCCTCGTTAGTGCCAACACCACTTCTGCTGCCCACAACCACCTTGGTCCCTTGTTTTGCTATATGTTCTTTAGGATGGTTGTAGATGCTTTTGTTTATCATAAATATTGCAAATATCGTGCTTGTATATTGTTGGCACTAACCTTGCAGGTCCTTCTCCGGGACTTTATTGACAAATCATGATGATGGAGAAAAGTCTTGCTCATCGGACTTAAAATGATGATGCCCTTGCCGATAGGATAATCGGTAGTTATCTCATATTTGTTTCCTCCATATTTGATTTCTCCTCAACATGCATATTCGGATTTTTCTGATTTACATATGAAAAAAATAATAAAAAAAAATGCAAATCATTTGTTTTTCACATGCATGTTTGTTTTCCCACTAGACACCGCATTCCTTGCATATTTGCTTTCTGCATGTTTGAATTGTTCCAAACCATTTTGGGATTCTTCAAACCTTTTTGCATTAAAAAAAAAAAAACTCTATTTTAGAAAATGAGTTTGAGGCAATCTTTTTATGGAAAATGCTTTGAGCAAAATTTTGGAGGAATTTTGGGCACAACTCCCTCCGGCTCTCTAACACATAGCCATCATGGGGTTGTTAACCAAAAAGAGTGCTTCGTGCCTTCACTTACATTCCACTCAAGCACTCTTTCTCCAAAATTCTTACTCTTGCACTTCCCGAGAATTTTAATTGTTTGCCCCAAGTTCAAGAAAAGAAAAGATTTTGTTTCTTTCTCCTTTTGGTTTTTCCATTTAAATAATTGGAGTTTTTCCAAAATAAATTCCCTCCTTGTTGGAATCATTCTCCAAACTCTTATTTTGTTCTTTTTTCTCCTTGAAAAAAAAAATCCGAGAGAATAAGTTTGGTAAAATTTAACTTGAACCAACCTTTTGGAAAATGCTTTGAGCAAAAGTTTTAATGGAATTTTGGCACAGCCCCCTTGACTTTAAGCATATAGCCATTGTGGGGT
The DNA here is from genome assembly GCA_031894775.1 of Chloris gayana. Taxonomy (NCBI): domain Eukaryota; kingdom Viridiplantae; phylum Streptophyta; class Magnoliopsida; order Poales; family Poaceae; genus Chloris; species Chloris gayana. The sequence goes on from JAUNZO010001800.1 coordinate 1,005,752, forward strand.
TGTTGACCAAGTTGAACTTCATTTCTTTTTGGATGCAAGGGTGTTTGAATTCTTCAATTTCATCCCTTCCGCATTCAAGAACCCTTAAAACAAAATTCTTGCTCTCACATTTTCCCAATTTTTCATGATATTTTGTCTCAAGTTTAAGAAAAAGATTTTCTTTTTTCTTTGGTTTTCTTATTTTCATAGTTGGAGTCTTTCGAAAATAAACTTCTTTGATCTTCGATCGTCTCCAACTCTTCTTTTTTATGTCAAAAATTATTCTCAAAGAAAAACAATTTTGAGACAAACCCTTTTGGCTTTTTGTCTTGAAGTTAAGAAAAAGATTTCTCTTTCTCTTCTTTTTTATTTGTTCAATAAATTGAGTTGCGAAAAAAAAGGACATCCTTGCAAAGGCAACCGACGGGAAATCCATTTGGTTTTCACTAACGTAACCCGTGCTCGAGTTCGCTTTTGTGTTATTGCTCTTATGTGCAGCCAGGAAAAAGGACAATAATCAGCTCATCAACACATTGAAGAAGGCGACAAGTTCAAACACAAGTCACCCCCGACGTGACACATACTCGTCCCCTCCATTGAGCTCATGCCTAATGTGAGAAGGTTTGCGTGAAGAGCCTCACGAAGATCCCATGGAGGAGGACCTTGATGAAAACAACACGTCAAGACTCCTTTTCGACACCAACCTTGTTGTGGTGTGCGAAATGAAGGAACAAGCCTACAACTTCAATTTGATATCTCTGCACAACAAAGGTATGACCACATTCTTTGCTAATAATTGGAAGCCCAAGGGTGATATGGTTTTTATTCGTGTGGATGAGTATGGCTCCCACCTACTTACCACATGATTTTCCATGCATCCTTGTAGTAGTTAGGCAATGGTACTACCCTTTGGTTCTCCCATAGGGAGTATCACCCTTCATGCATACATCCTTGCTATCTACTAGGCTTTCATAAGCATTGCTTATCAAACTTTGAGCCTACAAACTCCTGATCTTCACAAGCATGCTCATTGGCAATGAATCATATTCCTTCTTGTGCTTGATGCATGGTTGGCTTGTCATGACTTGTGTTCCTTAGAGCAATCATAGACATATCTTTATGAGGAAAGAGCTTAGAATCCTCTTGCCATGGTTAACAATATCAAAATCCCTCCTATGCAATGCATGAATGGTTAAGAACTTTCCAAGCAATTAGGACTTCTTGAGTGCACCTCGTTGTTTTATCATATCACTCCTAGAGTTGGGGCTTACACTGCTTCAAATTTCCATATCACTAAGCCCTAAAGTTGTTTTTATCAACGAGGATTATCTTGCCCATGGTCGCACTCAAACATAGTCCATATGACATGCTTGTGCTTTTTCTTCCTCGGCTGTACAAATGAGGACCGGTCATCTAACCCGGGACCTTGTTTGTATGTGCTCCGAGAACTAACCATGCCTCTCCAAGTTGGATGGAAATTACTTGTAGGAGTAGTATTTTTGGCAGGATTCTCGGGAGCGAGAGAACAAGTGTGGGGGGAGATCTCTCGAGTTTTCATCACGCACATGTTCGAGATCTCCCCACCAAAACATTGCACCAACATCACAGCCACACTGCACAAAGGCCTTCCACAATCACATTGGGTTCAACCCCAAATCAAACGCCATGAGCAAAAGAACAAGTGTGGGGGAGGTTCCCTCCCCCACAAAGGTAACTTGTATCGCAACTTGCATCCTTTTTCTTCCACCTTGAAAATGTCAAAATAAAATAAAAATTATAAAATGAAAAATCGAATAACACTTGAAAAAGAAATAATAAGTAAGGTGCTTCATCTCTCTTTTGTTTCAAACACATAAGGCACCTAGAGTTTAATTTAATAAATCTAGGCTCCCCGGTCTTTAACCCCGGTAGAGTCCTCTTTGTCTTCGCTTTGTTTTTGTTTGTTTTGAATAAATAAAGCAGATACAAGAACAAGTGTGGGGGAGATCTCTTGAGTTCTTCATCACGCACATATTTGAGATCTCCCCACCAACACGATGCACAACATCGCACCGATCGACACAAAAGAAGGTGGAGCCATCGGGACAAGAAAGTAAGGTTTGGCCGAACCTTTGGTTCGATCAAATATCCTATGGTCCACTTGGCCTCCACTTCACCCAAGGCGATGGTTTGCGCATTCTACCCCACTACTCTATCTCTCCAATTCATGAGTTAAAACAACCTTTTAAGCCAATCACTAAAATTTAACTCAAGAATAAAATGAACGTTGTTTGGTCCCTCAACTTACATGCTTCTAGTTGGTTGGCCTGCATACTCTTTATTCCTCGCATCATCTACTCGCTGCTTGTGAACACCAATCTCATAGTAACCCGTGTTTATCTAAGTTGTTGGCGAATGTGATATGGTTGGATGAGATGAATCTTGCTCCTCCTGCATAGAGTGCTTGGGTATTTATCTTGAAAAAAAAAAAAAATTAAAATTTATAGCTTCATGCTCCTCAATGATCCTATATTCCCACCAAAGCCATATGTTGATCACATTGCAAAACCTACACACATATGTCTGCTTGTCATTGCATTGAGCTTTATCAAAATTGTGTGACCCTAGTGAGAAGCTTGTTATACTCTCATGATCAAGATCACATACACTCCACCTCACATGCTAAACTTCTACACTGGAAGTTAAGCAATACGCCCATCCATCCACCAAAATAAATACTCCACATTATTACCCTTCTCTCTCAAGTTATCATCGGAGACATGGCTATGCAAAAGAAAGAATAATCCCTGCTCATACAAAAGTAGAGCATGTTGAAAAAAAAAAAAAAAAGAAAAGAGGGATAATGTTAAAAAAAAAAAATGCTAGCCATGTCCTCCTCAAAAATCTGAAAAAAAAAAAAAAAAAAAGAGAGAGAGAAGGAATACAAAAAGGAGTATGCTTTCCACCTCGCTACCATCATACACACACGCACATCTTGATCAGGATTGTATGACTTGCATTCTCCATGGATCCACTCTTTTGGTTCAGCAAAATATGTGATGTGAGTATGCCTCTCTTTCATTCCCTACCAAGCTCCACATAAAGCCTTTTGTAGAAGTAGGATGAAAAGAGGCAATTCCAATGTCCGGTGAGGAATCATACACATTGAGCGATTTGAGAGTGATCATTCGAGGAGTATGAGCTATGTTTTCACTTTTGAAAATTATTCAAAAAAAAAAAAAAAAAAACCAAGTGACTCAGCGAGAGGTGGCTACGATGACTCGAATCACGACCGTTCCATTCCTCAACCGCCCAAGATTACATGGTAGACACATCAAAGTTCACAGGTGCAGGTATGGCTTGGAATAACTTGTATGCTAGCATCATACCATGAGAAGTATGCTCCCGCCTTATGCTCACAAGCTTTACTCGAGGACGAGCAAAGAGCTAAGTGTGGGGGATCTTGTTGACGGTCCTTACGATCCATTTTTTACCGTCAACTTTATGCACCTTTCGGAACCTAGCTATCACCAAAAGTAGACATAGGGTTTATTCCTAACAAATTCCACTAGTCTTGGTGAAATTATGAGTGCAGGTGCATTTCATATCAAAAGAAGGGAAAACACATCAAGAAGCCCACAACTTATCACTCCGAGAATTCAGCATCGGCAGCCCGACAAGATATGGATCAAAAGTCATACAAAACTCAACCAACTTGGGCCCATGCATGAGGATCATTGAACAAGACATCAAGGAGGACCCTCGACCAAAGCCCAAGGCCATAGGGGCCAATGGGGGTTCGGCCGAACCGCTACAGTGGGTTCGGCCGAACCGCTACAGTGCCCAACAGGGCCCGGCTTTGGCCTGCCGGCAGCTACCGCCTTCCCGATGTCGGTTCCACCTGCATTCAATGCATTAAGGCGGTGGAGACCCCCAAACCGACCTTCCAAGGCTATAAATAAAGGGCTACACCCCCTCTCTCAAGACACCACCAACATCAAGATAGAAGACAAAATTCTCATCCTTAGGCCAAGGGCCTCTTGTATCTTAGTAGAATAGGAGAGAGGGCAAGGAAGAGGAAGGAGTGTTCCTCCCTTTTATAAAGTGGAGTAGTATTTCCTTTCCTTTTACCTTGGCGTGTAAACACTCTTTTAGGTGATTTATACGTGGTGATCTACTTATCTATCGTGACATATCTTTGTTAGACGTAATTCTTGTTATACTTGTTTACGGGATCATCGCTTCGCAAGAAGTGCTCTAGCTTTCGAACTCGGTTCTAGGCCGAGGCTAGAATAGCGGTCAATAGCATAGACGTGGTGTCTAGGCTGGAGATCGCCTTTGTTTGCTGTGTGCCCCACGGTTTGTAGAGGTAGGTGGCAGGAAGTGACAGCCCTGTCATCCAAAGGAACCCTCCACGTTCGGGTACATAGTAGAGCTTTCGTAGACCGGAGTGGCTTGGCGAGACCAAGCCTAAGACGGTGCCCGAAGTAAACAAGTCTAGCTTGCGTTCGTCTACCTTTAAAGGATAAATAGATAAGAGTCACCCTCTCGACCCTATTTTGCTACGTTGTCTTGGTTGTCCTTGGGTAAACTAACCTTGTTGCAAAAATACTCCGTTCCCTCGCGGATATAAATACGATACCTTGGAATACTCCCGGGTGAAGTGCTACAACGGTATTCCGTGCGCTTGCGGATTTATTCGTGACGTAAGAAATACCAACAGGTGGCTGCGGCGGTTGGCGTGACGGTCCCGCCCGGCGCCCGGCTCGCGCTGTATCCAGGAGCTTACCTACTCCGGTGAGCCACTCTTTCGCTCGCTCTCCCCCGCCGATCCCGCCGATGGGTTGTTGAGCATGGTCTTCACAGCGGTCAAGGGGTCATCCCCTCTTCTTCCCGGAAGAGGCGACGCGCAGCTGGCGCGCTCGGACGCAGGTGGCGTGACGGCTCGGGCGTCGCGGTCGGCGCCGTGCTGGTCCTCTCGCTGCATGCTCGGCCGTCGAGGTGCCGGACGGTCGCCGTGAGCGAGCGGCCCGCGCGACGACGGTTGCGGCGACGACGCCCGTGGACGCCCTGGCTGTAGACGCCGTCTTCCGTCCGCGGCGTGTCCGAGGATCTCTCGCATGGTTGCGTGGAAGTTCCGCAGCGCGAAGCGAAATCTACGACACCTCCCCCTTCCCGGCGCGCCAAATGCTCGGTGTGTGAGCACACCTCCAAATGGGGGCCTCGTCAAGGCTCCCTTCGGATAGGCTCGGGGAAGGACGGATTCACTCGTGCTTAGCGCAGATGACTCAAGCGAGAAAGAACACAAGGGATTTACCCGAGTTCGGGCCGCAATGAATGCGTAATACCCTACGTCCCGCTCGTGTGTGTATTCGAATGTTGTCTGTCTCTTACATGGGAGTCCCCCTCCTTTTATAGGGTAAGGAGAGAAGTACCGTACAAGTACCCGGGGGTACCCGGACGCCCGATGGGGGTCCGGTCTTTCCTGGGATATCCCGACACGATCCCGACAAAATCCGTTGCGATCTCTTCTCCTCGATTCGGGCTCCGAGCCTCTTCCATCCTATTGGCCAAGAGCCCTCCCGGCGCCGTAGCAGCGCGGCTTCCCGAGACGCGGCGCATGGGGAAGACGCGCGCACGTCCCGTCGGGCTGCGACGTCGCCGCGAGCACTTGAGTGCCGCATTAACTCCGGGTGGTTGGGGCGCCGGAGGAAGCTACCGGGAAGCTTCGTCCCTCCCCCGACGCTCCCGCTCCTCCGGCCTTCACGGGCCTCGTGGGCTCCGTGGGCCTTGAGGACTTCCTCATCTCGCAGCCGCCGTCTTCGTCTCGTGGGCCGGAAACAGCCCATGCCCGGTTAGGGGGACCCCGATCCCCCTACACCGACAGACTCTTAGAGGATCTCCAAGAGAATAGCAAAAAGATCTAGCTAAATCCCGTTTTTAGTCATTCTCTAAAAATTTAGACCATATGAAAAGTTGAAGTAATCCAACAAATTATCTAAAACTGTCCATTTTTTATATTCAAATCTGTCATGTCTCAATTGGGCCTTTGTTTTTCTTGTTATCATTTCAGCTTCGCAACCCATTTAATAAGACGAGCCCATGTATTTGCTCCTCGCCTATTCGTGAGGGTTATTAGGCTTGTTCGGCTGGTATAACAACCAACTTATTTGGCTGGTTTTTCTTTCTAAAATAAGTCGACTTATCAGTTATATACTTGTATGAGACTTAAAGTCGACTCGAAAAGTTGAGCAGCTGAACAAGCCCATTGTTCCTAAAAAATAACGGGTTGTCTTCCTCACGGAGATCATGCGGCATCCCATCCGAGCCTACGGCAGAACCACTCGACGGCAGGAACCACTCGACGGCACATAAATCCGACCCTCGACGGAACCAGCCTCCGGATCCTCCATGCCAAGCGCGAATCCTTTGTTGGGAGAAGATCATCCAGCGGCTCCTCGTTTCTATAGCAGCCCCCGCATAGGGACAAGGCGGCGGTGGAGCTTGGTGGCATTGATTTGGTGCTCTTTCGCGAGGGATCAAACCGATGCACTGGGGACAGGGTGAAAAGGCACGAGAGACAGTGATTTGGTGCTTGTTTGAGAGGGATTGAAGTCGGGGGCACACGGGGAAGGACTAGGCGCGGAAAGGAGAGAGGTGCATGAAAGGAGGAAGAAAAGGCGTGGGAAGGGAGAGAGGGCGCGCGCGGGTGGAAGAAGATAGCGTGCGTTCAACATCGAGTAAAGATGGCTTACGTGGGGGAGAGGATGCCTACCGAGAAAAACGCAGGAGGAAGATGGAGTATCTGTTAGATTGTGATTTCTAGCTCATCTTCTCTATATTTAGAGGAACAAACCTTATACGGAGTCTGTTGGAGATGCTCGTTATGATAGATAACTAATGCCCTAGCCCAATTCATACATGGTTGCAGGTAATCCTCCGATTAAGAAAAAGTCCCAACACCATTGACCCTATCGCGCTCACCGTAACCCCACAAGAATGACTTGGTGACTTGTTCCAAAAATAAAAATCTTTAATTAATAGAAGTTCCAATTTGAAGTTTTGAACTCTGAACCCACAATAAAAGGCCCGATACTCTTATTGGGCCAAAGCTTGGGCATCCATGCTACGCCAGAAGGAAAGTAGTTTTCCTTCGCGGCCCAGAGCATGTAAAACGTTGTAAAAAAGTAATTGAACTTAGTTCAGAAACTGAGGAAGTTGGTTCATTAAACTAAGTTTTTTTATAATTTCATTAAACTAAGTTGCCTAGAGAGATCGTCATATCTCTCTCACGTTGGCCTGATACTCCGCCTTGTCTACCATTACTGGATCTTTAACCTGTTCTATCCGAAGGAAGGAAACGAGTCATTTTGTTAGGTTGATGGAAAGAGGATAGTCGATGAATTGCTTTTGTGATGAGACTATTCAATAATCAATAATTAATGAACTGTACATGTGTCACAATAACTGGCTCGTGTAGTCAAATCCCTCATCAGTCCTACTTCTACATTTGAAAAGGGCATGATATATAGACATTAGAGAGTATTTGACTTGTCAAATCCAAGTATTATCATATGAAAAGTAATAATTTACGTTGCACGCTGGCTTGATTTTCTTATGAATGGAAGGCATGGAAATATGATACATATGACATTACAAAAGCTTATCACAACATATTCGGTGGTTCTTTATCCTGCAAACTGAGTATAGTTCAATTGATTAGGTTTATTGCGGTGAAATCAATCTAACCAAGTTTAAATTTCATACTTGACACTTATGTTCCATTTACGACTAATTATTGTTTCGTGAGAGGCCATGTTTACTTACACTCGCAAAGTTATAGTATAATTGCATATATTCATAGGGGTGAAGACTTGTACATGTAGTGTTTACGTACTATGTTCAACAAAGAAAATTATCCGCCTGTCCAACAAATGATTACAAACCTTGTTACCTCATGGATGGTGATTTATCTCCACTTCATTTTTTAATTGATAATTTCAAAAATAAAAATCTTTATTTAATAGAAATTCCAATTTGACCCTGAACCCATAATAAAAGGCCCGATACTCTTATTGGGCCAAGCTTGGGCATCCATGCTACGCCAGAAGGAAAGTAGTTTCTCTTCGCGGCCCAGACCATGTAAAACGTTGTAAAACAAGTAATCGAACCTAGTTCAGAGACACAACCCCACAGTACTATGCAGTCTTTAATAACGGAAAAAGTACTTTGTTTTGAAAGCTACGTACGAGGATTGTATTCTACTTATAAACATGAAAAGGAAAGTACAAACGTATCTATCAACTGGGTAAAAAGAACTGGACTGACTTTAGTCTTACACTCCCGTCGTTTTCATTTTCCACGGTCCACTTTGTTGTTACTACTTCGTTCCATTAAAAGTGTTATTCTCGCTTTTAGAAGTCAAACTTTTTTAACTTTGATAAAAATATATGAAAAATTATAAATATTTATTAAATATAATTAGTATCATTAGATAGATAATTGAATCTACTTTCATAATCAACTTATTTAGAGATATAAATATTACTAATATTTTCTACAAATCTAGTCAAAATTTAAAAAGTTTGATCGATACTGATACCATAACGACACTTTCAATAGGACGGAGGGAGTACCTACGACTGCGTATCACTATCGTCGTCGCCTCGTAGGCGTCCCAAATTGCTGAAATGGACACGCTGCAGAAGTCCACCAGGCATTCAATAGCAAACAAAGCTACGTGCGCACATATTATAAAAATGATAGTTTACCCATATCCTTGCGGTCTACTCGTCGTGGAAAAGAGCAAGGAACAGAGTAGACATATCACCAGTGTTGATCGCAAAAAAAAAAAGATATATCACCAGTGTGTACGCATGCCGCCGCTACGATAACAAACGCTGTGCTCGTTTTCGCCGGAATCCCGGGTTGTTACGGACGCGGAGCGGTGCCGTGCAATGAGACGGCGAGAGGACTGGCGCGCGTGGCGCTTTCGCTGAGCCCGCCGAACGCCGGCGGAAACGACGGGTCCACGCACGCAAGAGACAGCAATGCGCACGGTGGACATGGCCTCGGTTGGCAATTATCACGGGCCACCCACGCGGAAGCCCGAGCCACAACGACAACATCTCACATCTCTGAGCTTCATCATCCTACGCCACAGGACACCAGGGGAAGTCAAGTAACGTCGATGCCAAGGAAACTCCCACAAAAGAACGGCCCCTCATGTCGGCCGTCAGTTGGCGGCAAGCTGCTTCTACTAGCTTGTCAGGAGCCTAGTAGTATTCTGCTTGGCTCTGTTTATTTCATGTCCTCTAAAATTTAAGATCTGTCACATCAAAGAGAATCTTACAAGATATATGAATATTTCGATCAATTTAATGTCAAATATCTTTTGACAGATTGGTGCTAATTTTTAAGATGAATCTAATGAGCTTAATTAATCTATGTTTTGCTAAAGTGATGCTACAAGTAACCGTCTTCTAATCATGATTTAATTAATATCATTAGATTCGTCTCATAAATTAGTCTAGAGACTTGTAATTTATTTTATAATTAAACTATATTTAGTATTCTAAATAGTAAGATTCTTTTTATGTGATTACTTCTAGTTAGCTAGGTGTTTGTCAACATCAACCGGAATTGCTATTCGTACATTCTGTAATAATCTGCACGCACTAAGAAATGCGGCTCCTCCTTTTCACATTTTTTCCCCTTTCGCCGAACAGTTCGACGTGGGCTAGAAAATGCCCCATCAGCTACCAGATCGCCCACTCACTCCAATTGCAGCGATCCCGGTTTCCTGACACGGCAACAGAAAGATTACTGGGAAAAGACCGGGCGCCGCTCCGGAAGCGTTTGCATGCTCCCCACTACCCCTCTTTCTCAAGATTCCACGAGAAAAAAAAGCAACTTCAGTAACAGCTATTCTCACCTCCGAGATCACGATGCCACCACTGCTTAAGGGCAAGTGTCGATATCTCAACAAAGCGCAGCAATATCAACAGTAAAGTGGCGGTATTTCGGATCAGACCTTTTCTTGTCGGCAAAAGAAGATGGGGGTAAGTCTGTTCACTCGGTTGCACCGGGTAAAAATTACCTCGTGGATCTGCGGAGAAGAAAGCTGAGAGAGAAAATTCAGCAGTTTTCTCTCTTCAGAGAAGATTCAACAGGCCCAATCAAAAAGAAAAAAAGAAGAAGAAGAAGAAGATTCAACAGGCAACAAGTCATCGTTAGACCCATACAGCGTTCCAGCTTGGCAGAGATAAACACAACTCGAGGAGGAGCGAGGCCGACGCAAACGACCAAAAAAGAAAGAAAGAAATAGTCAGTCGTCGGCAAGCATTCCCACCAAAAAAAAAAACAAGCAAAAAAAAACACAAAACACCTCCTAAACCCTCCACTTCTGTCACTGACAGCGGTAGCCCACCAACGTGTGGTCCCACTACTAGTGTCGGTCGGGTAATGGAGCTAGCTGTTTAAAGTGAGGCGGCGTTTTAAAATTCTTCACCTCACCGCGCACCACTCCAGGACACGAATCGGTTACTCGTCGCTCCAGTTTTTTCATTCCCCCGACCGCACGGACGCTGGAGAGAATCCGCTCGCTCCTTGGGTGCTGGGTGATCGCCATCGCCGTCTCCCTCACCCCCTGCTTCGTTCGATTCCATCCGCCATCCCTCCCACAGCAGGCAGCTTGACTGTCCAACACCCAACGCTCCTGCGTAGTATAAATTAGTACAAGTCTCCAGTGAAGTCTCCGCCCAATTGTTGTTATTCTCGCCTCGCCGACGCCCAATCATCCGTCCCCAATCCCCAAAAGCACCCACCCCTCCTCGCGCAGCCAGCCGCGAGATCCCACGCCGCGGATTCTCCCGCCGCCCGAGGCCGACCACCGCCGCCCGTCCGGCCGCCGGCGGCGACACCGAGCCATGGACACGGCGGCGAAGAAGATGACGCGGAGCATCTCGCGGCAGCTTTCGTCGGGGGCGGTGCGGGTGTGGCGCCAGCTGTCGCTGGACCCGCACACGCCGCGCCGCGGCGGGGCGGCTGCGGCTGCAGCGGGGCCCACGCGGTTCGCGATCGCGAGGCAGTCGTCGCTGGACCCGACGCCGCGGTCGGAGGGCGGCGGGTCGGCGCACGACCTGGCCGTGCCGGAGAACCTCGACGCCACGATGCGCCTGCTCTTCGCCGCGTGCCAGGGGGACGCCGGGGGGTGGAGGAGCTGCTCCGCTCCGGGGTCGACGTCGACAGCATCGACCTCGACGGCCGCACCGCGCTGCACATCTCTGCCTGCGAGGGGCAGGGGGAGGTCGTGCGCCTGCTGCTCGACTGGAAGGCCAACATTAACGCCCGCGACAGATGGGGAAGCACGGTTCGTGGACTCAAACTATCACTACTTCATTCATGAGCTCTCTGTCAAACGCGATCGTTCTGTTTGTGCTGCTCTCCCGTTCAGCGCTCTGCATTTCTATTCAAGTCACTTGTACGGGCAAGAGTATACTGTGTATACATGGTGTATACATCGAAAGCAAATGTTGCACAATTTAACCCCTGGATGCGTGCACTGACATTCAAAAGTCAACGGAAATAGTTTGGTTAAACCTTTACGATAAGAAGAAGTGCTTATATATATATCTAACTAAATTTGATCTCTGTCTGACTTTATTTTTTGGGACCTGGTTTTCAGCCAGCTGCTGATGCCAAACATTACGGCCATTTTGAAGTATACAACCTTCTCAGAGCAAGAGGAGCAAAAGTTCCGGTACTACATTGTCAGTAGCACGAATTTGAGGAGGAGCAAATTTATTTCTTGCTCCGATTCATTTCTTAGAATACAGTAAGTATTTACCCGGCGTGTTCCTTTCTTATTAGAAAACCAAAAAGACTCCGATGGTCGTGTCAAATCCTAAAGAAGTTCCAGAGTATGAACTGAATCCGCTTGAACTTGAGTTCCGAAGAGGCGAGGAGGTCACAAAGGTTTGCTTTTCAGCAATTTTCTTATGTTCACTATGCTTTGCTCTTCATGATTTTGCAAACTTTGTATGGTTTCCAGTAAGATTCATATTAAAAAACCTGACTATGAATTCAACACCTGATTCATGTCTGGAGTTGGGAGCCTACATGTTGTAAAAGACAGAAAAACTAAATGTTCATGACAGTAAAGTTTTAGCTTCCACATAGAAGCTTAAGATATCAGATGGTTAATAGTATTTTCAGATGTACTTAGTCCTGTTACTATATCCTATTACTATATTATAACTTACCATTTTTTTTCTCTCTTATAGATTAATGCAATCTAACTTTGCACCAAATTTTAACAATTCTACTTACCATATAACTTTTACAGGGTAATTATGTAGCAAAGTGGTATGGCTCAAAAGTCTTTGTTAAGATACTTGACAAGGACAGCTTCTCCGATGCAAATAGCATGTAAAACTTCCTCCATTAACTGTTACCTTCAGTGACATTTGATTTCAATACATTTGTTTTTGCACATTGATGTTGTCATGTTGAATAGTTATCACCATTAATTTAATCTTTCACAACAAGTGTATGCATTCTAGCTAGTCATGTTGATACGATATTACAAGGACGATTTTCCTACAAGTTGTTTGCAGGATAACCTCAAACAAATTTGAAGATGTGGATATTTCTTATTCCATACTAGTATTTTCATGCAATAGTTCTAAGTTTCGCTACCATGTGAACTCAGAAATGCTTTCAAGCATGAGCTTACCTTACTTGAGAAAGCACGGCATCCCAATTTGGTCCAATTTGTCGGAGCTGTTACACAAAATGTGCCAATGATGATCGTTTCAGAGTACCAGCAAAAGGTAAGTAGCTCTGCTCTAGTTAAGCATACAAAAGCATGCACTCACTTTCAATTATAAACAGTCCATTATTCTCATACTTATGTGCAGCTGTATGGTCCTTCTGTCATTGATATCTCTGTTTCCTTTTGCTGATTAGGGTGATTTAGCTAGCTATCTGAATGAAAAAGGTCGCCTGAAGTCCCACAAAGCTATCAGATTTGCTCTTGACATATCAAGGTTTGTGATAACTCGTGACATCTGTCTCTTTTATTGAATATGATGCCTTTCTCTAAAGTTGTATTTATCATGCAAACTGTGGATTGAAGTGCAGCAGGTACTTATCATCACAAATACACTTATTCCCTGGTTATTTGTCATAATAGGCAGTGTAGTTCATTTATTTTTTTGGACAATGATGATTGTTTCAGGATTTTTCTTGTTTGAGTATAATACAACTCAAATAAGACATTTTGTTCCACCATAAAAAAATGAGTTTTCATGATTTATTTCTTTTATTTAGGGGACTAAATTATCTCCATGAATGCAAGCCTGATCCAATCATACATGGCACTCTGTCACCAAAGTAAGCTGATTCAGCATTATTTTACAGTTGAACTGGTGCAGTATTTTAAATATAAGTTGCTATATGTACGCTATACGCTATGATACTTTGGTAAGGTTGCAGAAACATCGTGCGGGACGATGAGGGAAAACTTAAGGTGGCAGGTTTTGGATCACTTAATCTGATTAAAGTCTCAGACGATAAAGTGCAAATGGCTCAGCCAATAACAAAATTTGATGGTAAGTTGCACTTGATATTTTTGTCTTATATAATGTCTACTTTGGCTCTTGTGGATTTTACCTCCAGCCTAATCCAACCCGAACTTGCTTGGGACTAAAAGGCTTTGTTGTTGTTGTTGTTGTTATAGTGCCTACTTTCATAAACTTGTGATTTTAAATGTTTCAATAGACCCGAATGTGAGCATTTCAGAAAACTGGCTGATTTCATATTTATACTGCTATCTTTATCCTTCTGATTAATCCTACTGTTGTTGGCAATAACATATGTTTAGCCTCTTAAGATTATGGTTCTTTTGTTCTGTAGTTTTAGGGTAAATCTCATGTCAACTAGTTTTATATCACAATATATTTCAACCAGTATCAGGTTATCTTCTAGTATTTTATTTTCTTTTATTCTTGTAGAATGTAGACACATTATGTTTTTTACTAATTGTGCCTAGGTGTATACATCGCCCCGAGATGTACAAAAATGAACCATTCGACAGAGGTGTAGATGTATTTGCATTTGGTCTCATTCTTTATGAGGTATGCAAAACTGTCCAATTTACAATCAGTAGATACATGTTGAGAGGTTCCATTTTAAAATGCTTTGCACCTGCTAACAATTCCATATTAATATTTTTTTTCTTCATATGCCAATGTATAGTTTAATTGACAGAACATTTAGTTAATAGATATTTTCCAAGTGCACATCACATCTCCATATTATCGATGATCCAGATGATTGAAGGAACTGCTGCTTTTCACCCAAAACCATCAGAAGAAGCGGTCAAGATGATTTGTTTGGAGGCATTAAGACCTCCATTCAAGAACAAGCCCAAAAACTATCCTGGGGATGTTAAAGAGTGAGTGAACTGCATGCTTGCATACTATACTCTTCCTGATCATGGTTCACAAAACCGTTGAAAACCGGCCGGTTATCCTGGTTAACCGTGCCCGGTCGGCCGGGCGGTTTGACCGGTTAGCCGGGGAAAACCGTAGCTATTTACTATAGCTAATCGGTTAACCGACCGGTTTTCTCGGTTCAAAACCGGACCGGTGAATCCAGTTTTGTGAACCTTGTTCCTGATAAGTGACATGTTTCCCTGTCAATTTGTCATATCAATAGTACAATTTGTACTGTATTACTGAATTCTCCTTGTTTCCACTCGGTCAAAGTCATTTCCGTGGCTATGTTGGGACTGAAAGTTGCTCTCACTAGACATTTGAAGCAGACAACACTAGATAGTAGACACACTGTCACTTTTCATGGATGGCACCACCCATTTGGCAGCTCACGTTCTTATGCTGCAGGCTAATACAAGAATGCTGGGATCCGACGCCTTCCGTCAGGCCAACATTTGCAGAGATAATTGTTCGTTTGAACAAGATACATGCAACCTGTGCTAAGCAGGCGCGCTGGAAAGACGCCTTCAAGCTACCATGGTACAGCCCACGCTGATCTTACATTCCAAAAAGTACCCTGACTCAAACGGATTTATTTATGTCATCTAAAATGCATACGTGGGACCATATCAGATAATTAACACCAAATGTTCTTTGGCTTGAAACTGCAATTCAGGGACCGATCAGTGCAGCTCAGAGCTCACTCGTGCCAGTTATCTGCAAATTTGCTAGCCCGTTTTCGTAGTACTCTACTTTCCTGATTGAAAAGCCATCAAATTTGGATTTGCTGTCTGGGTCTAATGCTCTCTTCGTCTCATCTGACGCAGGAAACATGCTTCGGAGAAATAACCGTAAATAAAGCTTCACGAGATTGTCGCCACGATCTTCCCCTGTTTTGCATATGTTATTAAACACGGTGAAAAAAATTGTGTATTGAGATACGGAGCAGAAGCAGACTATTCTCTGTTTCTAAATGTCCAAAAGAACAGTTTCTAGTCTGTACTTGTCGCTTATGTCGCCCAATCTTGTTTTCAGTTAACTTACCCAAACGGGAAGGATGTGTTAAATTTTTTCCGAGAATTTCATGCGTGTTACTGCTTCTTTGTTTTGCCATATTGAATGCCTTCTTACATTGGAACGAACCATGCTATGTAGATAACGCTATATTCAACATGAGTACATGACCACTTTTGGCAGCCAACATTCAAGCTTGGTCCTACTGTAGAAAAAAGAACACTGCGAGAAGGATGATACGGAAAATTGGGGAAGGAATATGCTTCGACTTGTAAATTCGTGCCTGACTGCCTGTTGAGTGTTGACTGTTGTGTGCTGGACCTGAAAAGAGAATCGAGATTCGAGAGCATATGCGGAGGAAGAAAGCTCGCAGCAGCAGAGTGGCGTGGCCGTTTCTGCTTGGGACAGTTGTCCCAATCGGAAGTTGGAAGACTGGCGCATACAGCCGAGCAGGATTGATACCGATAACTGTCCAGATTTCAAAAGTCGCTTTCTCCAAACCATCTGCGAAATTCAAATATGCTGATTTGAATTGAAAAAAGTCACATGTAGATTCGGCAACACGACAAGTCACTTAAGCACGTACGTAATAGTAGAAATCGGCGAGAGTGCTAGAAGTTTTGCTCAAATTCCAATCGCATCCTCTCGAAAGAAAAAGAAAGAACAAACTTTACTACTCACATCACACGGCCTCACGGGCAGCGCCGCGCCGCGCAGCTGATCCGATCCTCCGCTTCCGAGCCGGCCCCACCGCAGTTCTTTCTGTTCATTTCTTTCTTTCTCTTCACCCCTGCTCGCCTCTGCGTCCACCGTTCCGTCACCCTCTTCCTTCCTCCCTCCAAATACTCCGCAACTCACCCCTCTTCTTCCCCTTCCTCTCTCCCCCTCCCTCTCCTCCCGCAAAACCCTAAACCCTAGCCCAGGCCGCCACGTCTTGCAGCTCCACGGCGCGCGCCTCGCCCGGTGAGTCCTCGACGATCCTCGCCTTGTTGTTTATCTGACATTTATGGGTCCGTTTGTCGCGATCGGCGTCGATTTCGTCAACGGTTTGGTCGTTTTGTTCCTCGAATCAGGCAATCCTAGGTGGTTTAGTGGAGAGGATCGCTACTCAGTTATTCTGCGCGCCGTTTTGTTTTCTTTAGGAGTGGAATTTCGGTTGTGATTGGTGAGTTTGAGGGCATTTCGGGGGTTTGTCTTTAGGGACCAAAACTGGAACGACATTTGGGAAATTTAGGTGCCCTTTCCCAGTTCAAAATTAGTTAGTTTGTCGGAGTTGTACGGTAATTACAAACTCGCTCCTTTGCTTACGTATGATGATCCCTTCGTAACAGTGGTGGTAAGGTGGGTACATCAGTAGTGCTTTTAGGCCTGGGGATGGATTTCGCACATTGGGCATTACACTTTAACTACTGTAGTTGGTTCTGATTAGAGTGTGTACCTGAGATGACTCTAGAAGTGCAGAACCTGTAAGTTTGAATTATCACCACCTGCAGGTGTGCCTGGAGTGTGTGTTGATATGTGTGGATGATTGAAGTCAGGACACCTCATAGGACTTTGCAAAGTACTACCTCTGTCCCATTGAAAGGGTCGTTCTCGCTTTCCGAGAAGTCAAATATTTTTAACTTTGACCAAAAATATATAAAAAATTATAAATATTTGTTGTACATGATTCGTATTATTAGATAGATCATTGAATCTATTTTCATAATAAACTTATTTAGAGATACGAATATTTCTAATATTTTGTATAAAGTTGGTCAAAGTTAAGAAAGTTTGACTAGCACGGATACCATAGCGTCACTTTTAATGGGACGGAGGGAGTAGCATCTTTTGTTCAATGTGGAGTAAGAATGCATGGAATGTTTCAATCCACTACTGCTTTATGTTGCATCTGTTACTGGTATCCAGAAACTGGGCAGTTAAGAGCCGATGAACCTGGACATTATAGGTGAACAATAAAATTGATTTTTGCTCAACATTCTTATTAGTATCTGTGAAAACAGTTGTAGATTTATGTCATTTTTGAGGATTATTAGTGCAAAATTCATGTGGCTGCATGCTCAATAAACATACTGGCCACTGCTTGTTGTGCTGGCAATATATTGGATTATGGCAAGTCATATCATAACCAAAACTGAGTCGAATTGTTCTCATGGCCTGAGCTATCTGATATTTTAGTGTGCTCATTATTGGTTACCCCTTGTGGAATATATGCTTTACTCACTGTACTGAATTTTCTTGTATTGCTACTAGTTGCAAGGAAGACCCACTGAATTTGCTTCATGGTTATTATAGCAAAACAACAAATCCTGGAATGAATTGATTTCTGCCTGCTGTGGCAATAATATATTGTCTTTTGCTCACTGTGGATTATTTTCACTATGCATCTTTGTTCTTTTTCATTTTTTTCTCTGTTATTCTCAGTAATTACACTTATGATTACTGTTGAACTATTTGATTACTTCAGGGTTCTAGCATGATCTTGGCCGTCTAGGGAAGTTGAGAAGCAATCAAGTATGGCTTCAAGGGCAATCATTAGGAGAAGGAAGTATCTTTTGGATCATGTTAACACACCTATCCTGTCTCCTTCCTACTTCTCTACCTCTCAACATGGAAGATTTGGTTTTGAGGCTGAGCCAAGAATAACACAGCGATTTCCTGATCAAGGCTCTCGGGATTCCAGGTGCGAGAAGGAGCAACATAGCGTGAATTTGACCAAGGGGAACTTGATTAGTCTTGGTAATGGGTTTCTGAGACGTCCAGCTCATGGGATTCCTATTTCTGGTTGTGGACATGGAAGGGCAGAGTTTATGTTCCCTCTGGGAGCTAGATCCTTGCTGCAATCGATCCGTACTGCGTCAACTGCAACTGCGGGGCAAGGTAAGTTGGATACCGAAGATGAACAGAGTGAGGATCAGAAGCAAAGCAAAAAGAAAAAGGAGGCATCACCAGAAGAATGTGATCAGGCTGTGGAAGGCCTAAGCACTGCAAAAGCTAAAGCCAAAGCTAAGCAAGTACAAGAATCTTCGAAGGTTGACCAATCAGTTATGCAGAAATTCTGGGCTAGGCTTCTGGGTATTGGTCCTGCGCTCCGGGCTGTTGCTTCAATGAGCAGGTCTGAGTTCTTTTTCTTTGTACTTAATGCACAGTTATAAGTGAAATGATCGTTTCTTCACATGAATTAACTTCTTTGCTTATTTGTCAAGGGCTGATTGGGCTGCAAAGCTTAAGCATTGGAAAGACGAATTTATTTCCACACTGAAGCATTATTGGCTTGGGACAAAGCTACTTTGGGCGGATGTTAGGATCTCATCAAGATTGTTGGTCAAACTTGTTAGTGGAAAGAGCCTTTCAAGAAGAGAGAGGCAGCAGCTGACACGTACAACTGCTGATATCTTCAGGCTGGTGCCATTTGCTGTGTTCATCATTGTTCCATTCATGGAGTTCTTACTGCCGGTTGCCCTGAAGTTGTTTCCAAACATGCTTCCATCAACTTTCCAGGACAAAATGAAAGAAGAGGTATGAAACTCTTGCAAACACCTTCAATTATATTGTTAAGTGTCACATTTCTCCACATGCAAAATGCTATCAATATTTTACGTTATAAGCTCATCAAGGTGGTGTTCTATCGATACATAATTAGGCCATTCTCAATGCTCCTGTCATATGGATTCCATTCTTATTAAATGACATGCCACCTAGGTAAAATGATGACATGGCATAAAATTTACAAAGAAAGATGAATTGCCTTTCACGGGGATGAAAGGAGGTTTACACGCTTACCCTAAACATTGAAAGTGAAATGAAACTCCATTTAGAGAGTTTGACTTTTATTTATTCGTATTGGTCACTTAGATCAAGCACTTAAGTGCTATAGGATCATATGAAGCCGTGAAATAGAACCTTGCATTCATTCATCAGTTCAGTACTCTGTAGATCATGTGTCACCCTTGGAAATCACACAATGAAACCTTGCACTGAGAATTGCCTTACATGGAGATAAAAAAAATAATTACATGGAGCACACTTTTGTCTTGCATGTTTCGATAGATAATTGTATCTTGCGTCTCATTTTTAACTATGCTCCTGGTGCCTTCTGTATTGGAGCCACTAATATTATCAGTATCACAGAGCAAACTTTTTGGCTAAAGGATTCATTCTCTTGTGCAGGAACAATTGAAAAGGAAGCTGAAAGCTAGGATAGAGTATGCAAAGTTTTTGCAAGATACGGCAAAAGAAATGGCCAAGGAAATTCAAACATCTCGTAGTGGAGAAACAAAACAGACAGCTGAAGATCTAGACGAATTTTTGAACAAAGTATAATTTACTTAATTCTGTTACCCTTGTTACTGTAATAATTATGAATTGAATTTGTTTTCTGCAACTCTGTTGGGTATAATTTACTTAATTCTTAATTAGGTCAGGAGAGGGGAACGTGTCTCAAATGATGAAATATTGAACTTTGCAAAGCTGTTTAATGATGAACTTACTCTGGATAACATGAGCAGGTAACATATGGTTTGATATTTGTAAATTTCAACATCACATATTATACTAGTGACTAAACAATTGATTGAATCTTTATTTGCAGAGCACGTTTGGTAAATATGTGCAAATATATGGGCATCCGACCTTTTGGTACAGATCACTACTTGAGGTTCATGCTTCGCAAAAAACTCCAAGAGTAAGTATTTGGATTGAATAATTGGCAATTTTACTTGCATCTGGAACATCATACAACCTTATCTATTATATGCCTATATGATAAACATTTTCATCATTTTGAGGGTCAAACCGTATGGAGACTTGGGGTTAATATTACCACCTTTCATAAAATGCACTTGGAAAATGAAATATATCTAGTTGGTTTCATCATAAGTCAACTCTAATTTCAAGCGAAGGCTTAGATATGGTCAGCACAGTCAGCAATAGCCTGTGGGCCATATTTTACTGGATTAAAATGCTTAATAGATATCAGAAACCATGTTCATTTCTTTTCTGTTTGTACTGGAGTAGATTTAAAGCATTTTCAAGTGAAATAGTAGTTTTAGTTCAGCACCATGTTTCTTCTATGTTTTTATTGGTATGAGATGCCTTGATTATGCTTTGTTTTGTCTACTGCTAGTTTGTCCTTCATCTTGTGGACATTTGTATCAACCCCTTCCACTTGGAACTATCTTCTTAAAATGCTTTGTGTTAGCATCTTCTGACTGTTTTGGTATGGTACTCAACTTTTCAGAATTAAGAATGATGATAAGATGATTCAAGCTGAGGGTGTTGAGTCTCTTTCTGAAGAGGAGCTTCGTCAGGCCTGCCGTGAGCGTGGTCACCTAGGCCTGCTATCAACAGAAGAGATGCGCCAACAGGTTTGTTTTCATTATTCTGATTTCATACACACAATTTAGTGTTGTATACAGTTACTAGTCAGACAGGCCCCTGGGCAGAAATACATTTTTTTCTTAATAACTTGCTAGCTGTAAGTACATCAATGAGTTGTTCATTTCCATGGTTACTTGTTCTACTAGTTCTTGTTCTTTACCCTGTTATGTTCCTTATTAATTGATATTTTCATTTGTCTGTTGTATATTCCTCCTAAAAAGATATTTCCATAGATGCTGCTGCCTTGTTCGATCCTAGAGTTATATGTGCTACATGTTCAAGTTTTTGTCTACTATTAAGGAAGTCACAACAGCACTTTAGTTCCTAATTTTAATCAAACATATCTTAATGACATTTTTTAAGTTCTATTCCCAAGTTCACAACAGCTGTGTACGGAACAAATAAAAAGAATGAAAAGGAAAACCTGACGGATACCGTGTAAATGCATATCACACGACTAGCAAAATTAATTACAACTTTTTTTTTCTTTTTGGCCCAGCTCCGAGACTGGTTGGATCTCTCTCTTAATCATGCTGTGCCGTCCTCACTTCTCATACTTTCAAGGTACATTCCCACTTAGTACTCTGTTTACTGTTTATGGCCGTGTTCTTATGCCTCTTAATGATGTCAGAGCTTTTACCGTATCTGGGAGAATGAAGCCTGAAGAGGCTGTTGTAGCAACACTATCTTCTCTACCGGATGAAGTTGTGGACACAGTTGGGACTGTATTGCCATCCGAAGATTCAGTTTCTGAGAGGAGGAGAAAACTTGAATTCCTTGAGATGCAGGAAGAACTTATTAAGGTGATGAAACTATGCATTTTTGTTAACTAATTATGATCTCTATATCACATGTATATTTATTGTTAGTCAATCCCTTTGTCCTAGTGTAGTCTTCTCATATGAACTACATTAGTTATACTATGATACTATATGAATAATGTTTAGTGATATTATCTTTTGTGTATTGCTTGCTGTTTAGTCTCTAATCTACTCTCTGCCTGTCATCTAATCTGAATTATGTTAATATTCATTCAAAGTTATTTTTTTTGGAAGATCATTCAAAGTATATTTGATGTTGACCTATATACCTTAGTTCCATTAATAATAAAGTATAGACAGAATGGAATTTTCCGATACATTTTACTTCATAATTATCCAGTATAGTTCATCAGAGTTGCATATAATCCACTAATTCTATTATGTTAACATAATATTGTAGCACTGCGTTATTGATGTTTTTGCATCCAAAAACTATGCAGGAGGAAGAGAAAAGGAAAGAGAAAGAAGAAAAGGCAAAACAAGAGAAGGAAGAGAAGGCGAAGCTCAAAGAAGAGGAATCTGCCAAAGAAGATTTAGCTTTGAAGGAAATGACCGAGGCTACTGCTAAGGAAGAAGAAGAACTGAGGGAAGCAAAAGAGCATGACAAGGAAAAGCTTTGTAACATTAGCCGGGCATTGGCTGTGCTAGCATCTGCATCTGTATGCTCCTAATTGATCTATATTTTTCTATCAGTACCATACATGCCTTTTCTCCTTTCTCTGTGGCCTTTTTCTAACCTCTATCCTTGTATTGCAGTCTGTTAGCAAGGAGCGTCAAGAGTTCTTGAGCCTTGTCAATAAGGAGGTATAATGTGAATTGGGGCTACATCAACAACTATTTTATGCAACCACTTCTCGTTTTATACATCTATATGGATGGAGTTTGACCTGATCACTGTCTGCATACAGATAGAACTATATAACTCTATGCTTGAAAAGGAGGGCACAGAGGGTGGAGAAGAAGCCAGGAGAGCATACTTAGCTGCTAGAGAGGAGTCAGAGCATGATGCGGAGGTCGCTGCAGAAGAAAAGGTCTCATCAGCGCTGATTGAGAAGGTAATATATCCTTTTGCACATGTTATAACTATAATTGTAGGCATGTATACTTTGTTGGTTAAGGTATTAGTATCCAGTCTCTACTATCAACTGCCTGCCTTGAACGTTGATGCTGATAACTATGAGTAAAATTTTTAAAAGTTTGATATAAAAGAGCAAACTATTACTTGACTTGCTGACATTTTATCAAATAATTGTGAAATTTGAATTTGTTGACAAGACTCTGCAATAGCCTCTGATTTTTTGTCATGAGGGTATGGATGATTCTTAGGAAAGACGGGAGGTGATGAATGGAACAAAATGGTTAGAAAGGGAAAGTGTATCACTTGATCTCTTGTTGAAAGTTGTAACGTTATGAAGGTTATTTTATCTGTAACTGGTAACTACAAAATGCAAATTGGTCTGAGGTGTATGCAAAATAAAAACGGTTTAAACATAAATCTACTTTCTCGAACGAAACATAAATCTAAATGCGGGAAGCATTTCTTTTAGCAGTCTAAAATCGAATTTTTCTCCATCTGTTGTTGGCATCTGGACAAACCATGGAAATACATCAACTTTAGTTGAAGACTTGAAGTATGCTAGTTCAGTTCTGCTAGTCCTGATTTAAGAATGACGACATTTGTAATATATAATATCCAATTATCCATCCACTTGAAATGGTGGGAGGATCTAATCCTACTAGTTAAAATGACATCTTGTTTCATATCTGATTTCTGCTCATTTACTTCGTTGAGGCATTGCTCTCCTAATGATTTTTGCAGCTGGAGGGGTACAAGTGATATTACTGAGTTGCATGTTTTGTTAAATATAATCGGTTTTTCACATAAGGAAAGCAAAGCCTAGAAAACATGGAGAAAATGGTCATCTTTAAAGAAGTACTTCCCTGCTTGACTCTGAACTTCTCTGCATGCAGGTTGATTCTATGCTTCAAGAACTAGAAAAGGAGATTGATGATGTGGATGCACAAATTGGAAATCGTTGGCAACTGCTAGACAGGTGATGCCCCTTTTTTGTACAAAGGTTTCTTTATGTACATTGTAGCAAGGCAGAGTGTGTTCTCTGCCCTTATCGACAAACCCAATGTTGCTGTGAAATCACAAAACTTGGTGAAAAGGAACTCTGTTGCCCTTGTGCAGCAAGAGTTCCTTTTCACCAAGTTTTGTGATTTACACAAACATGTTCAAGAAAATTTATTCCAATTTTAAATAGTCTGGTTCAATAGTTTGTAGATCCCTTCACGCAGAAGTCACCACTATAACGTACTCCCTCCGTTTCAAATTATAAGACGTTTTGGACTTTGAGAGATTATGTTTGACTGCTCGTCTTATTCAAAAATTTTGTGCAAATATATAAATAAATAAGTCATTTACAAAATATCTTTAATGATAAAGCAAATCATAATCAAATTAATAACATTTGCACAAATTTTTTGAATAAGACGAACGGTCAAACGTGAAGTCTAAAGTCAAAAACGTCTTATAATTTGAAACAGAGGGAGTAGTAACTTTCATATAGTACAAAAGGAAAACTTGTGGGCAGCATTGCATATCAAGTAAGGTAGTCCCAATAAAATTATGCCCATATGATATTTCTCTTTTAGAAAATGGAAGCACATTTTTTTACTCATTTTGCATCATGACGTTGCATGTGTATCCTCAGCAAGCTGAGCCAAGTTGAACTTCATTTGCAGGGACCATGATGGCAAGGTGACTCCTGAGGAGGTAGCGGCAGCCGCAGCCTATCTCAAGGATACCATAGGGAAGGAAGGCATCCAACAGCTTATCAGCAACCTTTCTAAAGACAAAGGTATGCTTCATTTATAACATCTACATTCGATTAACAATAGCGTCTGATAGTTTTCTGTGTGTGCCTGCAGAAGGAAAGATTCTTGTGGAAGATATCGTGAAGTTAGCATCACAATCTGAGGAAAACAATGAAGATGAAGAGGGAGCACGGCAGTAGAGGGTAGAGCATTTGGAAACGGACCGCATGTCTTAGATGGGTGGGCTACTATTATTTCAGGCAGAGACCGTACATCACAGCTACTTAATGGCAGTGCCTTGTGTAAACCGAAAGGCAACCGTGACCATTATTTTGAGCCTCTAGGCTGATTTAGGTAGAGTGACTAGTGATTCGTAAGGAAGATTTGCTGTAAGATAGCGTGGCAAATTACTTTGTTCGGCAGGTAATTTCGAATGGTTGCAACGGTGGCAGAGATACAGATCGGCTGGATCCAATGCTACCCTTAGATCTCAGAGTTTTTAATTCACATCACTTCTTGCTACGTGTATAATGAATGTTTGGGTGATATACGGCCATCTAATGAATTCATGTCTTGTCCAGGTAGCCAGTTTCGGGTTTGTGATTCAGGCTTTTTCGGGTCCATAATACTAGTTTACTCTTACAGCAAGTTTGTTCTGGACATGATAATTCCATTTTCCCATCAGCTTAAACCAAAAGAGGATAATTTGCAAGTTAAAAAAAGTAGGATAATTTGCACCTAACGAATGCTTCTGGAACATCTAGTGTTTGAAACCCTCCGTGTGACTGAACGGACGACTTGCCATTGAAGCACTGGGCTTGTACATGCTGAGATTCATGTAGCTAAGTACGACGAACAGGTTATACGTGGGTAAGTACCGCGAATGGAAGTCAGTCGTACTAAGTTTATGTTAAAAGGCACGCTCACCCGATTTCAGAATCTCCCGTTTCAATTTTGTCCAGTACATGGTGCAGGATCCCCCGCAACTAGCATACCCTTTGGTAATGACTCCGTGCCAATGCCAGAGTACCCATCATCCTACATGCGTTTATAGTATCTAGCAACCTGATGCATTGGCAAAGGCAACTCTGCCATCTGACACTCCTCATTAGCCACGATAAAAGTTAATAAAAAAAGTCAGTTTCATATCGGGCTTGCACAGTACCTGGAACTACAGGTATCCACCAAATAAAATTTGATGCTCATTTTGCTTAAATCAGCCAAAAAATCAACAAGGCAATACTCCTCCGTTACGTTATTGATGTCGTTCCGACAGAAAAAATGGCTTGCGGCCAATGCAAAATGCTTGTCTGAAACGACATCAAAATCGTAAGGGATGAGTACTAATTTCTACATTCATTGCTCCAGGGTGATCCAAATGAAGGCTTGTGTGACCAGCTTCATTTCTTTCCTAGTCCAGATACCTTGGATCATAGCTGTGGTGTCATTGTTAGTGCCTACATCCCTAAGATTCTTCACGGCAGCCAAATCCACATATTTACAGAAATCCTGGGAAAAATAAACTGATTGGAGTTAGCTAGTAGTCAAGCACGCAATGCTAAAATCACCAGCTAAACCGAAGGCTAAGGCACTAAGGAAAGTATGTCACAGATTAGGAGAAAATCAGGAAAAAACTCTTGTACATGTGAGCAGTGTCCCTAGCCAGATGCAGGTCCCGGAGTTCCATTTGACTGTTGTGATGCCTCTGTTGGCTTTTGGGGCTTCTGGCTACGAGGTCGCTTCTTTTTCCCATTAGCTGAAGTACCTGGAACAGTTTCATTTGGTTTTTGGGGTACCTGGACATGCAAGAAGCCATTAGGCAACATCAGTTCATATGAAAATGAACCCGACAAAGATGGACACAAGAACTAGTGAACGAAATTCAAACCTGGAACATCTGTTGGTACATCACTGGCATCAAAACACCATTTCCAAACGCATGGGGATCAACACTGCTCTGAAATTTTCAAACAGCAACAGTCAATAGGAGTCATGATATATTTGAGCTTATCTATAATATATAAGTACTATAAAGCCTCAGATATTTTGTGCGAGAAAGGATCCAGATATCCTGGAAGTTCGTTGTCCAGTGCCTTTTTGGTTTCATCAAAGAAATGTGTTAGTAGTATGGCCATCTGTAGCTCAACGTACCGGAACCATGTATACGATGCTTGGCTGGATGGCTGCTTGATTGCCCATGAACTGCTGGACATTAGCTGGAAGTCCAATGTAACCAGCAGGAACTATTCCATTTTCTACTCCACCCTGGGGGTAAGAATAATAAGCAATCAATATCCTTACATCCAAGCATGTCTATTGATGATATGTATTCAACAAAAGTTTAAATAATACTTAGTTCACTCTACCTTCTGGGTCTGTGATGCTTGCATGACTGCCGGAGCCTGCATTTTGCAAGATAGGATAGTTAAAAGGGTACCCGTGTAAGCAAATCATATCTACCTTTGATTCTATTTCCATAAAGCATCCAAAAAGTTGTGCATCGTTAAAAAATTGATAACAGATTCAATCATTACCCCTGGTGCTTGAAGTCCATCGTTTCCATTGCCAGTAGCTGCACCCACCACATTTTGACCAGTCGCTGCACAGGGTTTATTTACTTTAGGAATGCGAGACTTGATCCTCGGCTGTGTATCATCATGTGTGTTGCTATTTAACAAAAACTTTTCCATTTCCCTCACCAACCTCAACGCGAGGCGATATTTATCTGATAGGTCAGCAGAATCAACAAGCTGCAAGCATCTCATTGACAAATAATCATATCGATCCAAGCGATTGTTGGGTGGAACATCACTTGAAGTGCGTCCAATCACATGCAGCTGTCTAAAATCCTTTTTCCACCTATCAAGGATATACTGTTGGGGAATTTCACGAACCTGATGAAACTTCAGCATTGACAGACTATGCCTACACAGTACGCCACTGAAATGAAAACCTCCACAGATACAAGTTATATCCTTTTTTTCTGCATTGTATGTCACCGCAAATACCTTACTCATAATCCTTTTACCATCCTCAAGGAAAATGCACTCTTTAACGTTGAATGTAGAGATAGGCCCATCAACACCAATTAAAGATACATGGCAGTACATTATAGCTTCAATCTCATCTTGGAACTTCTTGAACATATTATGGGTGTATACCTTTGAGAGCTGCTCTTCCATGTAGAATTTTGATACCGGTGGACGTTGCTTATGAAATGTCTCAAAATCTGCTTGGGATTCTTTCTCATATTTGCTCTGCAAAGCCATCTCATACTTGCCAAGAAATTGCTTCAAGGTGGTTTTCAATTCCACACATCCGTCAAAAAAAGGGATAATAGTTTCATTCCTTTGTGTGGCAGACATTCCTGCCCAAAAAGTATCTTTAATAAAGACAGGAACCCATGAGGATCGAACTTCATAAAGTGATCTTAACCAATCGTTATTCTGAAGTGAACTGTTATATGTAATTAACTTATTCCAATCTTCCTCAAAATCATCTATGGTTAAAGAATCATATACGGCCTTTTGCATTGCCTTGTTGATAGCTCTGTACTCTGACAGCCCACCTAACCGCTCTGCAGTTTTCCTCATTATCTGAAATAAGCACATTCTATGACGAGCTCCAGGAATAACCTCAGTAATAGCACTTTGGATGCCCCTACAATAGTCAGTGATGATAGCCTTTGGAAGATTGCCAGACATACATGCTATCCAAGCCTTAAATAGCCATGAATAGGTTTCCGCTGTTTCATCAGAAAGCAGGGCACATCCTAACAAGATCGATTGGCCATGATGGTTAACCCCAGTAAATGTTGCAAGAGGCGTATCATATTTGCTAACCACGTAGGAAGTATCAAGTGTGATGACATCACTATAATACTCGTACATGGCTCTTGACCGTGCATCTGCCCAGAAAACATTCCTGACATAGCCATCATCATCCATGTCAGTTATATTGAAGAAGTTTGCATTTTTGGCCTGCATCCGGGTAAAGAAAATTCGAAGAGCCTCAGAATCTCCAGGCTGGAACTTCAGACGGCCCCTCTCAACAAAACTGGGGCGTTTGGTCTCACCAAACAAAAGCTCCTCGAGTTCCCCGAGTTTATCCACAGGCATCTTGCTTGGCTCTTCTATTGGCATAGCTCCAGGGCCACCCGTACGCAACCGCTTCTTTGCAGGGCCAGAAAGTTGCTTATAAGTGTTTAAGAACCTTGCCATTGCTGGACTCACTGGGTGATTATGATCTAAGATAGCCAACTCTACATGCAACAATTTATCCCCCCATAACTTCACCCTGATCTTAGCTGGACAGTTAGTAGTCGATGAGGCCCGTTTCCTGAACTTTGGCTCATAGCGTGGCCGCCCTCCTTTGCAGCACATAAGCTCAAGATACAAGCAGGTTCCTTCTTGTGAGAATGATGACCTCCTAACTGACACACCAAAGCCAACACGGCGGGCGTACTTGCGATAGAATCGATTGACCTCCGCGTGATTATTGAACACCATGCCAACTTCTGGAACACGAGTATCCTCTCCATCAGACTCTTCCAAAGTGGGATCCTGAAAGAAAAAATTAATCACAAAATTATTGCACCCTACTGGTTATCTAAAGTTTATTCTCGTTGATACAAGTCGGGGCCATCTAAAATATAACTTTTTACAACACAGGAATGAATAAGCGACACTGCACATACAACACATCCTAAATGGGCATTCCAGGATGGGATGACATTAAATTTGATTTGGTCTGTAAAATTAATCATCCAGCTCAAGTATCCTAATATTAGTCCTTCCGAACAAAGGCCACAAAATTTGATGGAATGGACAAATGGTTCCCAAACTAGAAAATCCAAGCCACGACGATGAACCAGGAGTAAAGTATTACTAGACAGTGCGAAGATATCAAATCATGTCCCTAAACTACAACCTCTTTTTGAAACCGCTGCACATTTCGAAAACAATTGCATAATCGAAGCTTCCTCCATAGTTCCACAACTCAACTCACAGAAACGGCTCAAAAAACTCGCTCCAGATTGTACTCATCGAAGCTAAGGATCACAGGACCGCTAAAAGATCGACGAAAAAGGAACATAGAGGATGGAGCAAGTCATACCAGCAAGTTGAGGTCCCGGCGTCGGGTGCGGCGGGGGTTCTTGGACGGTGGGAATGGTTCCTCCACCTCCATCGCCGGAGGGCCCGCCGCCGACGAGGTGGGCTAGGGTTTCGGGAGGGGTACGCAGGACGGCGGGTGCAAAGTTTGGTGACAAATGAATTAAGGCATCTTCAATTGACATTCCACGTCAGATTTTTTTGCAAATACTCAGCCCCACGCCGGGCCCACTCACACCTTCCCTGTTCTCGACCCGTCGGCCCGTCGGCCGGCAACGGGAAGGCGGGAAGAGAGCGGCAGCTAGCAGGCTTGACTTATTAATATTCGAGTAAATTTCATAAAATTCTAAGTGTTGCGGTTCTTCTGTTATAAAATCTTAGATATTATGGTTTGTGTTACATAATTATAAGTTTTATGATCATATTGTTTCATAAAACATCACCTCTATCAATAATTAACTATGAAAATCATACATGGATCTAATTTTATGATTGCATGACACATGTATTCTAATTGATTCAATCAACATAATCATCGAGTCGTATATATGACCAAGTTATTTTCTGATATGAAAGTTAAATTCACCTCTAATATTCATCCTATTTTAATAAGAGTGGGACATAATATGGCCATAAAATCTGGGGTTATGTGACACGAGCAACATGTGGTTTTGTGATACAAGAACCATAAAATCTGGGATTTTATAAAATTTACTCTTAATATTATGGTTCGGTTATTTCCGTCTCATGAAAAATCAGTTTTAGTAAAATTAAAAAGTAAAACTGAACCTAATTAATTGAAATATTTTGGTTTGGTTATTTTGATTTTCGGTTTTAATCTATCATTGAAAAATAGTTCTATTTCATGTAAAAATTTTAAAATATTAATTAGAAAAAATACAAATATGATAGTAACAAATCAAACTAGGACCTAAATATAATATATGTAATAATGTTAGATAATAGGCAATTAAGCATGTAGCAAAACAAACACCAGTTTCTAAAATATGATATAAAAGAAGTTTGGTTGTTCTAGTTATTTCGGGTTTGCAATATTTAAAATCTAAATAATTTTGATTAATCTAATTACTCAATTTTAGTGATCTAAATATATTTCGATTAATTCGGATTTCATAATTTTTGCCCATCCCTAGGGTGTGTTCGTTTCCTAGGGTCTAAATTTTATAGTCTGTCACATCAAAAAGAATCTTATTATTTATGAGTACTAAATAAAGTTTAATTATAAAATAAATTACAGGCCCCTAGACTAATTCACGAGACGAATCTAATAAGGTTAATTAAGTCGTGATTAGAAGACGGTTATTGTAGCATCACTTTAGCAAACACATAGATTAATTAAGCTCATTAGATTCATCTCGAAAATTAGCACCAATCTGTCAAAAAGGTTTTGTCATTTGATCGAATTATTCATAAATAGTAAGATTCTCTTTGATGTGACGTTGCTAAATTTTAGATGGAAGAAAACGAACGAGGCCCTAATCTCCAGAGATGAGCCATGGGCATATGCTGTCGTATCATGTGTACGGCGTACCGTCACTTTGTTGTCTTGAGAAAGTAATAAAAATGGAGGGAGTAAAAACATAAGGTGTCTGAAAATGATTTTCCAAATTCTAAAATATGATGTCTAAACTTCCAATCGGTTGAAAAAGAGAAAAGAGGTAAATAAAATTTGCCACTTCTGCATCCCCTTTTGTGTTCATTCCTCCTTGACACATCTGCCGCCTATGTTCCACTATTGAAACTAAACTACTCTACACTTCTACAAAGGTCAAAACAACTGCTAGCAACATAAATAAGAGGATCTTGTGCCCTCATGGTCTTGTATGTTATAATATATTATCATGTAAATTTTGCGATGCCACAAATACTAAATCGCAAGACAATCCTCAAACATTCAAAGGTTGGATCCTCATTTTATGTCACTTATACCTCTTTTTCGTTGTTTTTCTTTCTATTTATATTTTCAACTAAAAATCAATTATGTCTACTTATGTCACTACATATTAATTGGATTTTTCATTCTCTCCATTCCGAAAATGCTTTGTTAGGACAGCAGGTGAACTAATATTATTGTCCTAGCGACAACATTAGGAGTACCCTTTTTGTATTGTGCGCATCTTCGAAACTTTGAATGAATACAGAAAACCCATATAACAAGCCATTGTGACATGTGCACGCAATACCCCATTTCTTTTTAGGGAAAAAAATGGAACAGGTGCAACTGTTACCAATCTGTTCCACGAGAGGGAAACAAGAAAACATATGCGGGTAGCAACTCTGTATCCGCAAACATTTTAGTCACAAAACTGTGCGGCAGCACTCAAATGATCAAACCCTATAAATCTGTGACGCAGGGATGAGGAACAGATGGGACTCAGTGATTATGTACAGCTTAAAAGCCAATAAAAGGCCCCTATCAATAGCAACTAATACTATCAGATGATAAGAACATTAGCACAACCAATCATCCCTTCGACCCTCCGCCAAGTTTGGCTCACTTCTGTGTGAGTGCTGCATCATCAGGTTAGTCAGGCAGTCATTACAGGCGTCAGAGGACTCATGATTCCTGAAATTTAAACATGGAACCAGTTAATGAGAAGCATATCTACAATAATGACACGTCTGTGATATATTCTTCTTTACTGGGAATATTGGAAGGGTTATATAGTTGAAAATGATTTTTTTTTTCTGAGATGGTAAACAATAGCCTTCCCCCTACTTTTGGCGTCAGTATAAAAAAGGAGTTGCCTATGAAATACATACTGGGAATCACACTAATAAACAATTGGCACAAGTACAATATAAATTAGCTGAAACATGACATTCCATGTCAATTCCTGTACAAGTATGCAATGTATGTTTAGAGTTCACGTGCAATTGAAGCCTTGGACGAAAAGGAACAATAATAATTCAATCTGGTTGAAAACATGAACGCATGACCGCATCGTGAGTTCTGTAGAGTCATAACTCATAACTGAGTATTACTTCCCTTCCTTCTATCAAAAAATTTGACACCAACAAATAGATACAAAATGTAAAAGAAATGATATGGCTATCCTGCAGCCGTCAATTCTAAAAAGGGGCCCTACACCTGTGAAAATGTACAAACTATGTAGAAATTTTTCTTTCATCAGATCCGTCATATGAAGGTGCAACCTAGACATCATAGTTAGGGGTGCAAATAAGTGACACGAAATGTAAATAGGGATGCAAAAAAAAGTAAGCTTATTTTGGAAAAAGTTTTGTTCCTAATGACATGTAGAAGTGTGCGGAGGTGATTCCAAACCACATTTACATTATCCTCTATTAATTGTGGTGGTAGTATCTAAGGTGATCTATGTTAGGTGTATGTATAGCTGTGTATGTTACAATCTATAGCATTAGCTTTTGTGATGATAGTAAAATGTGCTAAAACTTTACAAAAAGACATGTCCTACCATCCCTCATACTGAATTGATGTACATCAGGTTTCCATTGGTTTCACTGAGGGAAGTTGTACATGATGCATTCTACTCAAATTCCATATATGGAAAAGGCATAAAGAAGCAATAACACTTCTTATAAATTGACTATATAAATCTGTAATTGAACAAGATCTGTATGTTGGTCAATGAAGAAAAGTATTGTTGTTGACAAGTGATCATAATTACATTTAAAATAATAGATCCAAACTAGATTTATGCAATTGATAATAGCAAGCTGCCTTACCTAAATTCTACTGATAATCAGAGCAAACACACACTAGCCTGCTCTTCTTGTAGGAGTTCTTAGAACGGGATTTTCCTGCAATATGTTCATGAGTCATTTTCTTACAGATCTGCAGACGAACTTCATTGTCAAAAACAAGATTGACTAAAATAACCTGCAACACTGGATGCTGGTAAACCCACTGATTTCCAAACCCATGGGGATCTGCCTGCACCTGAAATGTTGTATATTAGGAGACGTTAACAATTATATACAGGCATAGATGCATAGGCGTGATCACCAAAAAAAAACCATTTGTAATAATATATAGAAATGAAATAGCCACAACAAAGAAGGTCATGACTATCAAAATCTGGCCAAAACACATGGCAGGGAGCCAGGGACCTGCATGTAATTGTTTGGCTGCATCCTTGGGTGACTGGGCACTTGATGTTGGTGATTAATATCCATTCCAAAATGATTACCAAATGAAAGATGTGGCATTCCTTCCTGCATCAGTTCGCAGCAAGATTTTGTTACTTCAGAAAGTATATGCAATCATTAATAACAGTAGCACATAAAAAAATAAGGTCACCATCAGATCAATGCCTCCTTGCATTCCCATGTGAGGACCTTCAAGATGGGAGGCAGAGGGTGTCCCTTGGATCATATTAGTATCATCTGTAACAAAGGATGACCGTAGGAAATCCTGTTCCACAGGGAAAAAAACACAACTAAAAACAGAGTACTCATAAACTGAAGTGTAGTGTCTGAATCGCTTGACTCAGCAAATAAAGGGAAATACAGCTAACCTGCTCTTTATTTGGCTGTGTTACGGTATCAGCATTAGACTCTGTCACTTTCTTTGGTGGCCGACCACGACGCTTTGCATTGGCTGATTGAGAATTCTTTACACCTTCTGAAAAATGAGGATTAAAAAGGCCTTGACCATTTTCTGGTGCATCAGCCTCAAAAGAAAGAAGCGTCAGCTGCCTGTCTCCAGCTGATAGCCCATCATCCAGAAGAGAACTTTCTGCTTCTCTCAATAACTTCAGAGCAACAAAGTACCTATTTTCAGACACAAACCCTAGATTTAGTAGCTGGCGGCATCGTGCAAAAAGGTAATCTGAGCGCTCAACTATGCAACCAAGAGGCATTTCAATTGGGGGCTTTGCCTTAGTATGCAATTTCTTATAATCCCTTTTCCAGCGATCAATAACATATGGTTGCGGGATGTCAAACATCTCCTGCAATTTCAACACAGACAGTGCATGTCTACAAAGGATGCCAGTGAACTGGAAGCAACCACATTCACACTCAACACTGGAGTTTTCTTTACAAAAGTAAACTTCATATGTCCTGCTTTCTGTATCCTTTCCTTCTTCCATGTACGAACATTCTTTCACATCAAAAGTAACAATAGGACCGTCAACTTTAGCTGGCATACCGTCACAATACATTGTTGCTTTCAACTCATCCTGAAATTTCCTGAACATGCTTATTGTGTATGCTTTGGCAAGCTGCTCCTCCATGAAGAACTTTGTTACAGTCAATGGAGTCCTATGAGAGGATTCTTCATCTGCTTGCAGTTCCTTCTTGTATTTGCTCTCCAATATCATCTCGTATTTACTGAAAAATTGTTTCAACGAAGTTTTTGGGTACACAAACCCATCATAGTACGAATGAATAGACCCCCCACGCTGTGAAATTGACATCCCGGCCCAAAATTTATCTTTGAGATAGGCAGGTGCCCAGAGTTGACGATGGTCATATAGAGAACTAAGGCACTCATTTTCTCCAAGTCCATGTTCTTCAAGAATCTTCTTCCAATCAGCTTCAAACTCAGGGATTTTCAAAGATCCATATATTACTTTCTTCAATGCTTTCTTGATTGTTTTAAATTCTGCATGTTCTTTCAAGTTCTCAGCTACATCTTTCATAATACGATACAGGCAAAGGCGATGTCTAACTTGAGGGAAAACTTCTCCAACCGCATCAAGAATAGCATTGTAATGCTCAGTAATGATTGCTTGTGGGCAATCCTTCATACATGCCAAAAATGCTCTAAATAACCACGCATAACTGTCAGCACTAAGATCTGAAAGTAATCCAGTACCAAAGAGAACAGGATGTCCATGATTATTCATCCCAGTGAAGAAAACCAATGGTAAATCATATTTTTCAGTTAAGTATGACGTGTCAAAATAAACAACATCACTACCAAAGTAAGTATGTGCTGCCTGTGACCTGGCATCACTCCAGAACAAGTTCCTCATGCGCCCTTGTTTGTCTAAATCTACTAAATAAAAGAAGTAAGGATTCTTGTTCTGCATGTTCCCAAAAACCTCTGGATATACTCATCATCTCCTTCTCCGAATTTAAGCCTTCCTATCTCAGTAAAGTTTCCTTGCTCTTTTTCAACTGGAACATTCCTGCTACCCTTCTGTCGTGATGCAGGCTCCCCATTCTTGGCATCAGTCAACTTCCTGTAACAGTTAGCGAGTGAAGCGGAGGACTGATTGAGTGGATGATTGTGCTCAAGCTTAGCGTCATCGATATGAAGCCATCTATCTTGCCTTAACTTCAATGATATCCTCGCTGGGCAGTTAATCTTGGTTGACTCTCTAGACAAATAGCAGGCATTTGCTCTCCCTCTCCCGGATCGACTACATCCAAGCACCAACCTCCGGCACACCCCTGACTTTAAATACGACGACTTCACAATGATTGACGAAAACCCAGAATCCTCTGCATATTGCTTGTAATAATTTACTGCATCATCATAAGTTTTGAATCTCAGCCCAACACGGGGAGCATTCTCGTCTGCTTTGGCCTTCCCGTCATCTTCTTGCCCACTGTCATTATCATCCACAAGGATAACCTCCTTGCCATCGTGCAGTGCAACTTCTTTGGCAGAATTATCTCCCAAATCCTACCAGGCAAAACGAAGTAACATAAGTTTTCGGAGTGGACAAGACTAAAATTGAACATTTAACTAACCGAAGCATTTCTCACCTGAGGCACCTCAGCACTTTTCAGCGTTGCGCTGCCATTGTCAGCTGTCCCTGAGCCCTTCCCATTCACATGAGCAGACACATCAGCTGACGCCTGCCTCGCCAATTCCGCTAACACGAGGGCGGGCTCAACGTGGGACATGGGGGCTCAGTTCCACTGAACCCCCAAAATAATCAGGGAATAAACTTCACTCGCCTTAGGAAGATTAATCTTAGCGCTGAAGAAGAACCTAATCAGACCGTGACTGAAGCGGATTGGAGCAATCCCACAAATCAAGCTAGGGTTTACTTACCAACAAACTAACCGATGCGAAACAGGATGGATCTCCAACCGAAGCCAGCACGATTGGAAGATGGGATTGGAAGTGAAGAACGATAGAGGCTCTCTACAGGAGAAATCTTCGATTGCAGAGGCCCGGCTTGCTGTGTCTCGCTGCCGGCCGGCGTGAGGTCGCCGACGAGCCACAACTCGGCAGTGCAGGAAAACAGAAGAGTAGGAGACAACCTTCTTTCCGGTCCAGACCCTCTCCAGATTGCAAATTTGCAGATTTGCCCTTAGATGCGGAAAATGTGCGATTTTTAGCATTAAAAACTTCGTTCTGTTTGAAATTTGAAAGTGTTTAGAAATCGGGGTCATAAGGTAACAAATTGGCAGTGAATTCCTTTTTAGCAGTGCGTTTAGTTTGATGCCACAAACTTCATATTTTCTTTTCTCAGCTAGAGCTCCGATTCACAACTTTTCATGGCAAAATATGTGACAAAATATGGTGATGCAAAACTTTGGTGAGGTGAAAGTAAGGGTGACAAATCTTACACAACTCTATAAGCCAATTTCACTAGTTTCAATTGGGGCAAGTAGTCAAGTATTGTGTACTTTGATGGGAATTGCCAATTTTCAGTCGATAGAAAGATCGAGAAACTTTCAATCACTCTCCAATACCACTAGATCGAAATCGGAATGTCTATAAAAAAATCCATAACCTATACATTGACAGATTTATCCCCCTCTATCTATGTATAATATAACTCTACAAAAATAACGCAATAAAATTTCAGTACAAATAGTATTGAATTGAAGGGATAAGTCGAGTTTACTCCTCCGAACAATTCACTTTGTCCAAATTACGTCTCGAATAAAATATTAACTCATTTTACTTCATTAAACAATTTAAGTCAGTGCTATCTACTCCCTTACGTAATTTCTTTCTTTTTTAATTCTCTTTGTGCGATTTGAGTTTAGTGCTCAAGATTTGCACAATAACAAGTTTCATAGAATCTTACATTAAAAAATACAATATATATTTTAAGCATATTTTATATTTTTCATAGCATTAGATATTATCATAATTATATAGTTCTAAAATAGTATATAGGATATGTAAGAAAAAAATTAGAATATTTTCTATTATACAAAGAGAAACAAAAAAGATATATGCATAGAGAGCAGATCCTACAAATTTGAATTGTTTGAGGGAGTAAATTGGACAAAGAAAATTATTTGGTGGTGTAAAATAAACTTATCTCTTGATTGAAAGCTTCTAAACATTCAATTTTTTTCGGGACCATGCCTTACCATGTTTTTCATTAAGAAGAAGTGTGAAGACATACAAGGTTGAGGAGCACTCGGTGGATCCAAGCCTCCCCTCAACACACCGAGTGATAAAAGAAAGGAAAAAGCGACCACTCCTATCAACTCGTACCAAATGCAAGAGGTTGACTAGCCATTAAGAAGCGGCGACGGGTTGTGTTGCCGGCCCTTCTCTAAAGTTGGATGTGGAGTTGAATTTGCTACGCTAGGAGGTGGGCTAAGGTGTGCTTGTTCTCAAACACTCGAGCGTCCCGCTCAATTCAATCGATTGAAAACAAGGAAGGATGTATTTCAATTTGCTTCCTTCAATATTAATCAATTTTGGATGGCGACACGAGTGGACACGGGCGACACGAGCGGACCCAGCGGAGGCAGCAAGGACGATCCTGGTGCGAGGAAGGCGACGAGGTTTCTCCTCACGCACGAGCGACCGAAGGAGTCTCGCGCGCAGGGTACGTGGCCACGAGATGAGGGGCCGACAGGGGAGCCCCCATGGCAGAGAGCAATCTCGATTGGAATCGGATCAAACCAGGTGGGACACAGGCAAGTATCTCCTCCATCTTCCCCATCCGAGCTCTCTTCGATTTCACACCGGTCCCCATCGCCGCATCCTTCCGAGCGCGATGTGGGGAGTCGGTGAACCCTAACCCTAGGTTCGACCATATTTGGAGGCGAAGTGAGGAGGTTGGGGTGTGTGAGGTGGTGTCGATCCCGTATCCGAAGAACAACAATCTCCAGTCTAAACCCCACGAACCTTCCCTCCGTGAAGGTGCGACGGGGTGGATGACTTTGGGAGGAGACAGGAGATCCTTCGCTCAAGTTGCGCAAACTCCACCAAATCTCGGGAAGATGTATGGGAGAAGAGGTTTTGGGGCCCCAAACAGATCAGGATTTGGTAGGGGCAGGCAGGGATGGGGAGCGAGGAAGAGGTTTTGAGAGACCGAACTTCCACCTCCGTGGCCAATACAGAGGCAGAGGTGGGAGACAGGGGAATTTCGATTTTGAGGATGGAAATCGTAGAGAGTTTGGACCTCGAGCATCTAAACCCTAGGGGTGAGCAAGCAACATGCAATTGATTTCGGAAAAGGTGGGGATGAATCAGCAAAAGAGGGAGAGGAATCTCAAACCACAAGTACATAAGAATGGGGAACAAAAGCCCGAGTCTTCGCACGATCAGAGCGGAATCCGAGAACAAGCTCAACACCGGCAGTAATAGGAACATCCAATTCGGATCATTCGTGGGCAAGCAGATCGGAAACGAGGAACATGCCGAGCACGAAAACAAGCAGATGCCAAAGGGAAAACAGGCACCACAGGACAAAGAATGTATAAAGGAGGGAGATTCGGAAGAGGCATATGGAAAATATGTTGCGCAATTACGTGGGTCAGCTGCTCAAGGACAAGGATTTTTCTTCATTGATGATGTGCCATGTGAACAGGTTAACAAGGATGCTGCTACACTTGGAATCATTGAGGTCCTTCAAGGCGAGGTGACGGCTAAGCAAATTGAAAATGAGTTCAGGACTCGGCCGGGGAAGAATCCACATGGAGGTGGTATGCCAAGAAAATAGCAGACAGGAAATTCCAAATGAGGTTTCCAGCAGCAAAAAGGCTGCAAAAGGCAACACACTTTGTGGAAATGAGAATGAGGCTAGTGCAATCAGCAGTAATTAAAGTGGACAAGTGGTCCGATGATGTGAACGCAAAAGGAAAACTTGAGGAAGCCTGGTTCGAGGTGAAAGGAATTCCTATGGGAAAGAGGTCAATCCCTAATGTTTGTAGAGTAGCCTCCCTAGTGGGGTTAGCCAATCAAATAGATAAGGATAACTTGTTCAAATTTGAGTATGTGAGAATCAAAATTAAATGCAGAAATGTGAGCAAAGTTCCAGCCATAGCAGAAGGTGCAATAGGAGATGCCATATATGACTTCCACTTCCAGAGAGAGATTCCACAAGATGGCACAACTAACCCTGCAGGCAATCAATGGATAAGGAATGATGGTGTTGGTGGAGATAAGGAGCAACAAGCAACCTAAAAAACCCAAGATGGATAATACAAAACTACAAAAGGAGTTGCCTCAGTCCAACTCTATCTTGAACAGAACACAGGGGCAATCTGCTCCCCCAAGTTCATGGCAGATGCTCGGAGAGCTTACAAATCCAATGTATTACAGCTAGATGAGAAAGGAACCGATGAGGGAAAGATGAAAGGAATTATTACAGAAGATGAAATAGATAGTGAGGATGAAGGCCTTAAAATAGGGGATATGGTCCAACCCGGGAGTGATGTACTCGAATGTAGGGCAAGCTAGTAATATTCCAGAGTTCACAGAAAATGACAGAAAGTTTGGACACTTCTTGTCAATCATGACCATTCAGTGGTGATCAATGAGTATGGCTCAAACATGTTTAAATCTAGATTTGACCCTCTAGCTGCAATTGAGGCAAAGAGTGCAATTCAATCAAACAAAAAAGGGGACTCGTTGTGTGCAAATTACGTGAAAGCTTCAATGAGGTCGAATGGAAGAGGCAGAACACCTCGATGTAAACCAAGTTGAAGAACAAGAGGGGTCTCTAGAACAAGATTCATTTCCTAGTCCTTTCAAAGGAACTCAGGAAGGGCCGATGAGCTGAAATGTCTAGCCAAGAGGATGACCAAATTTTGATGGACACAGAAAAGAGGGTTGATGGACAGGAGTGCCAAGCAAAGGACAGTGGGACCGAGACGGTTGGAGCAGCAATAGACCAGGACATGGAAAAAAGGAGGAATCAATTCCTATGAAGGAATCACATCAAGGGGAAAAGCTGATCGATCAAGTTCAGATTCCCAGCAGAACACAAGAAGAAGCTCAAGGTTGGTGGGGCAAAACTTCAAGGTTGCTGAAAAAGTCGAAGAACTCACAAGGAAAAGAAATCTGGAAGGTACTAATCTTTCTAATAAGAACTCTTTCTCAGTTCTTAGTAATGAAAATTTAGTTGATAAGTCCTCCAAAATGGGCATTCAAATTAATGATATGGAAACTATCAATGTTCTTAAAGATCTGGAGATAGCTAGACACACCCTAGAAGTTAAGAGAAACTCGAGTCCGTAAAGCAACCAATGGAAGAAGTTGCAAGGCCCTTAGTGGAACAACAACTCCTTGGTTGGCAATCGATTCATCCGATGAGGAAGGATTCATTTTAGTGTCCTCTAAAAAATCTAGGAAAAAGAAAAAGAAAGTATCCTTTTGTAGAAGTAAAGAAAACTACCTGGTCTCACCTTTAGTGAGTGCAGGTGTGGAAGAGGAGATTTCCCAGATTAGCTCTAGGGAAAATCTCAGGAAAGGGAAGAAAAATAAGAAAAAAAACAATGAATGGTCTAATTTGGAACTCGTAGAGGAGTAGAAAAGAAAGGCCTCAGCCCTTTCCTCAAAAATTTAATGAATGACTATCAATTGGATTTCCGGGGATCCAGGAAACAATGAAAAAGAAGTTTACTGGAGAAATTTTTTAGAAAAGTGGATTTGCAAAAATCTTTTGCTTGGCATTGGGCACCAGCAAGGGGAAATCAGGTGGCATGTCTGTGTGGTGTAAACCTAGATAGGTTTGATGTTTTAAGTTTCAAAACAGGTGATTATACGATTGCTGCATGCGTTCATGATAAGAAACTAAAACATGTTCTTTCTCTTGTTTTTGTGTATGGTCCTGTTGGTGAGGACGGAAGAGATCGGTTCCTTATCGAACTATCTCAACTGTGTGCCCATAATACATACCTAATGTTAATTGGAGGTGATTTCAATATTATTCGATTCTGTGGTGATAAAAACAAGAATTTCAGCAACAACAAGTGGAGTGATATATTTAATAGCATCATTAACACTCATGAACTCGGGGAGCTTCATATGAACGGTGGGAAGTATACGTGGAGCAATAACGAGACAAAACCCAACCCTGGAAAAGCTTGACAGAGTTTTAGTCAATAAAGACTGGGAGACCAGGTTTCCTCTCACTACAATCTGTAAGAGACCTAGAGTCATGTCCGACCATAATCCTCTCATTCTCTCGATTGGCCAAAAGAGTAAAAACAATAAGAGGAAGCCTTTCGGATTTGAAGTGGCCTCGGCTTCATAAGGAAGGATTCAAAGAGAAAGTCAAAGAAATCTGGAATCAACAGATTCATGCCAAGTCGAGCATTGACAAATGGCTCATTAAAGAAAAGAGAATTAAAAAATATTTTAAAGGTCTGGGGTGATAAGGAAAAAGGAGATGAAAAAAAACTAAAAATAGATCTCCAAGATGAGCTATTAACTCCGGAGGCTATAGAGGAGGTACAACTCCTATCCGATATTCGATTATATCGGAAAACGGAAATTCGGAAGATGTTAATTAAAATTTTTGAGCAAGAGGAACTGTATTGGAATGAGAGATCCAATAGCAATTGGCTGCTAAAGGGTGATGGAAATACAGAATATTTCCACCGTATAGCTAATGGGAAGAAAAGGAAAAACACAATTTTTGCCCTGCAACATGAAGATAGAATTATTGAAGGAGATGAAAACCTTCTAACACATGCTACCAATTATTATAAGGAACTGTTTGGGCCGGGTGAAATGCCTACCACTCAGCTAGACCCTTCGTGCTGGTCCGAGATGGAAAGGGTTAGCAATGAAGAAAATGAAAACCTCAGTAAAAAATTTACGGAAGAGGAAATAAAAACGGTAATATTCTCTATGGAGAAGAATATCGCCTCTGCCTCGACCACATTCCGGTGGAATTCTATCGGGAATGTTGGGACATTATAAAGAATGATCTAATTTGCTTATTTGAGGATTTCTTTGACACCAAGCTCGATATTAGTAGAATGAACTATGGTGTTATCACTCTCTTGCCCAAACTCAAGGAGGCAAATATTATCCAACAAGTATAGACCAATCTGCCTCCTAAATGTAAAGTACAAAATTTTTACTAAGGTGCTAACCCTAAGGTTAGAAGAGGTAATGAAAAGAATAATTGATAGATGCCAAAATGCTTTTATTAAGGGGCGAAACATAATGGATGGTATTATGTGCCTCCATGAGATCTTACATGATACAAAATCTAAGAAGAAAGAAGGCATAGTGCTTAAATTAGACTTTGAAAAGGCCTACGATAAAATAAGTTGGGATTTTCTCGTTCGGATGTTTGGAGAGCGAGAGGTTTTTGTCCTTTATGGTGTAAGTGGATTAAAGCAGTGGTGATGAAAGGAACCCTCTCGGTGAAGTTAAATAACACCATAGGCCCTTATTTTCAGAGTGGCAAAGGAGTGAGACAAGGGGATCCCCTATCTCCTTTCTTATTCAACATTGCTGCCGACTCTTTAGCCAAAATGATCAAAATTGCTCAAGCACAATAAAATAATGGTGGGGCTGGTGCCAAACTATATAGAAAATGGGGTAATAGCCCTCCAAGTATGCAGATGATACTATTATCTCGTCTACAGGACAATGAGGAAATGGCTTTAAATCTTAAGTTAATGCTTTATCTCTACGAAGCTATGTCCGGCCTAAAGATAAATTTTCAAAAAAGTGAGATTCTGACTCTACAATATGATGAGCAAAAGACTGTGTTTTATGCAGATCTCTTTAATTGTGCTA
Organism: Chloris gayana; assembly: GCA_031894775.1. Lineage (NCBI taxonomy): Eukaryota > Viridiplantae > Streptophyta > Magnoliopsida > Poales > Poaceae > Chloris > Chloris gayana. Next base: position 1,049,274 of record JAUNZO010001800.1, read on the forward strand.
TTGGGGATTGGCCTATTAAATATCTAGGTGTGCCTGTGTCACATTCTAGACTGCATGTAGTTGACTGGACAATGTTAGATAGTAAACTAGAAAAGAGATTGGATGGCTGGCAGGGCGGCTCCTTGACCCTTGGAGGAAGGAATATGCTAATTAACACGAGCCTTTCCAGCATCCCGACTTACCACATGTCGGTGTATCTAATCCCCAAAACAAATATTAATAGGATGGACAAAGTAAGGAAAAGGTTCTTCTGGCAGGGAGGATCTTTGAAGAAAAAATACCATTTAGTCAAATGGGCAAAAATTTGCTTACCTAAGAAAAAAGGGGGACTAGGTATTAAAAACCTGGAAAAACAAAATATCAGCCTGCTGTGCAAATGGTGGTGGAAACTAGAAAGTGGAGAAGGTATGTGGCAGGAAATAGTAAAGAAAAAATACATAAAAGACAAATGTGTCTCTCAGATCAAACATAGACAAACAGATTCTCCTGTTTGGGCTGATTTACTGAAAGTTAGAGATATTTATCTCACAGGTAGAAAAATTCAAATAGGAAATGGGGAAGGAACTGACTTTTGGAACGATAAATGGTGTGGTAATTTCTCCCTCAGAGAGAAATTCCCCAACATCTATGAAATTTGTAGAGAACAATGTGTAAAGGTGTCCAAAATGGCTGCTAAAAGGTGGCAACTAAATCTGAGAAGATGGCTAACTGTTGATATGCAAGATGAGATGCGGAAACTAAGAGATACACTAATGTCAGTTGGACTGTCTGAGCAAGTAGACCGACCAATTTGGCATTTAGAAAAAGTGGCAAATTTACTGTTAGATCAGTCTATGAACTCCTTTGTAGCTCATACAACAACTGCTCTAACATGTATATTTGGAAGGCAAAGGTACCATTGAAAATCAAGATCTTTATGTGGTTAGTCAAACAAGGAGTGATTTTAACCAAAGACAATCTTGTCAGGAAAAAGTGGAAAGGCGATAAGAAATGTGCCTTCTGTTCGAAGCATGAGACAATTGAACATCTGTTCTTTAAGTGCAGTGTGAGCAAGTATGTATGGAGTATCATAGCTTGGACAGTAGGGGCGCATTGTAGACCTGAATCCTGGGATCAATATATGTTGTGGGCAGAACATCATATGCCGAATGGAGCTAAATTCCACTTTGTAGGTCTTGCAGCAATTTGCTGGGCGATCTGGAAGTTACGCAATAGAATGTGCTTTGAGAAAAAACTAATAAGATCACCTACTGAAGTTGTGTGCTATGCCTGTGTTTTTATCTCGTATTGGGCAGGACTTCAGAAGGAAGGAGATAAACAGGTGCTGGAAGCGGGAGCAAAGATCTTGCAACAGAACGCTATAAAGATTCATCCAAAGAAAGATGGAGGCCAAACTACGCAAGGAACAACAATGGCAATCAGCCGTCCTTGAAGACTGGAACCTTGTAGCCTTCCAGACAGGAAGATTTTGGAGAAGAGCATGTGACCCTGATGTTTTGGAGGGTTTATTTTTTGTAATAGATTTCAGGCTTATGCCTAGCTGGATTAGGCGCAAAACCTTGTTGCTTAGATGTTTGTAGTCCTGCTAGTAGGTTGTTTTAGATGCGGGAGACGTAAACTGGTGGTAATTTCGTTATGCAAGTAATGAAATTCCAGGGGAAACCCTGTCTTGGAAAAAAATATTAATCAATTTTCTCTTTTTATATATTGCTGCGGTTCACTTTCGGTGTCAATTTTAAACTCGGAACTCGATACGCAACACATTCCCGAGTGGTTGCACGTACAGGTGGTGGCAGGATTCAAGGATTTTCATGTACCGACTCGTTCGCGCGATCTCCACAACAAAAATGGGAAGAGGATTAGAACTAATAACTCGTAAAATGAGTTACCAAAATTACATAACCAAAACAAAGCTACATGATCGTTGCCGAGTAGAGTAGCTGCACAACTGCACAACCCCGCGTTAATTAGCACGACGCAAGCTGGTACTGCCAAGCCGCGGACCGAGTGACCGACGACAAAGTCATCATCAAGACGTGCCTCCAGGTTGCTTTCCGCCGTCGCCGTACCCGTGGGGGCCGACGGGTACGCCACGGGCGGGTAACCCGGCGGCGGCGGGTACGGCTGCGGCCACTGTTGCGGCTGGCCCATCGCGACGCCCGCGCCCGCCTGCGCGAACTGGCTCGGCGGCGGCGGGTACGGCTGCGCCGGCCACTGCGGCGGCGGCTGCCCCATCGCGACGCCCGGCTCCGCGAACTGGCCCTGCGCGGTGGAGTGCAGGTTGACGTAGGCGGCGATCGCGCTGGCCATCGCGGCGGCGGTCGCGACGGACGCCGTCGCGAAGACGCCGCCCCTGAGCATCGCGCAGCCGTAGCGGTAGGTGCGGTTGAAGCGCCACCCGCTCCGGCTCCGCGTCAGGCCGCTCGTCCCGCCGGAGTTGCGCCACGCGCCGTACACGAACAGAATCGCGGCAACCACCACCACCACCCTGGAGAACCCAAGGAACCAAATCAATCCAACTGGGCAAAATTTCAACGAGCGACACGACGCTAGCGGTGTCGGGCGCGAACTGGTGCCGTGAGGTCAGGTCAATTACCAGGCGATGATGAGGAGCGTGGAGCGTCTGCGGCCGGGCGCGGTCGAGCCGCCGCCGTAGCGGCTGAAGCTGCCGCTAGCCGCGGTGATGACGGCCATCCCCGTCAGCGCGAGCACCGCCGCGGCGATGCCGCACCCGAACGCCGCCGTGCGCCGGTACACGCAGCGCCCCCTGTCGTACCTGACGAAGGCCTGTGCTTGCCGCCGGCACAAAATCAATCAATCATCACAATCACATCAGGTGACGGCAGACCACCGTTACTCGCTTCATTGAATCGGAATGCACGCAAGAACGCGAAACTTAAAAACAGAGGTAGAAGAAGATGTGGCGTGAAGTGTTGTTCTGACCTTGGACTTGGCGCTCTCCGAGACGAACCCCAGGACGGCCGCGGCGAGGCCGAGCACGGCCACCGCCGCGCTCACCAGCACCACGCGTTTCTGCATCGTTTCGCCTCCCTGGCTGCTCTCTCGGTCTCTCGCGTACAAGTAAGAATCAGGAATGCTTCAACGACAGAGACAACGATGATGTAGGATTCTGTGGACGGGAATTTGCTCGACCAATATGAACCCCTCTCTCTCTCTCTCTCTCTCTCTCTCTCTCTCTCTCTCTCTCATGCTCTGCTACGAAGACAATTCATCGAGATCATCGCGGAATACTCTAGTAATCTGACTTGCACCACGGCACGACGCTAGTAATGAGATTAGATGGTCAAATGGTGGCTTTAGTTTATGATAACAAGATTAACTTAGCCGCGTCGCCATCGTGATACGACATCGTTGCCACTACCTATCCGTACGCCGTATGGAGCACGGACGAGGTCCATCGTCTCAAGCTAGCAATAAACTAACTCGGCAAGATAACTAATCCGTTGTCTGTCAATGTCTGAAATTCCTTTGCTTCACTCGTTCCTATATATTATTATTATTTATTTGAACACAAGAATACAGCAGACTTGTTCGGAACGGAGGCCTGTGTATTACCTAACCCTGCGAGTGACTATTACGCGGATAAGAAACGGTGCAGGTTGTGACGGGTCTAGACCCAGTTTCATACTCTCGCCGTTCCAAACATTCTCTTCACTGTAAATCTCTCTCTCTCCTTCTTGTTTTATGTGTACTCATCTTTTCCACCACTCCTTAATCTCTATGTTCAAAATAAAAAGGCCAAATTTGCTCACGGACACGTCCACTTTGTGAAATTGGCCAGCGGGCACTAGAAAAAGTCGTTTTTGCCGGCGGACATTCTGAAAATGTGGAAATTTGCCACCGGACACTGCCCCTATTAAAAAAATAATTTCAGCCAACAGATGAGAGAGAAAATTTCAGAAATTACTTGAGATGCCCTTGAGCCCAGACTCGACTAAACCAAACCCTATCCAAATCCAAACAGCAGTCACGCGTTGAACCCACGACTACGCCGTCTCCCAACTGTGCGGCTGCGACGGCGCCGGCGGCTAGACGCGCAGTACTGCAACGCCGCCGCATCTCGAAGACCCGCTCCCATCCGCCTCCCAGCAGCAGCTCACCGGTCCTCTCCCGTCCGCAAACCATCCCCTCCCCTCTCGCTGGCCCCTGCCTTCTGCATCTCGCATCTAGTTGTGGATGGGGAGTTGAGGCAGCACAAGGATGTCGCCTCGAGGACGCTTGACCGGCGTGGAGTCTTCATCAAAACCAATAAATTTGAAATGGGTGCCCGAAGGGTAAGTTTCGATTAGACCTTTCCATTGTGTCTGTTCATGTGCGATTCTCCGAGTGTGGCCTTTTCCATTGCGTTAGATTTAGGGATAGTGTTATGATGTGCTTGTTCTTTTCACTTTGTTGGTAGGATGGACCTGACATCTACATGTAGAGTTTGGATTAAGGTTGCGGCTTATGTCGATGAGAGTAGCGTGGAGTATCACGTGACGAGAGGAGATAAAATGGATTTTAGACAAGGATACAACTTGTTTCATAGATGTGATGAAAGACCTTGATGAGCACATAAAACGTGGTAGCAATCAGGATCCGACGAGTCATTGTTTGGGACAAAATCAACAACCGGTATACTCGAGATAGCCTCCGATAGTGCTTTGCTAGATGCATTCGATATGTATTGGGACGTTAGGAAGCTTCCATTGCAAGTTGTTGTAAGTGAAACCGAGTCTATGCAACCTAGTGGCAAATCTGTCTCGTGTGTGGATGAAACTATGATTGTGGGCAAAGAAGGTGGCGGTGATGAGCATGTTGGTATTACGGAGCTGGTTGTACCTGCATCGCAACATGTTTTATCCACACAGCAGAGTCGGATTAAGGAGACAAACACTAACACTGAAAAACAAGTTGGTATTCGTAATGATCCATGGGGTGAATTCGACGAGGTTGAGTATGTCGGAGTTAATGATGAAAAGGACAAGTATATCGAGCTAGTGTCGGATGATGAGGTCGAGGACCCCGACTTTGTCCCCGATTCCGATTCCGACGATGCGGATGATTTAGAAGCCAATGATCCGAAGGGTTGTGATTATCTTATGCACGTAACGGATATTGAGAATCCTAAAATTGAAGTTGGTGTCACTTTTGAAGATGGTTATACATTCAAGAGGTGCATTAGACAATATGCGAGTACTAAATGAAGTTGAACTTGCAGTTCCTTATTCCGAGGCAACAAGATATCGGGCATATTGCAAGGCTAAGAGGTGTAATTGGAAGATTCACGCATCTAGGCTGCAAGATGGAAAAACTTGGATGGTATGTACTATATTCCGAGAAATGTTATGTTTTTTTACTTTGTTTTACTTGGCTTTCCTTTGCGTCTAGTACTAATATTTTTTCTTTCCTTTTCAGATTAAGAAGATGCCACACAAGCATAGATGTATAAGCACCAGCCAATTCAATAATAACTGCATGGCAACCAAATATTGGGTTAAAGACGGGGTCATCAACAAGTTGAGAGAGGACCCAACAATTGGTGCTGCAGCTTTGAAGAAGAGTTTAGAGGAGAAATATTGTATCAAGCTGTCATATTATGTTGTTTGGGATGGTAGGCAAGCTGCATTGGATGAGATTTTGGGTGGTTGGGATAACAGTTTTGAAGCTCTTTATTCTTTCAAGGCGAGAGATTGAGAAGAAGAGCCCCGGAAGCATTGTAGAGGTGGCATATGACATTGTGAATGGGAAGCATAGGTTCAGCAAAATCTTTGTAGCATTGAAGGCTTGCATTGATGGATTCTTGCAAGGGTGCAGGCCTTATCTTGGGGTTGATTCAACCATGCTTACGAGATAAGTACAGAGGACAGTTGGCATCCGCAATTGGGATAGATGGGCACAATTGGATGTTCCCTGTTGCGTATGGTATATTTGACACCGAGACTAAAGAAAATTGGGTGTGGTTTTGTTGACGCCGGTTTTTGACCAAGGGACCCATTGTCGGCGACTATAGGTAAAAAGGGGCCGGTGGGCGAGAAGGCCGACGGCCGCTTGGGCGAGTAAAAGGTGCGTCTCTTCCGGGAATCGTGCGCGAACACCAGCGAGATGAGCATAACATTGATGGGCCCGACCCACGTTGTAAAATTAGGAATAATAGTTTAATTTTGGAAAGAGATCTTAGTCGGTTAGGAAATCGGCCCGAAGAGGGTCCGAGTAGGATTCTTTGTGCCGAGTATAAATACATACTCGGATGTAACATGTAAACTCGATTCACATCCAATACAACTTTCGGCGCATCGCCAAACCCTAATTTTCTGTCAAGTCTTTACTGTTTTCGCGCGGGATCTTCGGGGCTCCGGTCGACGACACGTTGGCTTGACAAGGTAATTATGTTGTCTAATTCTCGGCGCATTGTTCGTAATTAGATGGCTTAATTGCTAGTTATCCGGCGACCGGATCTGTTTTCGATCGGCGTAGTGAGTATCGGCCGGGATGAGTCAAGTTGACCTGGTCCGGGCTCGTGGTGGAGGTAGTTTGACTTGTCCTGCCTCCCCGTTCCAGCCTTTGCTCACGGCGCCGATTGGCTCGGATCCGGTCGTTCGAGTCACGATAGCCGCTATGAGAATTCTTTTACATCTTGGCCGATTCAACTGTGCGGATTCGGTTGACGTGTCCTGTGTTTGCCTTTGCGATAGTTGACTTGTCCTAGGCGCATGCAGCCGATTGGCTAGGGTGTAGACTTACTTTCATAGTTAAGACGTTTATGATTGTGCTTGTCCTGAATCGGCCGGGCGTGCGCGGTCGTTAGACCTGGTCCAGCCGCGTGGCATCGGTTGACTTGTCCTGTTGGAACGACTGGTCGATTTGGGATCTGTGTGGTTGTATTTGTCTTACTCGTTCTTTCGGAGTGTTTAGCCGATTGCTTATCACGTTCATTAGCTGTTTTATGTTCAATTAGTACCAAATCTGTTAAAGCTGCTTTTTGAACCCGAGTTATTAGTATGATTTTATTGATCATCATTATACATTTAGATAGATCTAAATAATTCACTACTATAATCAATGGCAAAATTGGCCGGATGCCTGATCGGCCGATTTACTGATCTAATTGATGATTAAACCATCTTTTTGCTATCAAATTAATCACATCCCATTAATAATTACCTTGTTTACATTTTATCCGATAATGCACCCTGCAAAGTCTTAATGATGTGATCGTTTACCGACGGAATCGGCTGCTAGCCACCGATCGCATGTTATGGCGTCGGCCGATTTCGTATCGTTTGTATCGCAGTTCGTTTGCCTGGCATTTAATACATAAATGGATGGGCCGTGCTGCTCCCGATCGATGGCCGATTTTGTCTATCTTACGCCGAGAATCGGCCACGGCTGCACATCGGTCTATCCGGGCCGATGACCTGGAATTTTACACCTTTTATTGTCTTTGTTGGTTTGCGGGAAAACCATCCGCACGCACCAGCGCACACGAACATCGGCGAGCCGAGCCGGTCCGTTGGGAGCACGGGGCCCTGCGTCGGCCGGGGTTTCGGTGGACTCTCCGGACGACGGTGTGTCGGCGACTTTTGACGTCAACACACTTTTTGGCACGCCCGAGTGGGACAGAAGCAACCAAGATCAAGATGTCGTACATGCAGGCGATCGGGGAGGACGGAACACCAATGGTCGATGCTGAGAATCGGCTGATTTTTGTTCCGGTTCCTCTTAGGACGGATGGCAAAGGGCATGGAGAAGTTTCGATGACAACGAGGTTTCGGCCTGGGGGAAGATGACGACGGAACAAAAGCTGCAGTACCAAGAATACCCGGCCGAAGCAATGAAAAAGTACTTTCAAGCCCTGAAAGTGACACGTGGCGAGTGGCCACAAAAGGAGACATCCCTCGGATTCTGCATCCGGAAGAACTAGACCAAATCAAAGTCCGAGAGCGCCGGATGCCAACCAACTCGGTGATATGGTCAATTCATCCGTTCATCGAGCCCTAATCAATCAATCGGGCGTGTTGACCAACACCATCGGAAATTTGATCAAGGACACGGTTGATGGCAGATCATTTATCGAAGGATATTACGGACCTGCATACACTCGGCTGTTGGCACTCTGTACGACCGATTCGGGGAATCGGCATCCGAATACTACACCGCCAACAGGGTTTCAGCCCATGTATGACATGCCACCTAACCTATGGCCTGGCAAGGACAATGCAAATGCAAGTACCGGTGCAACCCAGCCAAGCAAAGAGGATAGCGGTGATCCCAAGAAGTCGGTAACGGAAGAGGGCAACGAGGCAAGATGTACAACAGCCGGCTTCGAGTTGGGGGCACCAACCAATGTGGCAGCGGTCCCGCAGATGGCACAACAGCCCAATTTCTTCTACGTACCAAATACCGGCCCGAGTAGAATTGAGAACTCACCCACTATAGTACGGCCGATATCCGGTATTCCACGACCGACCGCATCGGGCTGGGGGACATGGATTCATGACTGGACGGCCGATCCAATCGGCCGTGAGTTATGGAATCGCTCCGCAGACATTATTCCCGGCTACTAGCACTGGGATTTCCGGGAACGGTCGGTTGATACACCCAAGCCGGGGACAGCCCAACACAGCTTATATGACGGGGACCGGATCGGCGACTCGCTGAACACGGTGATATGAATAGCCTCATGGCTAAGATCGCCGATATGATGAAAGATCGGTTCGATTTGAAGGCTAAGGAGAAAAGTGCATTGTATCGGCGACCTTACCCCGATCGGATGGATTCCGTGGCTTTACCCAATAAGTATAAAATTCCCGAGTTTTCCAAGTTTTACGGGCAAGATAACACGTCAACTATGGAGCACATCGGCCGGTATGACGCACGGCTTGGTGAGGCGTCTACTCGGGAAGCTTTGCGGGTTAGACTATTCCCACTGTCGTTGTCCGGATCGGCCTTTTCATGGTTTGCTTCGCTGTCGCCTGGTTCTATTCGAGTTGGGCCGATCCGGAGAAAAGGTTTCACTCGTACTTCTTCACGGGTATTACCGAGCTTAGTTTGTCCGATTTAATGGCGATGAAACAGAAATCGGGAGAATCGGTGACCGATTATATACGGAGGTTCGGGACTGCGAGGGGACGATGCTACAATCCGAACCTCGACGAGCAACGGTTGGCCGAGATCGCTTATGCGGGACTATTCTCCAACATCAAAGAAAAGTTTACCCCACATGAGTTTGATGGGCTGGCGCAGCTGACACGTAGGGCGGTTGGCCGAGGAAGAAAATCTCCAGCTCACCAGGAATCGGCGGTATCGGGTAGCTTATGCTGATTTCGACGGTGAAGATGATGAAGAGGGAATTAATGCAGTTGAGTGGACTAATAATAAACGGCCGATATTTTCTCCGCATGTCAATCCTAAGGAGAGAAAATATGATTTTGATTTATCTAAGGCCGACGAGATATTTGATCAGCTGCTGCGGGAAAAGAAAATTCAACTTTCACCTCATCACAAAATTCCTACGCCGGAGGAATTGAAGAAAATGGCTAAGTGGTGCAAGTGGCATGGAAATTCACATCATAACACCGTTGATTGTTATGCTATGAGAGATGAGATCCGGAAGGCGATTGACGAGTGGGATATTGCGAGCAGCCGATGTGAAGAAGAAGATGAAAGTTGATGGGCACCCTTTCCCTGCTAATACAATGTACATCAATACCATCGGTGGTGGATCAGCTGGTTTCATACGCCGATATGAGAGGAAGAGGGAGAGGGAAGAAGGAGATCAAGTGGCACGTGAACGAGGAATCTATCGATCAAAGTCAGCGAGTACGAGCAAAGCGTGATCCGCCGAGAAGATTTTGACCCACACTCGGGATTGTCCTTTCTTTCGATCTGCTTGGGACCGAAACATGAAGCTTCCATCTATCGAGAACTGTCCGAGTGCACCGGCCGGGAAGAGTATCGTGACGTCGGGTTGTCAAGTTACCGGGGACGGCCGATTGGTCGCAACTATGAATCTCGACAATCGGCCCCCGGAAGAGCAATCGACTACGATCATGGATATGATGAACGAAGATACGTAGTGCCAAAGAGAACCTCTGTTCACGATCGGCGGGGCCAATCAATGATGAAGAAGAGTTCGATTACCAATACCATGAAGATTCGAGAAGTGATCAAACGGAGAACGAAGGTCGGTGGTGCCCCGGTGGTTTGCTCGAGCAAAACCCAAAAGAGGAGGCTTCAAAGAATGCGTTGTCGGGAAATCAAGGGTAGACGCCATTACGAGAGATGACCAAGATGATGAGCCCAAGCCCAAGAAGCAATGGAGGCCGAAAGTGCGGTCTCGGGTGGTACGGGCTGAAGCCGCGGTGAATATGATGTCACTAATGCCCGGGATTGTCGGATCGGCCGATGAAAATTCGGCCGAAGAAGAACCGATTGGGGAGATTTCGGAGACTCCGTGGACGCCGAAATCAGCGGTATTTGATAAGCCGGTCAATTCGGATCATTTGCATCTCAAGGCATTGTACATTAGCGGCTACGTCAATGGGTCGCCGATGAGGAAAATGTTGGTCGACGGAGGAGCGGCGGTCAACGTCATGCCGATTACTACATACCGCAAGCTCGGGAAGACACCGGAAGAAATGATGAGGGCTAATCCGACGCTCAAGGATTACGAGCGGGAGAAGCCAAGATGTGCGTGGGGCCGCAATAATGGAGATCATCGTGGGCAGCAAAACCATACCCACCACTTTTTTCATCATTGACGGGAAAGGTGCATACACAACTTTGTTAGGAAGAGGCTGGATTCATGCCAATTGTTGCATCCCCTCAACCATGCACCGGTGTTTGATTCAATGGGTCGGCAACAAGGTCGAAATCGTGCGGGCCGATGAGTCCGTAACTATTGCAACCGCCGATTTCGAGTTTGCTGGTCTAGAGAGCTTGCCTTGTTTATCGGGCACGTATTGGGATGCGGAGGCCATAAACATCACGGATGATGGAGTTATTGTGACCGGAGGGTCGGGTACCCCCGGCTGCTCCGATGGGCCCCACGGAAGAATTGACGGACAATCGGCCGATCGATATACACACCGAAGACATGGTGAGTCGGCCGATTGATGAACCGGAAGACGGGAAATTAGGCCACGGTTTTGTGTCGGCCGATGAATTAGAAGAAGTGGATATAGGGGATGGAGACAAGCCTCGGCCGACATATATTAGCAAGAAATTGTGTAAAGAAGTAAGAGATGAATTGGTGGCCTTATTGGAAGAATTTAAGGATTGTTTTGCTTGGGATTATAGCGAGATGCCTGGACTCGGCCGATCGATTGTTGAACATCGGTTGCCCACTAAACCCGGATATCGACCATATAAGCGAGGGGCTCGGAAGATTGACCCTAGGTATTATGAAGCCGTCAAAGAAGAGATTATCGGATTGTATGAAGCCGGCTTCATCGGGCCATGCCGATATGCGGAGTGGGTTTCTAGTATTGTGCCGGTGGAGAAGAAAAATGGAAAGATGCGGGTCTGCATTGACTTCGGGAATTTGAATAAGGCAACTCCGAAAGATGAGTATCCAATGCCAAACGCCGATTTGTTGGTTGATGCAGCCGCCGGCAACAAGATTTTGAGCTTTATGGATGGAAATGCTGGGTATAATCAGATTTTTATGGCCGAGGAAGATATATCGAAAACGGCGTTCGGATGCCCGGGGCGTTGGGATTATATGAGTGGGTTGTTATGACCTTCGGCTTAAAAAATGTCTGGTGCCACGTATCGAGAGGGCCATGAATTTTATATATCACGATTTGATCGGCCGATTGGTGGAAATTTATATTGATGATGTCATGGTGAAATCAAGATCGGTTGGAAGTCATGTGGCTGATCTCGGGGAAGTGTTGAAGAGGACAAGACAATACGGATCGAAGATGAACCCTCTCAAGTGTGCGTTTGGTGTCTCGAGTTGGACAATTTACGGGGTTTATTGTGCATGAAAAGGGAATTGAAGTCGGCCCTAAGAGTATTGATTCTATCGAGAAAGTTGGAACCGCCGACGAACAAGACGAAGCTCCGAGTCCACGATCGGCAAGATTAATTTTATTAGGCGATTTATCTCAAACTTGTACGGCCGACTTGATGTGTTTACGCCATTATTGAAGCTCAAGGCCAGTCAAGAGTTTCGGTGGGAGCCGATCCATCAAAAGGCTTTAGAAGATATCAAGAAATATTTGGTGTCCCCACCGATGATGGTTCCGCCAAAGTCGGGCACACCCTTTAGGTTATATTTATCGGCTGATGATAGGTGCATCGGCTCGGCATTGACTCAAGAGCGGGAGGGAAAAGAGCGGGTCATATTTTATCTCAGCCGCAAACCGATTGATGCAGAAACACGGTATCCGAAGTGGAAAGGTTATGTCTCTGTCCGTATTTTTCATGCACGAAATTAAGGCATTATCCGTTGGCCGAAGAATGTACTTGTCGTTTGCCGGGCCGATGTCGTAAAGTATATGCTATCGGCTCCGGTCCCCAAAGGCCGGTTGGGCAAATGGATGTTGGCAATTGCGGAGTTTGATTTAGGCTATGAATCGGCCAAAGCGGTGAAAGCACAAGTATTGGCTGATTTAGTGGTGCAACACGGTGAACACTCGGCCGGATATGTTGAACCGGTGCCATGGACGGTGTTCTTTGATGGTTCGATTTGCAAAGAAGGAAGTGGAATCGGCTTGGTTGTTGTGTCGCCTCGGGGGCAGTACGTGGATACTCTATTACAGTAGAGGCGTACACCAACAACCAAGTCGAATACGAGGCGATATTGAAAGGATTGGAATTACTCATCGATGCCGGGGCTGATTTTGTGGAAATTTTCGGAGATTCCTTGTTGGTTGTGAGTCAGCTGGCCGATGAGTATGAGTGTAAAGATGAAATATTGTTGCAATATCATAGAAAGTGCCAGAAGTTAATGGAAAGGTTCAAGTGTGTTAAAGTCAGCCATATACCAAGAGAGCAGAATTTTGAAGCAAATAACTTGGCTCGACTAGCATCCGGATATCGGCTCGCCGAAACGACTTAGAGATAGCTGATATTGAAGAAGCCGATTGGCGCACGGAAATTCGAAAATTTTTGAGCAATCCATCCCAACCTACGGATAAGAAGATAAGATATAAAGCTTTGAAGTATGTTCGTTGGATGATCGACTATTTTTCAAGACAATTGATGGGGTGCTTCTCAAGTGTATTGATGACACCGAGGCAAAAGTGGTAATGAGCGAAGTACATGATGGGATTTGCGGAACGCATCAATCGGCCCATAAGATGAAGTGGCCGTTGGTATTTCTTACGTCACGAATAAATCCGCAAGCGCACGGAATACCGTTGTAGCACTTCACCGGAAGTATTCCAAGGTATCGTATTTATATCCGCAGGGAACGGAGTATTTCTGCAACAAGGTTAGTTTACCCAAGGACAACCAAGACAACGTAGCAAAATAGGGTCGAGAGGGTGACTCTTATCTATTTATCCTTTAAAGGTAGACGAACGCAAGCTAGACTTGTTTACTTCGGGCACCGTCTTAGGCTTGGTCCGCCAAGCCACTCCGGTCTACGAAAGCTCTACTATGTACCCGAACGTGGAGGGTTCCTTTGGATGACAGAGGCTGTCACTTCCTGCCACCTACCTCTACAAACCGTGGGGCACACGAGCAAACAAAGGCGATCTCCGGCCCTAGACACCACGTCTATGCTATTGACCACTACTCTAGCCTCGGCCTAGAGCCGAGTTCGAAAGCTAGAGCACTTCTTGCGAGCGATGATCCCGTAAACAAGTATAACAAGAATTACGTCTAACACAAAGATATGTCACGATAGATAAGTAGATCACCACGTATAAATCACCAAAAAAAGTGTTTACACGCCAAGGTAAAAGAAAAGGAAATACTACTCCACTTTGCAAAAGGGAGGAACACTCCTTCCTCTTCCTTGCCCTCTCTCCTATTCTACTAAAATACAAGAGGCCCTTGGCCTAAGGATGAGAATTTTGTCTTGTATCTTGATGTTGGTGGTGTGTTGAGAGAGGGGGTGTAGCCCTTTATTTATAGCCTTGGAAGGTCGGCAACTTGGAGGCGGTTCCGGACGTCGGTGGCATTAATTGCAGGTGGAACCGACCTCCGGACGTCGGTGACAAACCGCCGGAGAAAGATGGGCCGGGGGGCCCACTGTCGGTTCGGCCGAACCCACTAGGGTGGTTCGGCGAGCCGCCTGGACTCCCCGGGCTTGATTCTTCTCTGGTGCCTTCCACTGGCTGTGTACTGGCCCAATCCACTTGCTTGGTTTGATGTTGAGGCTCTGTTTTGTGGTTTTGGGCTTTTGGACTATATTCTTTAGTCCGGGAAAATCCGTCGATTGCAAAGTCCATGTTTCGTGCATGTTTTCCCCTGTTTTCATATGAATTGCACTGCATTCATAATTTCACCAAGACTAGTGGAATTTGTTAGAAATAATCCCTATGTCTATTCTTGGTGATGGTGTTTGATTCAAAAAGATGCAACATGTTGACGGTAAAATTGGACCATAAGGACCGTCAACAAGACCCCCACACTTAGCTCTTTGCTCGTCCTCGAGTAAAGGTGGGAGCGTAAGTTGAGAGATCTCTCCCCTTAGAGACACTGCACACATGTTATTACAAGCCACACCGTTTTACTTGTGAACATGACGGTGGCTAACATGCAATCTTGGATGATTGATAAGTGGAACAGCTCATGACTCAAGTCACTATACTTTTGCTCACTAAGCACCTTGGGTTGAAAGTTTTGAAAATAAACAACATGACTCCCGCTCCTCTTCGATTCTCTTGAATCGCTCAAAAAGTGTTTTCCTCACCAAGGCATTGTGTTGCCTCTCTTTTTCCTACTTCTTAGGCTTGTATGTGGAGCTCGGTAGGGAATGAGAGAGGCATACTTGTATCACAAATATTGCTAAGCCAAAAGAAAGGATCCATGGAGAAGCCAAGTCATGTAACCTTGATCAAGAAGTGCGTGTGTGTATGGATATGAAAAAGTGACAACTCCTATTGCAATTGACCTCTCTTTATTTTGCATTTTCGAGACATGGCTATCTTTTTATTTTCTTTCTTTTTTTTCTTGCTCTATGCTTGAGCATCTCTTTTCTTCTCTCTTTTTCATTGCTCATCTTTGTGAGCTTTCTTTTCATTGCTCATCCGTGTGAGCTTTTACATAGCCATGTCTCGTTTATGCGTGATTGAGAGAGGTAAAAAGAGGTGCAAACGAGGAGTGTCTTTATTTTGGTGGGGTGCTAGCTCCTAGTGTAGGAGTTTAGCCCTGGTGGAGTGTACGTGATCTTGATCAAGAGAGCATGACAAGTTTCTCTCTAGGGTCACTCAATTTTGGTAAAGCTCATTGCAATCACAAGCAGCATATGTATGTAAGTTTTGCAAGGTATGATCATCATATGGCATTGGTAGGAATTTTTGTATCAAGAGAGGAGCATGAAGCCATGGTATTTTTGTTTTGTGAAATAAAATTCCCAAGGACTCGGTAAGCTAAGCATAAGATCATTTCGTCGAGCCATATCACACTTGCCAATAATCTAGAAAAACATGGGTCCTATGGATTTGATTATTTGTTCACGGGCAAGTGGTGATGAAGCGAGTAATAAAAAGTGTGCAAGATCATCATGAGAGCATTAGGGAGAGACTTGGGAAAAGGTATTCAAAAGAAATCTTCCCAAGTTTTAGTTGGTCAAGTTTTAGTAATTGTTTTTCGCGTCTCGGAATGAACTTGACAAATAAAGTAGGCAAAAAGGAAGTGTGGGAAACAAACTCAAGTGCCACGAGGAAGCGAGGGCTGAGTGGGACCCACCAGGGTTCGGCCGAACCACCCTTGTGGGTTCGGCCGAACCGGCTCAGGCCCCACCGGTGCTCTGTTTCGCAGTTTGTGCTTGTGTTGTTTTCCTCGTGATGTTTCTGCGCGCTACGCATGTGTTTGTCTTTGCTTTCCGCGATGTCCCCCCACACTTGCCTTTTTGCCTGTTTTCTTCAAAATAGACAAAGATATTTCGAAACAAAACTTGCTCTACCGGTAAGGGAAGACCGGGGAGCATTAATATGATTAAAAATTTAAAAGAGCAGGCGCATTGCAATCTTGAGGAATTGAAAAATGATTGAAAAAAAGGAAATTAAACTAAATGCGCTCGCGGGAAATGATGAACGCGGGAAGGTTCATTTTAAACGTCGTATTCGTCCTCCTTCCCGCGTCCTTGAAGAGACGCTTGATCTTGGAGTTGGTGCTGCGGCGATGGCTCGCCTCGGGCATCCTTCAAGTCTTCAATAGCGTCTTTGATCTCCGCGACATTATCACGTAGGCGTTCATGGGCTTCGCGGAGATCAACGTGTTTAGCGAGGAGGATTTGGTAGGGGCTTTTTTAGGAGTTTTCTCCTCCTCGCTTTCATACATTCCCCCTGCCCTCTTGATGGGAGAGGGAGAGAGACGCCTCCTTATCCTTTTAGGAGGAGTGTCGCCCACGGATTCGCGGGCGTTTCTCTTTCCGCCGAGGTGAGCGGCGGGATGAGCTGCTTTCCGCCACCGCGGATTCCCTTGATCTTGAACCTCTCGCCGGGCTTCTTGATGGGGCTAGGCAGGTTGCGCCCTCATATTGATGGTGCACCACCTGCCCGCTCTTGGTAGCGAGGGTGCCGACGTACTTCTCTCCGGGAGGGAGAGCGTTGTCGGCGGCGTCGGCGTTCTTCTTCTTGGGGGTAGATTTCCCCTTCTTTTGGCGAGGTGCCACGGCAGCGGGAGAGCTCTTGGAGGGTGTTCTTGCTGCTGTGGGTGGAGGTTCAATAGCGAGCGGTAGATCATGGATCATCAAGGCTTGCTCGCTGGGAATGGAGACATGATCAAGGATGTCTTCGAGGCCGACTTGGCGGCAAAGCTCGCTGGTGGTGACGGAGACGTCGAGGCTTGGGATGCTACTCGTCCATGGTGCTTGGGCAAAAGCTTTTTTTGTGCGAAAAGGACAAGGTGGAAGAAAGGTGCAAGGGAAAGATGAAAGAAAACACCTTCATTTATAGATAAAAGCATGGAAAGAATTAATTTGATTTTTCCCGCAGCATGGAAGGCACTAAGCGGGGAGATTTGATCTTGTGACCGTTGGAGACAAAAGATGAAAGAAAAAAGTGACCGTTTGGGGTCGTATCTGGTTCGGCCGAACCAGCAAGGGGGTTCGGCGAACCGTATCTTGGGCCCTCTCGGTCCCCTTCTTTTCTCGGTTGATTGCTTGCTAAAATTATTTCAGGGAAAGAGCTACTACGGGATATAGATAAGAAAGAGCTATCATGAGAGAAAATTTAAATTAATCAAGTGCATGACATTAAATTCTTTATCTTTATCGGGCTCGAAATAAATTTTAAGGCGCTGACCATTTACCTTAAATATTTTACCTTCGTCGTCTTGAAGTGTGATTGCTCCATGTGACGAGGTGTCAATAACCGTGTATGGTCCGTCCCATTTACTTCTTAATTTTCCATGCCCGAAGAGTTTCACCCGTGAATTGAATAGCAAGACCTTATCTCCAACCTTAAATACCTTTATCTTTATCTTTTTGTCGTGCCACCTTTTTGTCCTTTCTTTGTATATAGCTGAGTTGTGGTAAGCTTTGTCTCTCCATTCTTCTAACTCAGCTATCTCCATTTTTCTTTTGCGTCCGGCACCATTAAAGTCCATGTTCCATTTCCGGATGGCCCAATACGCTCGGTGTTCCATCTCGACGGGTAAATGACATGTTTTCCCGTACACGAGCTGGTATGGGGACATGCCTATGGGTGTCTTGTATGCTGTACGGTATGCCCATAGTGCATCGGGTAGCTTGTCCTTCCATCCCTTGACGGTGCGTTGAGGGATCAACTCATTTTTATCATTATGGACGACCGTCATTCCTCCTTTCTTGGGTACGACCTGCACTTGGACTCACCCACTCGCTGTGTGGAACAGGATAGATAATGCCAGCATGTAAAAGTTTTAAGACCTCCTTTTTAACGACCTCCCGCATCGCATTGTTCAACCTCCTTTGAGGTTCCCTAGATGGTGTACTATCGGGGTCTATGGGAATGCGATGGGTGCAAAGAGCGAGGCTGATTCCCTTGAGGTCTCCAAGCGAGTACCCAAAAACGGAGTGATGTTTTTCTAGCACGGCTAAGAGTTTTGCAGTTTCCTCCTCCGAAAGCTTGTCACTTATGATGACAGGGGTTTCGGCATTTCCGTGAAGAAAAACGTAGCGCAAGCCTGGTGGAAGAGTTTTGAGCTCTACGGGAGGTGGCGTAGGTGTAAAAGTTTCCGCCGAATCATCCTCTTCTAAAATGAAATCAAGAGCATCTTCATCCAAGGATGATTCGGGGTTTTCATGAGGAAAAATTGCCATAACCTCCTCCATGCATTCTTCTTCCACAAGCGGCTCCTCGGCAAAAGAGTTTTGTGCATGAATGATAGGAAGAGAAAAAGTTTTCTTGCCGAGGGTGAAGTCTAAGGTTCCTGAAGGTGATATCCCTAAGAAAAGCTTTTCTATGGGATGACCGACCAAAACATCGAAATCCGGGATTCCGAAAACGTGAAAGTCCAAGGAAACCTCTCGCTTCATTACGCTTAATGCAAACATCTCTAATGATCCCCAAACTCTCAAAAAATTGCCCCGGTGGAGCTTTAAGGAGTTTGTCGGAAGGTGCCCATGTCTCGTTTCCAAATAAAGTTGAAGCAAAAGATTCGGACATGATGTTGGCACCTACTAGAGGATTATAGAGAACATCTACCATTACTCCCCGAATTGAGCCACGAATGGTTGATCTAGGATGATCAAGTCGAAGAACTTCCGAAGAAAGTTCGTTTTCCATCAACCATTCATCGCTCATAATTGCTGTCAACTTCCGAACAGTTTTTACGAGAAGAGATTTTTCAATAGGTTCGGGGTTGGTGCAGGAGTGCTTGGTTTCTTTTGATAGGAGTAGTTCAAGGTGTTTCCAAAATCTTCAAAAATTTCTTCCTTGAACTCAAATGGGAAATCAAGAGGTTCATCTTCCTCTATCATTATTCTTGTGTTAGATGAGGACTCGAGTGCTAGGTGCTCCATCATGGGCACCAAGTGTCGTGTCTCTTGCACAACGAGTTCCTCATCTTCCGACTCCGGCTCTACGAGTAAGTCGGCGGAAAAAGGTGTGTTTTCCACAATTCGATCCAAAAGTTCGTGTGCTTCCGCTATGGTCTTATGAGAAAAAGATCCACCCGCGGCCGTGTCAAGATAAAGTGCGGTATCGTTGCTCAATCCCGAATAAAAGTGTTGTAATAAAACGGGTTCGGGGAGCAGTAATTCTGGTCCGGAGTCCGTTAGAGAACGGAACCGAATCCATGACGCACTTAAGGTTTCCTTTTCTTCTTGTCGAAAGCCTATTATTTCCGCTCGTAGAGAAGTGATATGAGATACGGGGAAGAATGCTAGACAAAATTTGTCTCGCAATTCTTTCCAATCACCGTTCACTCTCTTAGCGGTGTAAGTGTACCATTGCTTCGCCTTCTCATTGAGAGAGAAGGGAAACAACTTCCACTTCAATGTTTCTTGTGTCATGCCATGGATCAATCGGCATGAACACAAATGTTCAAACTCTCGCAAGTGTTCATAAGGATTTTCATGTTTAAAACCCGAAAAGGATAAACCTCTAATCATCGAAATGTAATCGGGGAGAACTCATAGCCAGGTGAAGAAATAGGTTGTGATGATGATGGTGGCTCTAAGAGTTCACCCCGTGGAGTGGAGAAAGATTGGATGGTTGGGTGTGACTCCATGATATGTTTTTGTGAAATTTTGAATGTAAGGAAAAAATAAAAACAGAACGGTAAGTAAGATAGATTACGAGGGCAAACCCGATTCGTTACAAAGATAACAACCGTTCCCGGCAACGGCGCCGTAAATGCTTGTTGGTATTTCTTACGTCACGAATAAATCCGCAAGCGCACGGAATACCGTTGTAGCACTTCACCCGGAAGTATTCCAAGGTATCGTATTTATATCCGCAGGGAACGGAGTATTTCTGCAACAAGGTTAGTTTACCCAAGGACAACCAAGACAACGTAGCAAAATAGGGTCGAGAGGGTGACTCTTATCTATTTATCCTTTAAAGGTAGACGAACGCAAGCTAGACTTGTTTACTTCGGGCACCGTCTTAGGCTTGGTCTGCCAAGCCACTCCGGTCTACGAAAGCTCTACTATGTACCCGAACGTGGAGGGTTCCTTTGGATGACAGGGCTGTCACTTCCTGCCACCTACCTCTACAAACCGTGGGGCACACAAGCAAACAAAGGCGATCTCCAGCCCTAGACACCACGTCTATGCTATTGACCACTACTCTAGCCTCGGCCTAGAACCGAGTTCGGAAAGCTAGAGCACTTCTTGCGAAGCGATGATCCCGTAAACAAGTATAACAAGAATTACGTCTAACACAAAGATATGTCACGATAGATAAGTAGATCACCACGTATAAATCACCAAAAAAAGTGTTTACACGCCAAGGTAAAAGAAAAGGAAATACTACTCCACTTTGCAAAAGGGAGGAACACTCCTTCCTCTTCCTTGCCCTCTCTCCTATTCTACTAAAATACAAGAGGCCCTTGGCCTAAGGATGAGAATTTTGTCTTGTATCTTGATGTTGGTGGTGTGTTGAGAGAGGGGGTGTAGCCCTTTATTTATAGCCTTGGAAGGTCGGCAACTTGGAGGCGGTTCCGGACGTCGGTGGCATTAATTGCAGGTGGAACCGACCTCCGGACGTCGGTGACAAACCGCCGAGAAAGATGGGCCGGGGGGCCCACTCGTCGCTCGGCCGAACCCACTAGGGTGGTTCGGCCGAACCGGCCTGGACTCCCCGGGCTTGATTCTTCTCTCGGTGCCTTCCACTGGCTGTGTACTGGCCCAATCCACTTGCTTGGTTTGATGTTGAGGCTCTGTTTTGTGGTTTTGGGCTTTTGGACTATATTCTTTAGTCCGGGGAAAATCCGTCGATTGCAAAGTCCATGTTTCGTGCATGTTTTCCCTCGTTTTCATATGAATTGCACCTGCATTCATAATTTCACCAAGACTAGTGGAATTTGTTAGAAATAATCCCTATGTCTATTCTTGGTGATGGTGTTTGATTCAAAAAGATGCAACATGTTGACGGTAAAATTGGACCATAAGGACCGTCAACGAGTGGCTGCTAAGGCGAGCTGGTTATTATCGGCCGACAATGTTGGCCGATTGTTTCAAATATTACAAGAGTTGCCAAGATCGCGAGAAATTCGGGCCTATACGAGGGCGCCCGCATCGGCTATGAATCCAAGTAATCAAACCTTGGCCGTTCGGAGGATGGACCATGGATATGATCGGTCGGATAAATCCAGACATCGAGCAAAGGGCATCGGTACATATTGGTAGCTACAGATTACTTCAAAAAATGGGTTGAAGCAGCGCCCTATCGTAGAGTTTCGACGGCCGACGTGATAACGTTTGTTAAAGAGCATATTATTTATAGGTTTGGGATTCCGGAGACAATCACAACAGATCAAGGATCAGTATTCACGTCGGACGAATTTCAATCTTTTGTCGATGAGATGGGAATTAAGTTGATTAATTCATCGCCGTATTATGCCCAAGCCAATGGACAAGTCGAAGCGGCGAATAAGAGTCCGATCAAGTTAATCAAGCGGAAAATACAAGAGTATCCTCGTAAATGGCACATGAAATTGATGGACGCTTTGTGGGCTTATCGTATGTCACGGCATGGAGCTATGCAAGTTGCGCCGTATCAGCTGGTATATGGGCACGAAGCCGTATCGCCATGGGAGACGACTACCGGCTCCGGAAGGATTGAGTTGCAACAAAAGCTTTCGGCCGATCAAGTACTACGGATTGATGATGGATGAATTAGAAGATGTAGTACAAAATCGGCTGGATGCATTGGAGAAAATAGAGCAGAATAAAGCAAGGGTCGCCCGCCATTATGATAAGAAGGTTGTGCATAAACAGTTTAAAGAGGGTGATTTGGTCCGGAAGCTTAGGATGCCGATCGGTGTGAAGGACAATCGGTTTGGTAAATGGTCGCCTAATTGGGAAGGACCTTATTTGATTAGCCGATCGGCACCGGGTAATGCATATATTTTGAAAGAGTTAGAAGGGGAAGAATTCGGCCGAGCACTTAATGGAAAGTATTTGAAGCGAGTATTATCCTAGTATTTGGATTAACTCATAGT
Source organism: Chloris gayana (assembly GCA_031894775.1). Classification (NCBI taxonomy): domain Eukaryota; kingdom Viridiplantae; phylum Streptophyta; class Magnoliopsida; order Poales; family Poaceae; genus Chloris; species Chloris gayana. Next base: position 1,071,549 of record JAUNZO010001800.1, read on the forward strand.
GTTCGGCCTAAAAGTGACTACAGCCGATGTCGATGCACATCGCCTTGAGACGGCCGATACGAGAGTATCGCCCTTAGCCCAAAAAATATATGAAAGTAAGACGGAGGAAGTCACCGATAAATTAGCCGATGTTTGAACATCGCCTTCGGATGGCCGATATGATTGTATATCGCCCTTAGTGCAAAAAAAAAATGTTTACAACCAAAACTTTGTTCAAAGTCCTATTACACCTAAGCATAGTCAACGGCCTCGGCACGGGACAGAAGTCTTGGACAGCGAGATAGTGCGCGGGCCGGCGTGGAGTCGAGTTTGGCCATGACCAATAGGTCATCCTCGATGGGGCCGACATCGGCTTGCGCCGCGGCGACCATCTTCTCGGCCGTTTGAATGGCTTCGTCCGTCGTCTTCTGCCGAGCCGCCACATCGGCCGACAACCGTGCAATAGTAGCTTCCAAGGCCGCCGCCGCTCCTCCTTGAGAGCCGGCGATGCTCTCAAATCGGCAATCTCCTGGTTGATTGCTTGCAGTTCATCCTGCCGATTTGAGAGTTGCTCTTGCATCTCCCGGGTCTTCCGGACCTCCTCCTCGGAGCGCTTGATGGAGTTATCGGCGAGTAACGCAGCTTGCTGCTGCTCCGCATGGCGAGCCAAACGCCGCCGGGCACGAGTGAAGTCCAGTTGCCGGTACTCCATGTATGCCACGCGGTGCGGAGCATCGCGCACATCCTCCGGGAGTTCAGTCCGGACCTCCAAGTACCGGGCCCTTATGGGTTGTGCGTCGGCCACCAAGCGATCAACGGAAGAGGCCTCAAGCTCGCGCGCGATTTCGGCCATGGTGGTAAGACTAGAAGCGAGATACCAAAATCGGCGCGGGACGAGGGAAGCTAAGCGCCCGGAATACCAAGGAAAATAAGGTGAAGTTAATAATCGGAAGCAAATCAAGAAAATAAAAAGGAGATAGTAAAAACAAACCTGCGAAGCGTCGATGCGAAGTGGCCGGACGTCTATCGGATGAGCCATTGAACCCACAGGTTCGTGTGTTTCAATCAGCTCTCGGCCGGCCGATCCCCTTTCAACAGCAGCATCCTCGGAGGCGGCATCGTGCACATGGCCAGCTTGTTCGATATCGGCGGGCTCATCGGCGAGCTCATCGGCAGCAGTGCTCGCAAGAGAAGCCGCGGGCGGCTCCTGGCCGGCCGATTCTTCGTCGCAGCGGTGCCTTTGGGAGAAGCCGTGGGCGACACACGGCCGGCTTGTTCAACTTCGGCGGCAACATCGGGAGACGCGAGCCGATCCGAGTGAGTTGGGGTTTCCGTAGGGTTCGGATCGGCCCGGCTTGGTATGACTTTAGGCTCCGAAGCTCGTTTGAATCGGACGATCGGTGTCGGCGTCCGGGCTGGTGGAGGAGTTGATAGGCGGATCGGCCTATCGAGCGTCGGTGTCCGAGCACGAGGAGGAAGAACCGCCGATTCCTGCAAAGAACTCATAGTTAGACTATGTAAAGTAAAGAGGGAATCGGCGATCATGCAATAATAACCCGACGCGGCGGAGATGGGTCGTCGAAGTAGTCCGGGTCGGACGGGCGCGCAGATCGCTTTAACAGCGCGCGGTGGCGCTTCGGGGCTTGAGTCGGCCTTACGGCCGGCACATTAGCCTTCCTCTTTCGATGGCGGCCGTTTTAGTCTTGGCCTTGCGGGCAGCTGGTGCCCTCGACTCATCGCCGCGAAAGCTTGGGCGGGAGTGCGATCGGTGAAGGCGATATTTGGAGCAATTGGGCTCGGCATCAAGTATGCAATTGGCCGGCCACCGATACTCGGGTCGGCGGCTCCTCCGTGTCCGATCGAAAAGGAATATACAAGGGTGAGCATTTGGAGCGGCCGATTTCGTCAACAAAATCGGCCTTATAAAAATAAATCGGCTACACGTACCTCGGCGAAAGCTTCCGTCAGGACTAAACCGGAGAAGAAGGAGGCGGTGTTCCGGCCGCGGAGGTGCCGGTTCCATTCGCCCCACCAACGGTCGAAAAGGCGGGTACTCCGAGGCACCGGGGAAAATCCGGTTAAGTCGCCGGTGATGACATCGGCGGTGCGGCCGACGAGCCAATTCCACCGGATGGCGTTGTCGACGACAGTATCGCGCCTTTATTTGCCCCACATAGAAGAGACCGGGGGCAACCGGCCGAAACCGAGTTGGCGGGCCGCCACCGACGGGTGGTAGAACTCATAGGAGCAGAAAGCCTTGCTCCCGGCAATGAGTCCCGTCGGCAGCGGACGAGGGCGGAGGCAGGTGGTAAAAATCTTGACCGCTTCCGCGTCGGCCGTCGGGAAGGTGGGGTCGATCGAGAAAGGAGTGTCATACCCCTTCTCGAAGAAATCAATGTACGGGTACCAATCCGTACTTTCGTTGTTGAGGCCCTTGTAGAGGGCGGCGAACCAATATGCCAAGGTGTCATCCGACATGGCCGCCCCGGTGCCATGGACAACGCTTCCCGAAAGAGATACATCGGCCGGATCGGGCGTGGCCGATTCGGCATGATTGCCGGGGAAGGTGAGGACACCGAGGTCCGGATCGATGGCCTTGGTGGTATGAAGGGACAACCACATTTGGATGAACCACCAAGGGCCTCCCGTGTTCTTGACCGATCGGCCGGAGCGCAACTCCACCGAGACCTGGTGAAGGAGGAGGTAGGCCGATCCCGTAAGATACTTGCCCATAGGAAGGGCATAGCTGTCGGCCGAGTACATCGGCCATCGGCAGGAAGTTGTTTGTGGGGCTTACGCCGACCCCACGGAAGAAAAAGTGGTCAAGCCACATGTTGAGGAAAGCAACGTGCTCGCGGCGATCGACCGAGCCGTGCCCTTTGTTGTAGGTCCGGATATAGACCTTCCAACCCCCGGTGTCCTTGGGATTGATCCGGTGGGTGGACTTGATGCGGATGGCGTCCGGGGTGGCCTCCGCCGTGATATTCAAATCGGCCAACATGACCGTGTCCAGGAGGGTCATGGTAGCCGGGCCGTGCCCGAACATGAAGCGGTTCAGGGCATCCGACCGCGAGATAAGAAGCGGCCGCTAGCAATGGTTCGTTCTTGTGGTGATCGGCTAGAGAGAGTTTGATGGCATGGGCGATGCCGATATTGGCCCAACCTTGCCGATGGGCGGCCGATACCCGGTTATACCAATCCCGCCACCCTGCGACAGAGTCGGCCATGACCTAAAGCTCACCGGACCACTCGGCCGATAATGGAGATTGTTGCCGAAACGGGACCCGGTTCGTTTCGGCACGGATGAGATCCGTGGGGTCCGGATCGCCCATGGGGCCCAAGAAGAAATGGGTCGGGATGTTAGAAGGGATGACGATTTGGTTCCGGATCTCCTAAAAACAAGGAATAGGGCTAAAATGAGAAACAAGACGGAAAGAAGATAGATTGTGAAAATGAACAAGAACAAGAACACAAAGAAAATTGCAAAAGTAGAGAAGAGGGATGCCCGAATGTACATTACCTCCGGAACGGCGTTGGTGGTGGCGACGACTCGGTCGGCGGCGGCGGCCGCAAGCAGCAACAACAGTGGGATTCATGGTCACCGGGAGAAAAACGACGGCGGCGCGGTGGGAAGTTGAAAAAGGTTCGAAAAGGGCAAAGGTCGCTAGAGCAGGGGAAGATGAAAGCCAAAGGAGACGAAACAGATGGGAAATGACCAGGGGTAACCCCGGCTTTTATGAAGAGGTGACGGGCAGTAAAACCGGCGCAAGAAAAGAGGATAAATCAGTCCGACGCATGCGTTGCATACCCCGGACCGGGGGACATGTGTTGACGCCGGTTTTTGACCAAGGGACCCATTGTCGCCGACTATAGGTAAAAAGGGGCCGGTGGGCGTAAGGCCGACGGCCGCTTGGGCGAGTAAAAGGTGCGTCTCTTCCGGGAATCGTGCGCGAACACCAACGAGATGAGCATAACATTGATGGGCCCGACCCACGTTGTAAAATTAGGAATAATAGTTTAATTTTGGAAAGAGATCTTAGTCGGTTAGGAAATCGGCCCGAAGAGGGTCCGAGTAGGATTCTTTGTGCCGAGTATAAATACATACTCGGATGTAACATGTAAACTCGATTCACATCCAATACAACTTTCGGCGCATCGCCAAACCCTAATTTTCTCGTCAAGTCTTTACTGTTTTCGCGCGGGGATCTTCGGGGCTCTGGCCGACGACACGTTGGCTTGACAAGGTAATTATGTTGTCTAATTCTCGGCGCATTGTTCGTAATTAGATGGCTTAATTGCTAGTTATCCGGCGACCGGATCTGTTTTCGATCGGCGTAGTGAGTATCGGCCGGGATGAGTCAAGTTGACCTGGTCCGGGCTCGTGGTGGAGGTAGTTTGACTTGTCCCGCCTCCCCGTTCCAGCCTTTGCTCACGGCGCCGATTGGCTCGGATCCGGTCGTTCGAGTCACGGTAGCCGCTATGAGAATTCTTTTACATCTTGGCCGATTCAACCGTGCGGATTCGGTTGACGTGTCCCGTGTTTGCCTTTGCGATAGTTGACTTGTCCTAGGCGCATGCAGCCGATTGGCTAGGGTGTAGACTTACTTTCATAGTTAAGACGTTTATGATTGTGCTTGTCCTGAATCGGCCGGGCGTGCGCGGCCGTTAGACCTGGTCCAGCCGCGTGGCATCGCTTGACTTGTCCTGTTGGAGCGATCGGTCGATTTGGGATCCGTGTGGTTGTATTTGTCTTACTCGTTCTTTCGGAGTGTTTAGCCGATTGCTTATCACGTTCATTAGCTGTTTTATGTTCAATTAGTACCAAATCTGTTAAAGCTGCTTTTTGAACCCGAGTTATTAGTATGATTTTATTGATCATCATTATACATTTAGATAGATCTAAATAATTCACTACTATAATCAATGGCAAAATTGGCCGGATGCCCGATCGGCCGATTTACTGATCTAATTGATGATTAAACCATCTTTTTGCTATCAAATTAATCACATCCCATTAATAATTACCTTGTTTACATTTTATCCGATAATGCACCCCGCAAAGTCTTAATGATGTGATCGTTTACCGACGGAATCGGCTGCTAGCCACCGATCGCATGTTATGGCGTCGGCCGATTTCAGTATCGTTTGTATCGCAGTTCGTTTGCCTGGCATTTAATACATAAATGGATGGGCCGTGCTGCTCCCGATCGATGGCCGATTTTGTCTATCTTACGCCGGAATCGGCCACGGCCGCACATCGGTCTATCTCGGGCCGATGACCTGGAATTTTACACCTTTTATTGTCTTTGTTGGTTTGCAGGAAAACCATCCGGCACGCACCAGCCGCACACGAACATCGGCGAGCCGAGCCGGTCCGTTGGGAGCACAGGGCCTCGCGTCGGCCGGGGTTTCGGTGGACTCTCCGGACGACGGTGTGTCGGCGACTTTTGACGTCAACGAGGTTTATGGAATGTCCGCACAAGGCAATAGGCTCGCCTCAAGGACTGGTTATATCCACTGATGCAGGAAAGGGCATAGATTCTGCTGTTACAAAGGTGTTTAGTAATGGTGTTGAGCATAGAGAATGCATGAGGCATTTAGTGAAGAATTTTCGAGAAGAGGTTTCAAGGACAGGTTTTTGAGAGGAATATGTGGCCTGCTGCTAGAGCCTACAAAAGGGATGTCTACCGAAGCATTACGAGTGCCATGAAGGAAGCTTGTCCTACAGCCATCGAGTGGATTGAAAAGGAGCACAAGCACCTGTGGGCAAGATCTAGTTTCTCTACTTTCAGCAAGTGTGATTATGTTACAAACAATATTGCAGAGACCTTCAATAGCTGGATCCGGCATGAAAAGTCACTACCCGTGGTGGAGTTGGTGGACAGAATAAGGCGGATGATCATGGAGAGGTTTTGTACAAGAGGTAGACTTGCTGAAAAGCTGAAAGGTAAGATTCTACCCCATGTCATGAAAGAGCTAGCACAAAAAGCAGGAATTTACACTATCAGCTGCATAAAAGTCGACCTTTTATTGGAGAGGTTGGCGGTGTGAACAAGGACCTGTCCACTTGGAGACATACGAGTGGATCTAAACACCAAAGGATGTACATGCAACCAATGGCAGCTAACTGGGCTGCCTTGTACGCATGCCATTTCTTTCATTGGCTCTTTAAGAGAGATTGAATTGGACGATTTTGTACACTACTACTATTCTGTAGACATGTTCAAGAAAGCATATGCATCTTGGGTATGCCCTCCGCTCGACAAGAATCGGTGGGAGAAGGTGGATGTAGGTTTCAAGCTGTGGCCACCCATTCTAAAAAGAGCACCGGAGTCGGCCAAGGACTAGAAGGATTTTTGGTGTTGAAGAAGGAGGATCGACCAAGAAGAGACGCCAATGCAAGAGGTGTCGAGGTTTTGGTCACCTACGGAAGACATGTAATGAACCTGTGTATGAAGAAGGGGCACCCCCACCAGCACCACCAAAGCCTAAAAGAGTTAGAAAAAGAAGACCGACCAAGGCCATAGAAGTAATTGAAGCTCCAACTTCTATGTAAATTTCTACAACCTGTGTCAAATTAAGATTGCTATATTCTACATTTTGTTTCAACTAACTACTTTGTCTACATTTTTAATCACTCGGGTCGTCACCATCAAGGCTAACAATCGACCAAAATCAATGTAACATGAGCCCGGGGCCACTCACTAGACAGAGAGCTCTTCTCCTTGGACCAAACTCCCCTATTGCTATAATTGGCCAGCTGCAGGTGAACACCAGCCCGGGTCCATTGACTAGAAAGAGGGCTCTACTTTTTGGATCAAGCTCACCAATTGCTACATCCGAGACCACACCAAACAAGAAGGCCAAAAACTAGTAGGGAGGACGTTATGTTCGTTGTATGTGTTGTGGAAACTGAATTGTAATGTGCGTAGGAGCTATATGCATGTCATGTCTCTTTGAACTCAAACATGTGTTGTCTCTGTTGCTATATGCCTAGCTGATTTGAAGCACTTATATACAGTGCTATATGTATGTTTCATTTTGAAAAACAATCTATTTCGTATGGACCTCTACATGTCAATTTATCCATGTTATGTGTGCATGAGCCGGCCTATGCTAAAATATATGTCCAAATTTTCTTGTCAAGAGTCTACGTACACATGCCCAGAAAAACATGTCCATAATAATAATAATAGCAGATTACATAAATCATTTCAAAAATACCAAATAGCAGTGAAAAACAATACAAAACTGATTTCGTTTGTTAGGTGCTGTCCAAGGGCATTATAGTCTTTTCACCCGCTTAATCTCTCCTCTGCTGACCAAAATTAACTTTTTAATAGGGGCGGTGTCCACCGGCAAATTACCAGATTTCCAGAGTGTCCACCGGCAAAAACGATTTTTTCTAGTGTCCGCTGGCCAATTTCACAAAGTGGGCGTGTCCGTGAGCAAATTTGGCCAAATAAAAACGTCTTACAATTCTGGACGGAGTGAATACGATCTTATATTGAATTATAAATTGCATTCGCTTAGCGGATCCATGGATGGAGATGTAGGTGCTGCTGCTGCCTTTGGGTCCCACGTATGCTAAACAACAGCACCCGCTTATCAAGGCAGAACCTGGTTTTGAAAGAGAAACAGGGGCGTCTTCACTTTTTTCCCCTAAAAATAACAAAAACGAAGAGGGAGACGATGCATGTCAGGAACTAGCAGCATCAAGTACGGTACGGGCAGAAAATATTCGGCCAATCTCGCACGCTTAGGACAAGTCAAAGCACGCAAGCCCGCAGCCCGCAGCCCGCAGCTAACCCGTTGCGTGGAAAGAAGGACCCACACTGCATATTCTTTCTTTTTCTCTCTCTCTCGGCCAAGAGAGTTGACATTGTTAACATCATAACACGAACATGTTGCTCAGAGTCTTCTTTCCGTCCTTGCTTCGTACGGTCCATTTCGTACGTTGTTCGCAAGAATTTTCACGAGAAACGTCACCTTTTTTCCCCTTTGCTTATTCCACAAGCAACAATCCTTGTGCAGTCGCAAAAAAAAAGCAACAATCCTTTGTGGTAGATTTTCGGTGCCTTATTAGTTATTTTTTGGACATTTTTGGACCAAGTCACTATACGCTTTATTGAATTTTTTTCTATAACAGATGCTTTATTGATAAAGAGGGGCTAATATACAAACGGCATCTGGTTGGGCTGCCAAATTGCTTTTTTTTTTAGACAGATATAAACAGAACAAATTGCTGCTTCTTTTCTCTGGACACTGCCACACTGGACCGGGTGATCTGTGAAAGATGGGCCATATGTGACCATCTTGCCTTCAGTAGGCCTTAATTGGGGGATATCTACGAGGCTGAAGAGTTTGCAGGCCCGAACACGAACGAGGCCCAGCAAGATAAGAGTAATTTTGTTTTCTGACTCAGCGTCGCACGTGACGACTGGACGCGACTTACGGCGAGCCTTACCATAAGGATTTAAGCTTCCTATTCAGGAAGTCTATCTGTTGATCGAGGCTCCTCATCTCTATATCCCTTCGTAATGAACCATACATTTGTTCATAGTTTGGAACATGCATTTAGCAAGCTAAAATAGCAATGTGTACGCTCTCTGCACACTGCCGAACACATTTACCAGAATCTCTTACGCAAACTGATGTATGCTTGAATTGAACAGAACCCAAGTTGGAAGACTGGCTGACCTGTCTAGGGTCCACGACCGCGCGCACGCAAGTGGCATGCATGCTCAAACAGCTAGCTCATGCCCGGACGACGATAGCTGAAGCAACTGAATCTACAAATGGTACGGTGCGGAGCCAGTTTCCATTGATCGATCGAGACACGGCCATCGTATTTTTAGAATCTCGGGCGTTCCGATCCACTCATTGCGGCACCATTATCGTCGTTGAAAAGAACAGATAACGGAGCGAATGGTGGTTTGAAAAACTTGGAATCACGAGAGGATCGGAGGATGACCTCCTGACGCTGACTGAGCCACGTTGTTTAGTTTGGGGAAGGATTAAATCAACTCCGATTTCTCTGACGTCGAGAGACGGCTTTGAACTGAGCGAGCGTCGAAACCATGTGCGACGAGGGATCGAGCAGCTTAGTATCTACCGTGCCTGAAATGCGATTCTAGGCATGGATGGCGAACGACTGATCAGCATTCAGCAGTCGAGCTGTTCCGCTTATTTTCTGTTACCGTGTTGTTTTGCGCTGTGCTCAGACAGTCAGCTCAGCTAGCGAGTAATCCGCCATAGTGGGCCGCGTGTGTAGCACCGCTCGATCGAGCAGAACATTCTCGCTGCTGCTGGTCATCAGATCAACAAACTTGCCGCAGCGTTTACGGTCTTCGTCGTCTGCTGCTGCACTGTCCGGCCTCCGGCGGATGGGCTGCGCCTGGTGGCACGACGTACGGCGCCGTCGTCACATACTTTGAACGCGGCGACGAACGGATCGCCTCACTTGCAACAACGACGACGACGCTGGTATTTTCCCAGCCTGGTGTTGGCAACGTACATCTGCAACAAAAGATACTAGTGCTTTCCATCTTTGCCCCGGCCGACTGCAACCCACACGCTGCCGTCGTCCCGGAAGAGTTGGCACGCGATCGAGTCCTCCTATACGTGCGTGGACTGCGCACCTCGATCTCTCTGCTCGTTCAGAAAATGGAAAAACAAAATCCACATGCAAAACTATCCACTTATCATTTCCTATTACTTTTTTTTTCGAACGCCGTGTCGAACGCGGAGAAGGACAGTCTTTCTTTTCTCGTCTTCCGCCGTCACGAATTCCTCATGGCTTGAACCGCGCACGACTGAAACGTCGGAGGGTGACGAAGGGCGGTGTGGAAGGCGCAAAAAGCAGTGTGCGGCACCACCACCACCACCACAAAGGACGTTCCAAATTAGCAATAACCTAATGACACTACACTCTCCGGCCTAGGTACGTGCTACCTGCAGCAACCGGCTTAACTAGCCAACTTTTCAATGTTATCTTATCTAGCACAGTATATACTACTCAGTACACGCTACTTAAAATAAGCAGCGACGAGACGAACAGTGTGCATCGACGCCCCCCACCCCCAATCGCGATTCACGTGGTCGGTGTCATCATGCCGCAACTAATCAAACAATAATGAAATGTATAGTGGATAGTAGTACTCTAGCGCGACCACGTCACGTCCCGAACCACTGCCCTGTTGATTAGTAGTAACTGACCTTTCATTTGACGCCTAATCGTTGTCCTTGGTGCGCTAGGTATCTATGATCACACAGTGTAATTTATTCCATCAACTTGCAGTATTGGACTTCATCAGATCTCTAATTGCAAGGAGCCAACAAATACCGAAACTAACTGAAAAGCTGAAAAGCCAAAATTTAAAGAAATATAGCTACAAAAGGTTGCCACAAAGATGAGTTTTCACTTTATTTTTGTACATACTAGTATTTACAGAAGCTAACAAGAATATATTCAACAGCTATATATAAAAACTAAAAGTCAGAAAAGCACTTTTTTGACAGAAGGTAAAAGATTCCACATGTATCCATATATAGTAACCTAATTAACTACAAGTGTGACAAATGTGGTTCATCTAACTCGAAGTAGTTGTAATTGTAAGGTAACGACCGTGTCACCGCTACATGTGAATCATCATCAACTAATTATAGAGCTAACATATACCTAATTAGGTTTGTTTGTTCTCTCATTTTTTATGTGCTATTTTTATACAATTTGTTAGAAAATAAATGTGTATTGTGACTAAGTATAGTTCAACAGGTTAGATTTTTTTTTGTGATGGAATTTGTCTACAGGTGTCCCGATGAGTAATAGACAACATCATCATCAACATCGTGGACTCATCGAGGCACCTGTTGTGGTTTCATTAGTAGCAAGATCAAGACTCCTAGGGGCTGTTCGTTTCATGGGGCTAAAGAGCTAAAGTTTAGCCTCAAGAAAACGAACATGTGGGTTAAAAGGGGCTAAAGTTTAGCCCTTAAGGCTAAAAGATGGGACAAAAGAGGAGCTAAACTTTAGCACTAAAAGAGACACTAAACTTTAGTCTCAAAACTTTAGCATGCTAGAGGAAACGAACAGCCCATAGTTTCATATCCAAGGTGATTATAGTTATAGAGGTAATATATGTCTGCGGACGTTGAGGCTCGATTATTAATATATTCCATTCTCTAAAAAGTATGTGTGTGGACGTTTATAAAGATAACTGCTCACAATTTTTTTGAGAAACAAAATGTATTGCTATATATGTGATACCAACACGGCAGCACCTAGCTAAGCCAAAAGAGCGCCATGAAAAGAAAACCTTGAAATTGACCATGTGTATCGGAAATCAACAGAATAATGAACTGGCGAGATCTCAACAGACCCATGCATGCTTCGCTGTTATTCTCTTAAGACCAAATTTTCACCTGAACGGGCGAGCTTTTGTTATAAACAAAGAGTGGCTTAACATGTTACACATGGAAAACGCGAAGAGAATCACATGCCCGCTTCCATGGAATTCTTCAAAAGTTGAAAACGGAGTGTTTGGCAACCTGGATCGGTTCTTTGTTTATTCGTCCGGTGCTGAGTTCTGACTCGATCTCAGAAGGAGAGAGATTCCCCGGGGCTCTCCAACAACTTGCACCACGTTGACAGCGTATTATGGAGCTGTCTTTTGTGCGACTTTTGTGACAAATGCATTCCTGTGATTTGGGAAGCTAGATGCATAATTTGTGCTAAAAAGGTTGTTGCAATTTAAAGGAATAAAGACAAATAATTATATGAAGGCCTTGACCTGGTATAATAAGCAAATAAAATAACACTAGTTTGGGGAAAGATCATGTGACGATCTGACGGAGGATCAACTAGTAATAAGAAATGGCCCTCCTCCGGCCATCCCCAAATCCATGATCAACTATATATGAAGGAAAATTCTGGCTATGATATTTAGGGTCGTCTGATTTTGCTATATATCAGTCCAAGTGAATGAGAAGAGAATTGCATCCTGGATGAAAACCTTTGAAATTTCGATGGCCTGAGATGATGGCAGAATACTTTTCTGACGGGCCTACCATGACGAACGACTGCTTCTGTAATTCTGTTGCAGGAAACAAACGTTCAAATCAAGGCGGCATGTGGAGCAACCGCAGCATGTGCCGAGCGCAGAAGCCAATCAAAACTTCCACATACGGGACCGGTCCACTAGAGATGGGCGAGAGTCGCGGTCGCCGGAACCGGAAAAATGAAAAAAAAATCCCAACTTATTTACTATGTGGCACCAAGCAAATTAACAAGTCAAATAATTACCAGTGTGATCCGGAAATCAATAGCAGCTTTTGGTTAGTGTATCACGACGAGCTTGGATCATGCTAATTAGGCCGTCAGAGCTGTCAGAGCCTACATGCACCGTCGTGCTGCACACCGGCTCCCCTTGGGTTTCAGACGACCTGTTAAAACGGTGCGGTGCCGGTGCGCGCGTCTCCGTTGGCCCCCGCTGCTGACCGCACGCAACTAACCCCAATTGACCCGGCAGGATTAATTTATCGCTCCGGCCACTCCACTTGCTGCGCTCAGCGTTGAGCCGCAGGTCCAAGCCCTGACGAGCCCTCCCTATATATGGTCACACTCCCTTGGCCCGCTCACCACCCACTTCATTCCAGTTCATCTCGTCCCCGCGCTAGCTCGATCGCAGGGAGGGCTCCTCCGGGTTTGGTTCGGCTGGTCCATCCGTCCAACCATGTCGTCGTCCATGGACTTCGTGAGCTCAAAGGACAGCAACAACAGCAAGCATCAGGAGACCGCCACGCCTCAGCCCAAGTAACGAACTGCCCGCGCGCACGCGCTCTGGTTTGTCTCCTCTTCTTTGCCTTTGCATGCATTGATCTGACGACCCGTGTGCTGTGTTTCCAGGAGGGCGCCGTGGTGGACGGCGGAGACGGTCGCGGTGGTGACCGGCGCGAACCGCGGGATCGGGCACGCGCTCGCGGCGCGGCTCGCCGAGGAAGGCCTCACCGTGGTGCTCACGGCGCGGGACGAGGAGCGCGGGGAAGCCGCCGCGGCGGCGCTCCGGGCGCGGGGGCTCCGCTCCGTGCGGTTCCGGCGGCTCGACGTCACCGACCCGGCGTCCGTCGCGGGCTTCGCGTCGTGGGTGCGCGACGAGCTCGGCGGGCTCGACATCCTGGTGAGTCAGTGCCGTGAGGCCGCATCGACACTTTTCTTCTTCCTTGGTATTGCCGTGCGCTGCCTCCGAAAGGTTTTGACCCGCTTTGCCGTTTTTGCTCCGTTTTCGCCTCCCGTGATTTGACTTTTGGGGATCTACTATATAGTTACAACTTCGCGAGAAACAAAAAGATTCGCCCGAAATGGAAGTTAACTATAGAAACCCACGGCTCAACTTGTCGGGTGCAGCAACATGGTCTAGTTGCAGTTTCTAAGTGTGGAGGCTCGTCTACAGTTTTGAACACGGAAAACATCATTTGGCGTTTGCCACACATTTTTACCTGTCCTTTTCCTTCTTTTAGTAAAACCGGCAGCATTGTTATTTTTGTCTGCGTAGAAAATTGTTTTGTGAAAAGATCAGTATACATCCCTTGCAAAAAAAAAAAGAAGAAAGATCAGTATACATGACTTGCCTTAGTTCCGTTTTGAATGAAGCAAAACCAAATATAAGAAGCATGCCTACAAAAGTGGGGCGTCATGTGATTGTGTGTAGTAGTAAAAAAGCCATGCAACACTGACGAAAAATCAAACTTCACATCCATAAGATGAGGTCTGTCCAAGACCGATCTTGATTACTTGACGAAGTCAGAAAAGCCCGAAGAACGGGACAACACTTGCACTCTGGTCCACAGCAGTATAGGTAGGGATCGAGACTCTCGATCCCCTCTCCTCTCTAGTGATTTGATTCTTCAGCGAAAATCAAGATAACTTCTCTAGACGGCTGGCAATTCAAATGTCAAAAATCTAGACAAAAATTGCTAACATCACCAATAACAACCCAGAGGGAGTGACATATAGATGTGTTTTCTAAGACCGCGGGTTAGGATTTGGTTCATGTCAATTTAGCTAGCCACGGCCTATAATTTGTAAAAGCCTCATGCTGCACGTCAGGAATTTTAAAATGCATCAGAAGGGAACGGAGCGATCCAGTGCAGATCCAAATATATATTCTGTCCATGCAATACGCGAGGGCCAAAGAGAACTGCCTCCATTATCCCTTCGATGCTTGTCCGGCCAGTGGCCACCATGACGATACAACACTGTAGTTCTTCTGATTAGGCCGTAGTATAATACATGCTGGAATTGGCGGCACTGCAGTCCGGACCGGGTCATCACGCTCAACAATAATCTAAAGCATTATCAAAGGTAGTTAGCTTTCTATTTTATCTTGCCGCTGGCGTCGTCAGAAAATACAAAAGGAGGCCACTTGGCCAGCTCCGGCCGGTTGACTAGTACTTCTTATGCAAAGCCAGACAAATAAGCATGGTTCACAGGTGGGGGGATCTTGGGATCATGCATGCAAAATCAGGAACACATGTTGGCTGTGCTACAGTGATTCGGCCATAAACAAAGCCATACTGATTTCCTGTATCTGACTGAGCTTGCCGTGTTCCTGCAGGTGAACAATGCGGCCGTGTCGTTCAACGAGATCGACACCAATTCAGTGGAGCACGCCGAGACGGTGCTCCGGACCAACTTCTACGGCGCCAAGATGCTCACGGAGGCGCTCCTCCCTCTTTTCCGGCGCGGGCCGACGACCAGCCGCATCCTGAACATCAGCTCCCAGCTTGGACTCCTCAACGTAAGTGATCAGATGTTTCATATTCTGACTGTAAGTGCAAGTGACACTTCAAAAGAGCAGAGTGATGGGCAATGTGGATTTCTGAACTTCTCACATGCCGAATCTTCCACTCAGTGTAGCAAAGATTGCAGCACTAGGGGAGTATGGCAGATCGAACGGCATCAAATCTTTAACCTGTCGACTTGTCTGACGCCTCTGTAGTTATGTATGCCTGCCTGCGAGGGCAGTTGGAACTAGTATGAACCTGCAGAATAATGGGCTCACAAGCAAGTGCTGACTCCAACTTGCTCTCTATAGTAGTAGTAGTAGTTTGAACCGAACCGACGAGATTTTAAACAGAAAGCAGTTTGGTTAGGAAGCTAGTAGCCTGACCTATGTCCAGAGGCTGTGGACCGTGAAGTTTCAACGGCCTCTACTTTTATAGAGACAAGGCATGGTCACTTGACAGATTATGTGGGCATCATGTCGCTCATCAGTGTCCAGCCTTCAGCGTCCACACCTCGATTGACAGACACCATGCTGAACACATCGGGTGTGTTCGTTTCCTAGAGTCTAAATTTTATAGTTGTCACATAAAAAGAATCTTACTATTTAGAAGTAATAAATAAAGTTTAATTATAAAATAAATTACAGGTCCCTAGACTAATTTACGAGACGAACCTAATAACGTTAATTAAGTCATGATTAGAAGACAGTTACTGTAGCATCACTTTAGCAAAACATAGATTAATTAAGCTCATTAGATTCATCTCGAAAATTAACACCAATCTGTCAATAGGGTTTTATCATTAAATTAATGAAAATATTTTTAAATAAGTAAGGTTCTCTCGATGTGACAGATGCTTAAATTTTAGAGGCAGAAAACGAACAGGCCCATCATCCATGTGAAACCAGCAAGTCTCACTCACACTGGCATTTTTTTCCTTTTTGTGTGTGCAGAAGGTGCGGGACCCGGCGCTGCGGCGCATGCTCCTGGACGAGGCGTCGCTGACGGAGCGGGACATCGAGCGGATGGCGTCGCGGTTCCTGGCGCAGGTGGCGGACGGGTCGTGGCGCGGGCAGGGCTGGCCCGAGGTGTGGACGGACTACGCCGTCTCCAAGCTGGCGCTCAACGCCTACTCGCGCCTGCTGGCGTCGCGCCTGGCCGGGCGGGGCGTCAGCGTCAACTGCTTCTGCCCCGGGTTCACGCGCACCGACATGACCCGCGGCTGGGGCAAGCGCACCGCCGACGAGGCCGGGCGCGTCGCCGCCGGGCTCGCGCTCATCCCGCCCGCCGACCTGCCCACCGGCAAGTTCTTCAAGTGGAGCACGCCGCACGTCTACTCCAAGTTGTGACGCGCGCGGCTCAAGTCGCGTGATATATTCTCTGGCTCGACCACGCGACTTGCGCGGCGTGGTGTTTTTCGTTTGTTACACGCCGTTGTATCCAATTCATTTGTGTCGCCGTCCGGATGCAGCGGCGGTGGAGGTAGAAAAAACGAACGGGTTATCAGACTGGAGTGAGTTTTCACTAGGGTGTGCAGGCTCATGTGCTGGGTTTGGTAACCGATCGATATGGATTCGGCCAGAAGACCAAATGTGTTCGACAGATTTAAGATGTCCTGTGTACTTCTTTTTTAAAACCCTCACGCATTTGGTTTACCTTGTAACGCTGTGAAACCGATGCGAATGGCGTAATGCGTTTTACCGTGTGCTGAACTTACAACTCATCAATTTTCTCACGACACGAATTGGATAGGAAACTGAGTGGCATGGCACGAAGGCCGGGCGCGGGCAGTCGGGCACGCTGCTGCCAGTCCTGGGCTGAAAACGAACACGGCCCAAGTCCAGGCCTACGAGTGTGCCTCTGCTCTCCCAAAGTCCCAAATCCAAAGTTCGGGGAAATTTTTTCCAATTGGCCGCGGCGGCGGCGCAGGCGCAAGCGCAAGCGGTTGCGGGCGGCTCCAGCGAAGACCGCCGGCTCCGGCAACGTAGGCGGAAGATACCGGGAAGGCGGGACCCAACGACGGCGACCGCGACATGCGCCGCCGAGAAAGGAGAAGCCCTGAGGGGGACCCACCATCGCATTGCGTACGTCCTGAGGGGGACCCACCACGCGGCCTTTGCGGCCCCGCAGGCGCCAGCTGTTCATCAAAGAGGCCCCACTCAGGCCCGTTCGTTTCCACCCTCTAAAATTTATATACTTGTCACATCAAAGAGAATATTTTTATTAATTTAATAACAAAACCTATGTCGCGACCCTCTAATTTGCGAGACGAATCTAATGATTCTAATTAATCTATGTTTCTGCTACGATGATGCTACAGATAAACATCTGCTAATAACACCATAATTATCCTCGTTGGATTCGTCTCGTGAATTAGATAGGGAGTCTGCAATTAGTTTTGAGATTAGACTTTATTTAAGACTTAAAAATAATAAAATTCTCTTCGATTTGACCTCTAAAAATTATATAGGTGGAAACGAACGGGCCCTCAGACGCGGCGAGGGGATCCCAGGTGTGGCCCCACGGTGCAGCAGGCTCATCTCGACCGTCCGAACACGCGTGGGCCTCGTAATCGCACGGACGAGGCGCCTCGGGGCGAAGGCGAAGGAAACGAGATGAGCGCGCGGCTACAAGAGTCCAAGAGAGCCTGCTTGAGCAGTTGAGCGCGTGCGAAGCTGGTGGTGGTGCCCACCGCTGCATGCTTTTGCTTCGCAAGAACAGAAGCAGCAGCAGCAGGGCGCAAGGTAAAGGTGAGATCGGCCTCGCTTCCTCTTCCACACCCCCATCTTGTGCTTCTCCGCCTCCGCCGCCTCCACCGGAACACCTTCCGCCTTCTTGTTCGCTGCCATTTTCCTTTTTCCGTTGTTGCAGTAGCACCCGGATTTTTGTTCCCCGAATCAGTAGCACCGGAATATGATGGATTTCTGCCCTGTTTGATCCTTCCTGTTTGGTGGCAAGGTACTGTAAAAACAATTTGTGTGTTGTATCTCTCTGGAAAGTGGAAACGAAACAATCTGTGTGGTTTCGTTTTGCTTGAATTTTCATGTCTTGAACAGGGTGGCCATCTCGTCATGATTCTTGTTCAGGACTGATTGGTTTGGTTCCTTTTCATGTTGATTTCCGTGAAATACTCTGCTCGTTTTTTTAGTTCAAACCTGATACGGAATTCCTAAACCCTTCTAATCCTTGCTCTGCCGTTTCCTGCTTACCTGATGCTAATGGGGGTTCGGCAACTCCGTGTTCTTAATCTCCATCCCTCTCCATCTCTGTTTGTTTTCTTTATTTATTTTGCTGTGATGATACGCTAATCGGAAGTTTCGTTTATTGTTTGTGAACGTCGCTCCCTGATGCTAATGGGGGCTCGGCAGCTCCGTGTTCTTAATCTCCACCCGTCTCCATCTCTGTTTGTTTTCTTTATTTATTTTGCTGTGATGATTCGCTAATCGGAAGTTTCGTTTATTGTTTCTGAATGTGGCTCAACATCTCGACGACGTGCTGCCTGTTTTTGTTAGCTTTTGTCTTTTTGATGTTGAGCGCTATGTGGTCTGCACTCTGCAGCCTGAAAGAACAGGGATCGCTGCGTGCCTCGCTCTGTTCATGCGAGTACTGTTTGATTCTTCTCCCTTCTGCTTCTTGATGTGGACTGTTTCGATCTGGGCGAATGACAAGATTGAATAGTACCTCCTTGTCCGCAGCGTACTTATTCCTTTCTCTTTTGTTATATAGTACTGTGTATCATCAGATTGTCAAGCCATGTTTGCCTACTTCTTTGCTGTGTACACCCAAAAGGTGTAGAGGCAGGAACTTCGTTATCTAAAAAAAATGTTTGCCTACTTCTTCTGCTTGATGGTCATGTACACTTAGTTCTACAACTGATGTTGGTTTCTTCCCTGTTTTCTTGATAGATTATTTCTATGATGTTGTATTAACAATAGAAATTTCCAGGAACCAAACTCTGCAATGGGTACATCGCACAGCCGTCATTTTCGTGGAACATCAAAGATTACTGAAGGAGGAGAAAATGTCAGAGTTAAGTACGCATCATCATCCATGCAAGGTTTTTGTGCTAAAATGGAAGATGCTGTGAGTAATCTATTGACCCCTCTTGAGTTGATTCGGAGATAGCTCCACAATGTATGATTGACTGGCTAGTAGTTGGCCTGGAGTGCTAACCTGTTCTTCATCTATTTTATTCTACAGTGTGCACTTGTCCCAGATCTTGATGGTTCCACATCGTTCTTTGGTGTTTATGATGGCCATGGAGGTTTGATCTTGATTTGTCATCTTATAGCAATTTTGCAAACGTGTCAGTTATTAGCATAACTGATGACTCAGACACTACTAAATCTACATGAATAATTTTGAACAGATGATTACTGTAATTCATTATCCTATGAACAACATAGTAGGTTGTGTGCATGAGTTTGTTAAATTGTCTGTGTACACACTTTTGGCATTTATCTACTTACCCTGTAGTTATCAGTTTCAGCTAATTGTTGCATAATTTGTAATCATGATAAAGTAGATGCACAATCAGTTTAGTGTCGATGTCACAGACTGTTCAGTTAATTTTGTGGAAGGAAAGAGAAATTGCAAGAGACCAGAAAATGGTACAGGGGTTAGGAAGGAAGAGCCATTAACAATGATGACAATAATAACTATATTATTTCTTCAGTAGATGTCTATAATACCAATATGTTAATTGTTCAGTATTTAAGTATTGACGTTCGTTGCAATGCAAGGGCGACAACACTGTACTTTGTACATGGACCAAGTAGTACCATTGGCCTTTCTGTTTTTCAATCAATTGCATTTACTACTAGTTATATAGGACGATCAATTGGGTAAACTGAGTTGTTAAATTTTCTGTTTCAGGACCTGAAGTAGCATTGTTTTGTGCAAGGCAGTTTCATATTGAGCTTCGCAGCCATTCAAAATATCAGGACAATCTGAATAATGCATTGAGGAGTGTGTTTTTCAGGTTAGCCGGTAGATAATGTATCCTACAATCCAAATCTTGAGTCGCATTAGTTCTATCCTTTTCTACAATGGTGTTTGAAAAGGATAAAAGTATGTTATTTTTTTGTCAGGCACATTTGTTAAATGCACACACCTCGCCAATACAAAATATTTTAACTATTTTGCTGTTTCCGTTTTGCAGAATGGATGACAAATTGAAACAATCAAATGAATGGATGGAATTGGTTAACCCCAGTGCTGGTAGCAACTATATACAGAAAATCATGAGAACTCTCCGTTTGCCCTTCACTAAGGTAAATATCAACTTCTGAATGTTCTTCATGCTCGCAGTTGTTGAGCAGGTTGATAAAAACTTTCTCACATGGACATTGTGCATATTTCATCTGTAAAAAGGAACCGGAAGGATGTGTATGATATGGAGGATATATTGTTCATTCTTGAGGCGCTCTTTGGAGTCGGAAATGATATATTTAAGTACATTGTGCATATTTCATCTGTAAAAAGGAACCGGAAGGATGTGTATGATATGGAGGATATATTGTTCATTCTTGAGGCGTTCTTTGGAGTCGGAAATGATATATTTAAGTTGCATATTATATATACTGCCTGGTTAACTGAGTTGGAGGCCAGAGGTTTCTTAGGTTCTCATTGCAACTTAATGTTGTCCTACTACCCAATTTAAGGTATTACCTAAGATGTTACGAAAGTTTTATAAGTTTGCTTCATGTTTTTTCACTTCTTATATGGCCACATGTAAAAAGGTTCCAAGCTCCAACCCCTGTGGGAGATTTGAATTTATTCTTGCTATCCATTTCTTTCTTAAGATTATATTGGCCTTCACATACATCAATTCATGTTTTCGTTCTTCAGGAAACTCCTTACATAGCACCACAATACATGGGAAGCACAGCATGTTTTGCAGTCATTAAAGGCAGCAAGATCACTATCGCGAATGTTGGAGACACCCGTTGTGTAGTCTCAAAGAATGATGAGGTGTATGATTTGCTTCTGCATGAACCTAATTGTCATTCTTTTACTTATACTTGATAGCAATAACGTCCAAGTGGTTCCTAAAGATATGCTTGCGTTTCCCTTGTGTCAAAAGGCAATTGAATTATCTACCGATCACAAGGCATTCAAGCGGGATGAAAGTAAGAGAATTATGAAAGCAGGAGGACGCATATGCGGCGATGAGATTGTGTTGATGGGAGCACCAATGCCACTGTTGGGCATCCCTACAATTCAAGGATCATTAGCCACCTCCAGAGTGATTGGTATAGTCTTATGTGATTTCTTTTTGAACAGTTGTGCATCTGTTGCAATTTAATTGATCTTTTCCCCCCTTATAACTCAGGTGATTTTGCATTCAAGCAGAATAAGGACTTACCTCCTGCAGGACAAATGGCCATATGTACTCCACACATTCAATCTGTCAGTATAATCTAAGCTGTTTAGAGTTTAATTCGCTGGGTGTGGTCTGATGGAAAATGACCTTTTGCATTGTTAGATGGAGATAACAAATGACATCGAGTTTCTTGTCATGGCAAGTCACAGTATATGGTAAGTCCTCAGAGAAACATAATAGTATGGATAGTTTGTTAATTTCCCACTAGGTTCAAAAATTAAAGCAGAACATATCAACTCCATGGGGCAGGTAGAAGTTTGTATGCTTGTTTATGTTTATCCATAGGGGTCTGTACAATTTTTGCTCAGTTAAGTGCAGCTTTGATTTTTTTGAGGTTGAAATTAACGCTAAAGGGAGTCTCTGTTTTTTTTTATGTGTTTCACATAGCTAGTTGAAAGATGACCGGTCAATGTATTTGATTTATCTATATGAACTTGCTTCAAGGAACCTGTTGTCCCAACATTTTCCTGCTTGAACTTAGACAAGACGTGGTTGTTATGGTTAAGTATGCTAAGTTGTAGGATGGAAAAGAATTGTGCAACAGTTTTCTGCTAAAAAGAAGGGAGGGTGTGAGTCGTCAAAGATTAAACTCGATTACAATCTGATCTGTATACCATGCTATTATTGTTTTAACAACATGCTAATGATAGCATCTAGATATGCTTATGTTGCATGCTTCGTGTTTTCTTTTCGGCAGGGAATGCATGGATAATCAGGTCGTGGTTGATTTTGTACAAGAGCAGTTTGCATCTGTGAGTTTCTTAACCCCCAGCCTTAACTATATGTCATTCAAGCGATACCTTAATTGAGGTCCTGTATCGGATCAAGAAATTTTTCTGTCAGAAACAGCCTTTGGTATCGACCATATGTCTTTAGCAGTTATCTGCATGAGCTGGTACCTTACCTGACATATCATCATTTGAAGTCTACACTTAATAGCATAGCTTGATGTGATTGTGAATCGATTCTTCATTTGTTCTACTCCTTTATGAGAATCAATACCGTTAACATGTACTGTGTCCGTGATGAGCGCAGGGCGAGACTGATCTCCGCGTCATTTGCGAGAGGCTTGTCGATTTAAGCGCGGGAGCAAATGACAACAGCACCGCCATACTGATTCAGTTCAAGGACCATACGTCAGCCGCCGTGGGCGAGAGCAGCAGCGACCAGGACATTGCATTTGAGTCCAGCGAAGAGCCCGTCCCGGATGCTGAGACGGTAGCAAGAGCACTTGCTTTTGTGAAAGCTAAGCAGGAAGAGACAGCAGAAGGGAGCAAATCATCTTAGCTGCACGGAGTTTTGAGATGGTACCGGCAGGTTGTTTGCTGCTGTAGAGTTTCGATGTGATACCACTGCGTGTCTGCGTACAGTATGATAACGTTCCAGTACATTTTTCTAGCTTCTGCTATGCTGGGTAGGTTACGGTTCCAGATTTTGCTCATGTCTAGAACTCTGAATTTGAATCGGTTTTTAATCGAGTTTTTGTGCACATTGTCCAGATCTCATCTCTGCATTGCTGTTCTTTTTACCACCTCTGCATTAACGATCTAGCTGTATGCTCTGATGCTGATCTGCCATATCTTTTGGATTATTCAACATGCAAATACCATGAAACCTATGTACCAGCCGCAAAAGGCCATGGAAGTGAGAGTCGTTTACCTGTGCCATTAAGAAAAATATCGTTCACCTCTACGCCACAAAAAACTTCGCAGCTACCTGTGTTCCACTAGCCCAAATTTTGTTTACCCCTACGCCATTATGGCGGATGGAGAGTTAACCGAGCTGTTAGATGGTGTAAAATAACAGTTTTGCCCTTCTATACAATAATATGTTACAAAATTCCGAAAAATAGAAAATAAAAATTAAAATAATTTCAAAAAACCATAATAATTTCAGAAAAATGTTTAAAATTCAGAAAAATCGTAATGATTTCAGAAAATCATAATAATTTCAGAAAATCTTAATGATTTTAGAAAATCATAATAATTTCAGAAAAATGTTTAATAATCAGAAATTATTATGATTTTCTGAAATTATTACGATTTTCTGAAATTATTACGATTTTTCTGAATTTTAAACATTTTTCTGAAATTATTACGGTTTTTTGAAATTATTTTTATTTTTATTTTCTATTTTTCGGAATTTTGTAACATATTATTGTATCATTTTACACCGTCTAACAGCTCGGTTAACTCTCCATCCATCCATAATGGCGTAGGGGTAAACAAAATTTAGACTAGTGGCACACGAGTAGCTGCGAAGTTTTTGTGGCGTAAAGGTAAACGGTATTTTTCTTAATGGTACACGAGTAAACGACTTCGGAGTGATGCAGCCCATGCTGGTTATGCGCAAACTGAAACGCTTCTTTGCTTAATCGCCCCATTCCTTCTCCCACTCCAAATCTGCGAGCGGCGGCGGAAGCCAACCCTTGCGACGGCGTGTGCTTCGGACGTGGAGGAGGAGCAAGGGAAGGCGGCGGCAGCAATCACCGGTTGAACCGTGACCAACGGCGATTACGACGCGATCGAGGAGCCGTGCGGAAGCCGGAACCGCTCCTCTCCATCGCCGCGCCCCCGAGCGGGTCCCGCGCGACTCGGCGGACCTCGTAAATCGCGGGGCTAGTGGGGCCGCAGGGCTAGTGGTTGCGGAGCGTCCGAGCAAACCTCCTATTTGGATTCCTACTTCAAAATTTAGAGTCTTCGACCAAAAAACCCATTCCAGACAGGGATTCTATTTGAGCCTCTGTTTTTCATGTCATCTCAAACTCCATCTCCCGACCCCCATTTTTAGGGTCTTTAAACCCGGCTCTCATCCGTGGGTCCCATTTTTTTCCCTTTCTTTTTCTTCCTCTCTCTCCTCTCCTCTCCGCCTCCACTACAATCCATGGCGGCGCCGCCTCTCCCTCGTCTGTCGGCCCCGCGCGTAGCCCCTTGCCGCCGGCCGATCGCGCGAGTGCTCCGCCCCGGCCACGCCCGCACGGGGCCCTGCTCGTGCCCATCGCGCCGAGCGGTGTTGAGGCTCGCCGTGCCCTCCGCACCACCGCCCGCATGTGGTCTCGACGGCGGTGGCCGGGAGGCGCCATGGCCCGGATCCAACGCGCAATCGGCGGCCATCTCTTCCCCGGCGCCGCCTCCTCCCTTCCGCGCCCCCTTCCCACTCTCCCCCTGCCGTCCCCGCGCGCTGCGTGTAGTCGTCCGGCCGCGTCGGCCCTCGTCCTAAAGGCCGGCCGCCCGGGCACCCGCGTCGGGGCCACTCATCGCGGAGGGATGCGGGCCGGCGCGTTGGCTGCCGGGGCGATGGGCGGCGTGGGGGCGCGGATCCGGCCGGCCTCCTCCGACCCGTCCGTCGCGGGAGGGCCTCGTCGTCGCCCTCTCGGGCACCGTCGTCGGCGCCCGTGTCGCACGAGGTTGTTGGTGGTTCCGGTGACCACGAGGAAGGAGGAATAATAGTGGGACCCACGGAGTAGGAGCCTAGTTTAGAAGCTTGTTGTTGGAGATGAGCTAAAATTTGAAGACCTCAAATGCTCCTAAACACAAAAGTAGGGGCTTATTTTTCCATGCCTCGCTGGAGATGCTCTTAGTATGTCTTAACGGTTGACGCCTCTCGTGTCTCTAGTATGGTTCAGTTCAACGTCTACCTGCCGGTTGAACATGGTTAACCGAGTACGTGTCATGGCTTAGCATCTAGTGATTTGATTTGATTATTTTGGATGTGTCGTGGCAAGGCAAAGTTTCGTTTTGCGATCGTGCCGAATTAATGGTGATCGTTTGTAATAGTTTCTAGTTGAGCTTATATTGTTCTTATAATATTACGGCTAGCAGTTTATTACCAGTTCAAAACGTCAAATAATTGAATATTTCTCACTTCAAAATCAAACGTTCCAGCTAAGGCGAAGTTGCAAAATATGTGAAAGTGCAACGAGCACAACAATTTACCGTAATAAAAGAAGCAAGACCTTTTGGTTCATGCCCAACAAACAACTATCACTTCCTCCACTACTTTAGTCTCATTAACATCAAATACATAAGTTAATTTATCCAAATGAAGATACTTTTAGCATAAATGGCACTATAAATACTCAAATATAGCCCAGGCTATTGTGGACCACAAAGCCCCTCACCGATGAGAGGCACAATGGTTACAAAAACCATCGAACTAACAATTGTAATCACAACCGACTAGGGCACAATGGTTACAAAAGCCATTGAACTAACGATTGTAATCACAACCGACTAATTATAGGGGCACAATGGTTACTGAAAGTGCATCTAGGCCCCTTAATTATGGTTTTGAGTGATTGACGTCAATACAATTAAAAAGGACTAATATTCTAAATGAGCTTGTGCGCAGTGCATATCTAAAATTCAATTGAGAGCAAAGAAACACAAAAAGGAAGTGGCCATAATCTCTCATACGTGCAAGTTTTGATAAATGGATCACTCATGCTCAAGATCAAGCTTTGAAGCCTTTTATTTATGTCTTGAGTATAGGAAACACCGTACTATCAAGAGGGACACACAAGTGTGAGGTGTGAAAAATGAAAGTGCTCAAAACTCATTCCAAACACAAAATATCATTTGGAGTCGGACATATCCGACTCACTCGGATATTGGACTCGGACTCCGGAGAGCTGGCCAAAGAAATTCCACATAGACTCGGACATATCCGACTCGGTCGGACAGAGAGTCGGACTCCGAGCGAAATCCAATTTCTTGAAACCCTAGGAGTCGGACAATCCGACTCGATCGGATATATCCGACTCCACGAGGGTACTCGGACTTATCCGAATTATGTCGGATTTAAGACTCGGACTCCGGAGCGAAATCCAATCTTTCGAAACCCTAGCGATCGGATTTATCCGACTCACTCGGACATATCCGAGTCGGATCCGAGCCAACGGCTCTTTTGAGTGCCCCGGCTATAAAAGTGGACCTCGTCCACTTTTGGCCGGTTGGCATCTCCCACACTCTCAAAAATACTCCCCAACTCACTCAAGCTCTCCTCTTCTTCAAGTTTGATTCCCCACTCCAATCCTTGGTGGATTTGTGAGAAGATTGAGGAGAAAATCGTTGAGCTTCATCTCCATCTCAAGAGCACTTGATTCTTTCCATCGCCGGTACTTGGTGTGTTTGTTACTCTTAGGGATTCATCCCCTAGACGGTTAGGCGTTACCCGGCGAGCTCCCAAGCTTGTGGTTGAGACTCGGGTCGTTTGTATTGCCCCTCCCTTCGTAGAGCTTTGATTTAGTGGATTTAAACCGGCCTTTGTGGCGGTTTGACGAGGTTTAGGGTTGAGAGCAACCCGGTCCTTGGTGGACTCCTCAACGGAGACGTAGGCTTCTTGGTGGAGCTGAACTTCGGTGAAAAATCGTGTGTCTTTGTGTCTCCCCTTTATTTCTTGCAAATTGATGTGCTATAGCTCTAGGGTGTTCTTGCCTAAATTCCTAGATTAACTTGCATAGGTGGCTTGCTTGTTTGTCTACTTGTAGCCTTAGCTTTCTAGTGTTGCTAGCTGCTTGCTTGTTGCTTTATTTCCGCGGATTTGTCCATCTTGACTCCCGTTCCCCTTTCCGCACGAGGGAGTC
Source organism: Chloris gayana (assembly GCA_031894775.1). Classification (NCBI taxonomy): domain Eukaryota; kingdom Viridiplantae; phylum Streptophyta; class Magnoliopsida; order Poales; family Poaceae; genus Chloris; species Chloris gayana. The sequence continues at coordinate 1,098,281 of JAUNZO010001800.1, forward strand.
GGATTTGTCCTACTCTAGTCGGATATTGTTGGTATTTCTTACGGTCACGATAAATCCGCAAGCGCACGGAGAATACCGTTGTAGCATTTCACCCGTGAGTATTTAAGGGTATCGTATTTTCCACAGGGAAGGCGGTGGTTTACGAGATAGCAATGTTCATAATCATATGACTAATAAGGTGCCAAAGCCTAAATAGGGGTAAGGATAATAATGATAGTGGGTAGTAGTGACAACACCACCGGAGCAATCCAATCTAACACTAGAACTAAGCCTAGGCTAAGCGGGGTTAAGGAGAAAGCCGAGATGGGTCCTTATGTACTTCTAATATTCCTGCTCATGCAACACATACAAGTCTAAGCTCTATGTCATCCTGGAACAAGGGGATAACCAGCGAGGCTGTCACCACCTACGGGCATTCCTTCTACCGGGCAATCAAGGCTATCTACTATAGAACAAGAGGACTAGGCACGGCAGGGCTGTCACCACCTACCGTTACCCTTCATCCAGGACACGTGACACAAGGGCAATTAGATCCCTATGCCGGTCCTACGATCACGTGGCGGTGAAGCAATTAAGTCCTCACCGTCGGATCTTATCCTGTTCGAGCGGACAACCAAACACCCAAAGCGGTTTATCAATCTAAGCACCATGCTCACATTGCTAAACTGAACTCCCGAAAGAGTACACTTAATCTTGACCGGCCGAATCGGATCAAGTGCTTGGAACATGCAAGACTCGACCCTACGGATCATCAAGTAAATGGGTGAGACATGCCTAACTCTAACCCTACGGATTGACGAGTTATGGGCCATGTCACACATGACTCTAACCCTACGGATCATCAAGTCATTGGCCAAAGCATGTCTCACCTCATCATGCATGAAACGAGTGTAAGGACATACACGAATGAATGAAGGCATGTGAAGCATGAAGCAACCTATCATGACTAGACAATAACCACATAGAAAGCACATGATCATCATACTAGTACAATCATAAGGCATGAGGAACAAAGAAGATAATTCTATTGAGGTGAACCTTGATACTTACTTAATATGAGATGCACGATGAACGAACGAAGAACGAACGAAGAACGATGAACGAACGACGAACGAACTTCTATTATAAGCAAGTATCCTCGAAGTACAAGATTGGGCTAAATCCTCACAAAGAGAGGACAACCCTCTCCTCTACTAAACTCCCCCTCTAATCCTCTACAGCCTAGAGACTAGTCTAATGCTAGATGGATTCCTCTTGGTGTCAATGTGTTGTGATCTCTTGAATTGGATGATTCGAGAGAGGTAGGGGTGCCCCTTTATTTATAGTCTTGGAAGGTCGGCAACTTGGAGGTGGTTCCCGACGTCGGTGGCATTTAATGCGGGTGGAACCGACCTCCGGACGTCGGTAGTGAACCGCCGGAGAAAGATGGGCCGGTGGGGCCACCACCATAGTTCGGCCGAACCCAAATCCCGAGTCGGCCGAACCGGGCTGGGCCCCACTGGGTCTGGTCTTCTTCGTGGTGGCTCTCCGTGTTGCTTCCCTCCTTGGTCCAGTTGCTAGGGATAGATTTGGAGCCTCGTTTCTCTGGATTTTGGGCTGAGAGAGTTGTCTTTTATGTCGGGGAAAGTTAGGTAAGTGCGAAGCCCATGTTTTATGCATACTTGTCCCCGTTTTCATATGGATTGCACCTGCACTCACGAATTCACCAAGACTTGTGGAAATGGTTAGATAAAAGCCCTATGTCTACTCTTGGTGGTGGATATGATTTCAAAAGGTGCATAAAGTTGACGGTAAAAAAAGGACCGTAAGGACCGTCAACAAGACCCCCACACTTAGTTCTTTGCTCGTCCTCAAGTAAAGCTAGTGAGCATAAGTGGGAGCATACTTCTCATGGTATGATGCTAGCATACAAATTATTCCAAGCCATACCTGCACCCGTGAACTTTGATGTGTCTACCATGTAATCTTGGGCGGTTGAGGAATGGAACGGTCATGATTCAAGTCATCATAACTCCCTCTCGCTGAGTAACTCGGGTTTGTGATAGATTTTCAAAGTAAAAACATAGCTCATACTCCTCAAATGATCACTCTCAAATCGCTCAATGTTTATGGTTCCTCACCAAGGCATGATTTTCCTCTTTTCATCCTACTTCTACAAAAGGCTTTATGTGGAGCTTGGTAGGGAATGAAAGAGAGGCATACTTGTATCACATATTTTGCTGAACCAAAAGAGTGGATCCATGGAGAATGCAAGTCATACAACCGTGATCAAGATGTGCAAGTGTGTATTGTTGGTATTTCTTACGTCACGAATAAATCCGCAAGCGCACGGAATACCGTTGTAGCACTTCACCCGGGAGTATTCCAAGGTATCGTATTTATATCCGCAGGGAACGGAGTATTTCTGCAACAAGGTTAGTTTACCCAAGGACAACCAAGACAACGTAGCAAAATAGGGTCGAGAGGGTGACTCTTATCTATTTATCCTTTAAAGGTAGACGAACGCAAGCTAGACTTGTTTACTTCGGGCACCGTCTTAGGCTTGGTCTCGCCAAGCCACTCCGGTCTACGAAAGCTCTACTATGTACCCGAACGTGGAGGGTTCCTTTGGATGACGAGGCTGTCACTTCCTGCCACCTACCTCTACAAACCGTGGGGCACACGAGCAAACAAAGGCGATCTCCGGCCCTAGACACCACGTCTATGCTATTGACCGCTACTCTAGCCTCGGCCTAGAACCGAGTTCGAAAGCTAGAGCACTTCTTGCGAAGCGATGATCCCGTAAACAAGTATAACAAGAATTACGTCTAACAAAGATATGTCACGATAGATAAGTAGATCACCACGTATAAATCACCTAAAAGAGTGTTTACACGCCAAGGTAAAAGGAAAGGAAATACTACTCCACTTTATAAAAGGGAGGAACACTCCTTCCTTTTCCTTGCCCTCTCTCCTATTCTACTAAGATACAAGAGGCCCTTGGCCTAAGGATGAGAATTTTGTCTTCTATCTTGATGTTGGTGGTGTGTTGAGAGAGGGGGTATAGCCCTTTATTTATAGCCTTGGAAGGTCGGCAACTTGGAGGCGGTTCCGGACGTCGGTGGTATTAATTGCGGGTGGAACCGACCTCCGGACGTCGGTGACGAACCGCCGAGAGAAAAGTGGGCCGGGGGGCCCACTGTCGGTTCGGCCGAACCAGTAGGGCGGTTCGGCCGAACCGGCTCAGGCTCCCCGGGCTTGGTTCTTCTCTGGTGCCTTCCTCTGGCTGTGTACTTGGCCCAATCCACTTGCTTGGTTTGATGTTGAGGCCCTGTTTTGTGGTTTTGGGCTTTTGGACGATATTCTTTAGTCCGGGGAAAATCCGTCGATTGCAAAGTCCATGTTTCGTGCATGTTTTCCCCTGTTTTCATATGAATTGCACCTGCATTCATCATTTCACCAAGACTAGTGGAATTTGTTAGAAATAATCCCTATGTCTATTCTTGGTGATGGTGTTTGATTCAAAAAGATGCAATAAGTTGACGGTAAAATTGGACCATAAGGACCGTCAACAAGACCCCCACACTTAGCTCTTTGCTCGTCCTCGAGTAAAGGTGGGAGCGTAAGTTGAGAGATCTCTCCTCTTAGAGACCTGCACACATGTTATTACAAGCCACACCGTTTTACTTGTGAACATGACGGTGGCTAACATGCATTCTTGGATGATTGATAAGTGGAACAGCTCATGACTCAAGTCACTATACTTTTGCTCACTAAGCACCTTGGGTTTTTGAAAGTTTTGAAAATAAACAACATGACTCCCGCTCCTCTTTGATTCTCTTGAATCGCTCAAAAAGTGTTTTCCTCACCAAGGCATTGTGTTGCCTCTCTTTTTCCTACTTTTTAGGCTTGTATGTGGAGCTCGGTAGGGAATGAGAGAGGCATACTTGTATCACAAATATTGCTAAGCCAAAAGAAAGGATCCATGGAGAAGCCAAGTCATGCAACCTTGATCAAGAAGTGCGTGTGTGTATGGATATGAAAAAGTGACAACTCCTATTGTAATTGACCCCTCTTTATTTTGCATTTTCAAAACATGGCTATCTTTTTATTTTCTTTCTTTTCTTTTCTTGCTCTATGCTTGAGCATCTCTTCTCTTTTTCATTGCTCATCTTTGTGAGCTTTCTTTTCATTGCTCATCTGTGTGAGCTTTTCATTGCTCATCCGTGTGAGCTTTTCTTTCTACATAGCCATGTCTTGTTTATGCGTGATTGAGAGAGAGAGAGAGGTAAAAAGAGGTGCAAGCGAGGAGTGTCTTTATTTTGGTGGGGTGCTAGCTCCCGAGTGTAGGAGTTTAGCCCTTTTTTTTGGTGGAGTGTACGTGCTCTTGATCAAGAGAGCATGACAAGTTTCTCTCTAGGGTCACTCAATTTTGGTAAAGCTCATTGCAAACACAAGCAGCATATGTATGTAAGTTTTGCAAGGTATGATCGTCATATGGCATTGGTAGGCATTTTTGTATCAAGAGAGGAGCATGAAGCCGTGGTATTTTTGTTTTGTGAAATAAAATTCCCAAGGACTCGGTAAGCTAAGCATAGGATCATTTCGTCGAGCCATATCACACGTGCCAATAATCTAGAAAAACATGGGTCCTATGGATTTGATTATTTGTTCACGAGGCAAGTGGTGATGAAGCGAGTAATAAAAAGTGTGCAAGATCATCATGAGAGTATTGGAGAGACTTGGGATTTTCAAAGGTATTCAAAAGAAATCTTCCCAAATTTTAGTTGGTCAAGTTTTAGTAATTGTTTTTCGCGTCTCGGAATGAACTTGACAAATAAGGTAGGCAAAAAGGAAGTGTGAGAAACAAACTCAAGTGCCACGAGGAAGCGAGGGCTGAGTGGGACCCACCGAGGTTCGGCCGAACCACCCTTTTGGGTTCGGCCGAACCGGCTCAGGCCTCACTTGCGCTCTGTTTCGCAGCTTGTGTTTGTGTTGTTTTCCTCGTGATGTTTCTGCGCGCTTCGCGTGTGTTTGTCTTTGCTTTCCGCGATGTCCCCCCCACACTTGCCTTTTTGCCTGTTTCCTTCAAAAGATAGACAAAAGACATTTGGAAACAAAATTTGCTCTGCCGGTATGGAAGCCCGGGGAGCACTAATATGATTGAATTAAAACAGTAGGCGTATTACAAAAAGGATCGAAAGATTTCTAAGGTTTATGCGTTCTACGTCCTACTCTTAATCTTTCTTAATTTTCCTCTCCTCCTCCCGCAGTTTCGCCTTCTCTTCTTCGATCATTTCTAAGGCGAGGTCGTACTGCGCCCATCCTCCGAGTGAGGGTCTCGATGCGGTCTTCATCCTTCTTCTTCTCCCTCTCGAGGTGGTTGTAGAGGTTACGGAGAACCCCATTCTCTTTTTTGGCGCGCTCTAACTGCCGGCGAAGCTCCTCAATGAGGCGGATAGCGTTGTCGAGTGCTTCGCCTTCTTCAATCCATTCATGGGGCTTCTTCCTTTTGCTGCTGCCGTCCGAGATGTCGGACGAGGCGCTGCTATGTTCGCTCATGATGTAGGAAGTGGAGGAGATGAAAAGATTGGGTGGAGAGGAGAAGTATAAATAGGGGTTTTCTACCCCGGCGCGCTCGACAAGGTTTTTATTTTCCAGCAGAAAATAAAGAAAGGAGGGAAGGAGATATTGGATTTTTGGCAAAAGATGGGCGCCGGGGAGATCAGGCCGGTTCGGCCGAACCACAAAGTGGGGTTCGGCCGGACCGCCTTTTCTTCCTCTCGGTTTCCTTCTTTTTTTCTGGTTTATTTCTTGCTATATTTATTCAAAGGAAAGTACTGCTACGGGTGATGAAGTAAAACGGGGGATATCATGAGAGATATTTCAAATCAATCAAGTGCATGACATCAAATTCTTTATCTTTATCGGGCTCGAAATAAATTTTAAGGCGCTGACCATTTACCTTAAATATTTTACCTTCGTCGTCTTGAAGTGTGATTGCTCCATGTGACGAGGTGTCAATAACCGTGTATGGTCCGTCCCATTTACTTCTTAATTTTCCATGCCCGAAGAGTTTCACCCGTGAATTGAATAGCAAGACTTTATCTCCAACCTTGAATACCTTTATCTTTATCTTTTTGTCGTGCCACCTTTTTGTCCTTTCTTTGTATATAGCTGAGTTGTGGTAAGCTTTGTCTCTCCATTCTTCTAACTCAGCTATCTCCATTTTTCTTTTGCGTCCGGCACCATTAAGGTCCATGTTCTATTTCCGGATGGCCCAATACGCTCGGTGTTCCGTCTCGACGGGTAAATGACATGTTCTCCCGTACACGAGCTGGTATGGGGACATGCCTATGGGTGTCTTATATGCTGTACGGTATGCCCATAGTGCATCGGGTAGCTTGTCCTTCCATCCCTTCCCCATTTCTGTTACGGTCTTTTGCAGGATCCGCTTGATTTGCTTGTTTGAGGTCTCGGCCTGCCCACTGGTTTGAGGGTGGTATGGAGTAGCGATATTATGCCTTGATCCAAGTTCTCTTAGGAAGCGTCGGAAGGTCTTATCAATGAAGTGAGACCCTCCGTCGCTTATCTAGCTTCGGTGTTCCAAACCTCGGGAAGATAATTTCGTGGAACATCCGGCGAGCATGCTTGGCATTTGCGGCCCTGCAAGGCATTGCTTCTACCCACTTAGACACGTAGTCTACCGCCACCAAGATGTATTCGCAGTCATGTGACTTGGTGAACGGTCCCATGAAGTCAATGCCCCATACGTCGAAGAGCTCGACTTGTAAATTGTAGTTGAGGGGCATTGCATCTCTTGCCGTGATGCCTCCAACTCTTTGACATTCCGGGCATCGCTCGACAAATTCCTTTGTGTCTTCGTACATGGCTGGCCAAAAGAAACCACTTTGCCATATCTTGGCACTGTGTACGAAACACGCCGTAGTGTCCCCCGTATGGCGATGCATGGCACTTCTCAATGATTCGTGTGCTCTCGGGTATGGGCACACATCGCCTTAGCAATCCATCGGCGCAGGACACGGTAAAGGAAGGGTTCTTCCCATAAGTGACGGCGACTCTCATAGATGAGTCGTTTCTTGCTCTTTCCGGGTGGTACGTACCCGTTGCCATGAAGTTCACAATGTCGGCGTACCATGGATGTGAGTCCCTTATTAGGAGCAGCATGTCGTCACGTAGGAAATCATTGATGGGTAATTCCTGCAGGTTAGTGAATTGTATACGCGACAAATGATCTGCCACGGAATTTTCTACTCCTTTTTTATCACGGATTTCTACATCAAATTCTTGGAGTAGAAGAACCCATCGTATCAAACGGGGTTTAGCATCCTTCTTATTGAGCAAAAACTTTAAAGCAGCATGATCGGTGTAAACAATGACTTTTGCTCCGATCAAGTAGGATCTAAACTTATCAAAAGCAAAAACGACAGACAAGGAGCTCTTTTTCGAGTGGTAGTGTAATTTAATTGAGCTCCGAGTCAAGGTTTTGCTTGCATAGGAGATTGCATGATGCTTTTTATCTCTAGTTTGGCCAAGAACAGCCCCTACGGCAAAATCATTAGCATCACACATTATCTCAAAAGGCAGCGTCCAATCGGGGGTTGGATGATTGGCGCTGAGATGAGTGCATTTTTAAGGGTAGTGAAAGCGAGTCATGCATTCATCGATAAACTCAAAGGGTGCATCCTTCGCAAGTAGATTTGTAAGGGGTCTAGCAATTTGAGAGAAATCTTTGATAAAACGACGATAGAACCCCGCATGTCCCGGAAAGCTGCGAATGCCCCTAATATTCACGGGAGGTGGAAGCTTTTCTATAACTTCTAATTTAGCTTTGTCCACCTCTATCCCCCTTTCGAGAAATTAAATGCCCTAGAACTATGCCTTCTCTAACCATGAAATGGCATTTTTCCCAATTGAGCACTAATTCATTTTCTTGACAACGTTGCAAGACTTTGTCTAAATTTTCTAAACAATGATCAAAGGTTTTTCCATAAACGGAGAAATCATCCATGAATACTTCCATAATCTCTTCGATCATGTCGGAAAAGATAGACATCATGCAACGTTGAAAAGAAGCAGTGCATTGCAAAGCCCAAAGGACATTCGTCGATAGGCGTAAGTTCCATAGGGGCATGTGAAAGTGGTCTTACTTTGATCGTCGGGATGGATGGGGATTTGATGATATCCTGAATACCCATCAAGGAAACAAAAGAAATAATTATTTGCCAGCCGTTCCAACATCTCATCGATGAAGGGCAGCGGAAAATGATCCTTCTTTGTAGCCTTGTTAAGTTTCCGGTAATCTATGCACATCCTCCATCCCGTGACGGTGCGTTGAGGGATCAACTCATTTTTGTCATTCCGGATGACCGTCATTCCTCCCTTCTTGGGTACAACCTGCACTTGGACTCACCCACTCGCTGTGTGGAACAGGATAGATAATGCCGAGCATGTAAAAGTTTTAAGACCTCCTTTTTAACGACCTCCCGCATCGCATTGTTCAACCTCCTTTGAGGTTCCCTAGATGGTGTACTATCGGGGCCTATGGGAATGCGATGGGTGCAAAGAGCAGGGCTAATTCCCTTGAGGTCTCCAAGCGAGTACCCAAAAACGGAGTGATGTTTTTCTAGCACGGCTAAGAGTTTTGCAGTTTCCTCCTCCGAAAGCTTGTCACTTATGATGACGGGGGTTTCGGGATTTCCGTGAAGAAAAACGTGGCGCAAGCCTGGTGGAAGAGTTTTGAGTTCTACGGGAGGTGGCGTAGGTGTAAAAGTTTCGGGCAGCTCAAAAGTTTCCGCCGAATCATCCTCTTCCAAAATGAAATCAAGAGCATCTTCATCCAAGGATGATTCGGGGTTTTCATGAGGAAAAATTGCCATAACCTCCTCCATGCATTCTTCTTCCACAAGCGGCTCCTCGGCAAAAGAGTTTTGTGCATGAATGATAGGAAGAGAAAAAGTTTTCTTGCCGAGGGTGAAGTCTAAGGTTCCTAAAGGTGATATCCCTAAGAAAAACTTTTCTATGGGATGACCGACCAAAACATCGAAATCCAAGATTCCGAAACGTGAAAGTCCAGGGAAACCTTTGCTTCATTATGCTTAATGCAAACATCTCTAATGATCCCCAAACTCTCAAAAAATTGCCCCGGTGAGGCTTTAAGGAGTTTGTCGGAAGGTGTCCATGTCTCGTTTCCAAATAAAGTTGAAGCAAAAGATTCGGACATGATGTTGGCACCTACTAGAGGATTATAGAGAATATCTACCATTACTCCCCGAATTGAGCCACGAATGGTTGATCTAGGATGATCAAGTCGAAGAACTTCGAAGAAAGTTCGTTTTCTATCAACCATTCATCACTCATGATTGCTTGTCAACTTCCGAACAGTTTTTAAGAGAATAGATTTTTCAATAGGTTCGGGAGTTGGTGCGAGGAGTGCTTGGTTTCTTTTGATAGGAGTAGTTCAAGGTGTTTCCAAAATCTTCAAAAATTTCTTCCTTGAACTCAAATGGGAACTCAAGAGGTTCATCTTCCTCTATCATTGTTCTTGTGTTAGATGAGGACTCGAGTGCTAGGTGCTCCATCATGGGCACCAAGTGCTTGTGTCTCTTGCACAACGAGTTCCTCATCTTCGACTCCGGCTCTACGAGTAAGTCGGCGGAAAAGGTGTGTTTTCCACAATTCGATCCAAAAGTTCGTGTGCTTCCGCTATGGTCTTACGAGAAAAGATCCACCCGCGGCCGTGTCAAGATAAAGTGCGGTATCGTTGCTCAATCCCGAATAAAAGTGTTGTAATAAAACGGGTTCGGGGAGCAACAATTCTGGTCCGGAGTCCGTTAGAGAACGGAACCGAATCCATGCCGCGCTCAAGGTTTCCTTTTCTTCTTGTCGAAAGCTTATTATTTCCGCTCGTAGAGAAGTGATACGAGACACGGGGAAGAATGCTAGACAAAATTTGTCTCGCAATTCTTTCCAATCACCGTTCACTCTCTTAGCGGTGTAAGTGTACCATTGCTTCGCCTTCTCATTGAGAGAGAAGGGAAACAACTTCCACTTCAATGTTTCTTGTGTCATGCCATGGATCAATCGGCATGAACACAAATGTTCAAACTCTCGCAAGTGTTCATAAGGATTTTCATGTTTAAAACCCGAAAAGGATAAACCTCTAATCATCGAAATGTAATCGGGGAGAACTCATAGCCGGGTGAAGAAATAGGTTGTGATGATGATGGTGGCTCTAAGAGTTCACCCCGTGGAGTGGAGAAAGATTGGATGGTTGGGTGTGACTCCATGATATGTTTTTGTGAAATTTTGAATGTAAGGAAAAATAAAAACAGAACGGTAAGTAAGATAGATTACGAGGGCAAACCTGATTCGTTACAAAGATAACAACCGCTCCCCGGCAACGGCGCCGGAAATGCTTGTTGGTATTTCTTACGTCACGAATAAATCCGCAAGCGCACGGAATACCGTTGTAGCACTTCACCCGGGAGTATTCCAAGGTATCGTATTTATATCCGCGAGGAACGGAGTATTTCTGCAACAAGGTTAGTTTACCCAAGGACAACCAAGACAACGTAGCAAAATAGGGTCGAGAGGGTGACTCTTATCTATTTATCCTTTAAAGGTAGACGAACGCAAGCTAGACTTGTTTACTTCGGGCACCGTCTTAGGCTTGGTCCGCAAGCCACTCCGATCTACGAAAGCTCTACTATGTACCCGAACGTGGAGGGTTCCTTTGGATGACAGGGCTGTCACTTCCTGCCACCTACCTCTACAAACCGTGGGGCACACAGCAAACAAAGGCGATCTCCGGCCTAGACACCACGTCTATGCTATTGACCGCTACTCTAGCCTCGGCCTAGAACCGAGTTCGAAAGCTAGAGCACTTCTTGCGAAGCGATGATCCCGTAAACAAGTATAACAAGAATTACGTCTAACAAAGATATGTCACGATAGATAAGTAGATCACCACGTATAAATCACCTAAAAGAGTGTTTACACGCCAAGGTAAAAGGAAAGGAAATACTACTCCACTTTATAAAAGGGAGGAACACTCCTTCCTTTTCCTTGCCCTCTCTCCTATTCTACTAAGATACAAGAGGCCCTTGGCCTAAGGATGAGAATTTTGTCTTCTATCTTGATGTTGGTGGTGTGTTGAGAGAGGGGGTATAGCCCTTTATTTATAGCCTTGGAAGGTCGGCAACTTGGAGGCGGTTCCGGACGTCGGTGGTATTAATTGCAGGTGGAACCGACCTCCGGACGTCGGTGACGAACCGCCGAGAGAAAAGTGGGCCGGGGGGCCCACTGTCGGTTCGGCCGAACCGAGTAGGGCGGTTCGGCCGAACCGGCTCGGGCTCCCCGGGCTTGGTTCTTCTCTCGGTGCCTTCCTCTGGTCGTGTACTGGCCCAATCCACTTGCTTGGTTTGATGTTGAGGCCCTGTTTTGTGGTTTTGGGCTTTTGGACGATATTCTTTAGTCCGGGGAAAATCCGTCGATTGCAAAGTCCATGTTTCGTGCATGTTTTCCCTGTTTTCATATGAATTGCACCTGCATTCATCATTTCACCAAGACTAGTGGAATTTGTTAGAAATAATCCCTATGTCTATTCTTGGTGATGGTGTTTGATTCAAAAAGATGCAATAAGTTGACGGTAAAATTGGACCATAAGGACCGTCAACATGTATGAGGGTGGTGTGGTGGTGGAAATTGTACTCCTTTTTGTGTTCATTCTCTCTTTTTGAATGTTCGAGGGGACATGGCTATGATTCTTTCTTTCTTTTCCTTTCTTTCTTTTCTCTTTTTTTTTTTCATCATGCTCTACTTTTGTATGAGCAGGGATTATTCTTTCTTTTGCATAGCCATGTCTCCTATGATAACTTGAGAGAGAGAGAGAAAAAGGTAACAATGCTTTTGTGGAGTACTTATTTTGGTGGATGTATGATGGTGGTATTGCTTAACTTCCAGGTGTAGAAGTTTAGCATGTGAGATGGAGTGTACGTGATCTTGATCAAGAGAGTATGACAAGTTTCTCACTAGGGTCACACAATTTTGATAAAGTTCAAAGCAATGACAAGCAGCATATGTGTGTAAGTTTTGCAATGTGATCAACATATGGCTCGGTGGGAATATAAGATCATCGAGGAGCGTAGAGTTATAGACTTTTGGCAAATTAAATACCCAAGCACTCTATGCAGAAGAAGCAAGATTCATCTCATCCAACCATATCACATTCACCAACAACTTAGATAAACATGGGTTCCTATGATATTGGTGTTCACAAGCAACGAGTGTGCGAAGCGAGGAATAAAGAGTATGCAGGCCAACCAACTAGAAGCATGTATACTGAGGGAACAACAACGTTCATTTTATTCTTGAGTTAAATTTTAGTGATTGGCTCAAAAGGTTGTTTTAACTCATGAATTGAGGGGGATGGAGTTAGAGAGGTTGTGCAAACCGTCGCTTTAGGTGAAGTGGAGGCCAAGTGGACCATGGGATGTTTGATCGAAACAAAGGTTCGACCCAAATTTGTTTCCTTGTCCCGGGGCTCCACTTTCTTATGGATTGATCGGTGCGGGTTGTGCATCGTGTTGGTGGGGGAGATCTTGAATGTGTACGTGATGAAGAACTCAAGAGATCTTCCCCACACTTGTTCTTGAACCTGCTTTATTTATTCAAAACAAACAACAAAAACAAAGCGAAGACAAAGAGGACTCTACCGGGGTTAAAGACCGGGAGCCTAGATTTATTGATTTAAACTCTAGGTGCCTTATGAGTTTGAAAGAGAAGAAGCACCTAGAGTTATTTTGTGTTTTTTTTTAATTTTATAAAATTATTCTATTTTGATATTTTCAAGGTGGAAGGAAAAGGATACAAGTTGCGATACAAGTTACCTTTGTGGGGGGAGGGAACCTCCCCCACACTTGTTCTTTTGCTCATGGCCCTTGATTTGGGGTTGAACCCAATGTGATTGTGGAAGGCTTTGTGCGAGTGTAGCCTTGATGTTGGTGCAGCGTTTTGGTGGGGAGATCTCGAACATGTGCGTGATGGAGGCTTGAGAGATCTCCCCCACACTTGTTCTCTCGCACCCGAGAATCCTGCCAAAAACACTATTCCTGCAAGCAATTTCCTCCAACTTGGAGAGGCATGGTTAGCTCTCGGAGCACATACAAACAAGGTCCCGGGTTAGATGACCGGACCCCATTTGTACAGCCGAGGAAGAAAGGCACAAGCAAGTCCTGTGGACCAAGTTTGAGTGTGACCATGGACAAGATAATCCTCGTTGGTAAAAACAACTTGGGTCTTAGTGATATGGAAACATGAAGCGAGTGTAGGTTCAAAGTCGAGGGGTGATATGATAGAACAACGAGGTGCACTCAAGAAGTCCTAATTGCTTGGAAAGTTCTAACCATTCATGCATTGCATAGGGGAGATTTTGATATTTGTTAACCAAGGCAAGAGGATTCGAAGCTCATTCCTCATACAAAAAATGTCTAAGATTGCTTATGAGGAACACAAGTCATGACAAGCCAACAATGCATCAAGCACAAGAAGGGATATGATCCATTGCCAAAGAGCATGCTTGTGAAGGTCAAGAGTTGTAGGCTCAAAGTCCGACAAGCAATGCTTATGAAAGCCTAGTAGAAAGCCCGGAGGGTAGTACCATTGCCTAACTACTACAAGGATGCATGGGAAATCATGTGGTAGGTAGGTGGGAGTCATACTCATCCACACGAATAAAAACCATATCACCCTTGGGCTTCCAATTATTAGCAAAGAATGTGGCATACCTTCGTTGTGCAGGGATTTCGAATTGGAGTTGCGAGGCTTGTACCTTCTTTTTGCACACTAAGACAAGGTTGGTGTCGAAGAGGAGTCTCGACGTGTTGTTTTCATCATAGTCCTCCTCCATGGGATCTTCATGAGGCTCTTCATGCCAACCTTCTCACTTTAGGCATGAGGTCAATGGAGGGGACGAGTGCGTGTCACGTCGGGGGTGACTTGTGTTTGAACTTGTCACCTTCTTCAACGTGTCGATGAGCTTGATTATTCGCCTTTTTCCTGGCTGCACTTAAGAGCAAGAACACAAAAGCGAACTCGAGCACGGGTTATGTTAGTGAAAACCAAATGGATTTCCCGTGGGTTGCCTTTGCAAGGATGTCTTTTTATCGCAACTCAATTTATTGAACAAAAACGAGAAGAGAAGAAAAGGAAAATTTTTTTCTTAAATTCGAGACGGAAAGCCTAAAAGGGTTTGTCTCAAAAATTATTTTTCCTTGAGAATTTTTTTTTATATTTTATTTTTTTTTCGTGAAAAGAAGAGTTGGAGGATTGCAGGACCCCGATTATGCAACTAAGAAAACCAAAGAGAGAAGAGAAAATCTTTTTTCTTGAACTTGGGGCAAACAATGAAAATTCCCAGGAAATGCAAGAGTAAGAATTTTGGGGGAAAGAATGCTTGAGTGGAATGAAAGTGAAGGCACCAAGCACTCTGGAAACAAATATAATGAATTGAAGTCCAATTTTGTTGACAACCCTATGATGGCTATATGAAAAATCCAGAGGGAGTTACGCCAAAATTCCTCCAAAATTTTACTCAAAACATTTTCCATAAAAAGTTGCCTCAAACTCATTTTCCAATACCTGTAATCGCATTGTGGTTTGAAAAATCCCAAACAAAAGTTGGAAAGATTCAAACATGCAAACGATGGAAATGCATGTCGAGGGAGAATTAAATATGCAAATGAGATGCATGAATGCGATTGAGGAAATTCAAATATGCATGTGGAATTGGAAATCAAATATGAGATAACTACCAATATACCTTTGACAAGGGCATCATCGTTTTAAGTCCAATGAGCAAGATTTCTCTCTATTACATTTACCGTGGCGACTTGGTGCTTGATCCTGGAGATGAGGATGCGGACAACTTCTCGTGTTGGGGCTGTAATTGTCTTTTCAAAGCGCTTGTACGAAGCCTTCTTCCTCTTTGCTTCCCTTCTAGGGTGATGTTGGAAGGCTTCTCTTTTTGTTGAGAGCGTGGTCTCCACCCTTCACCGATAGCTACCTTCTCAACTAATTTTGTTGCTTCTGCGGCGGTAAGTGAGAAGATGCCCCTTCGACACGAGAATCAAGATAGTCACGGCATCGTTGTGTCAACCCGTGGTAAAAATCGATCAATATTGTCCAATCGTCCATTCCATGAGCGGGGTATTTTGTCAAATAATCTTGAAGTTTCTCCCATGCTTCAGGAATGGATTCTTCCTGTGCTCTCCAATAATCTGGAATTTGTGCGTGAAGGGCATAGGTTTTGCCTCTTGGAGAGTATTCATCGAGGAACGCTTCGATGCAAGCATCCCAAGTAGTCGAAATACTTGGGTTGGTAAAGAACCATTGTCTTACTTCCCCGCAAGAGAATAGGGGAACAGACGGAGTCGGATGACATCCTGGTTGACTCCCTCGATGGACAAGGTTTTGCATGCTTTTAGGAATTTATGAAGATGAACTTTTTGCGTCCTCCTTGGCCAGTCCATGGAATGGATTGGCCTGCACCATGGTGATTTGGCTGGCTGTAGGCTTGAAGTTTCCGTTTCCGGTGTTGACGTGTGGCCCAATTGCCACACGGTTAACATTGGCAGCGGAGTGTTCGTGGGAAAGCAATCCACCCATAGGTATTGAGCTTGATGGTGCGGATGCGGCTGGCTTGCACTGTCGAGAGTATTCTTGAGGATGGATGACTCGCGGTTCGATCGCCTCAAGGTTACTTGATTTTACGTGTATTGCCTCGATAAGTCAACGCCGGTGGTATACTACCCTGTTTTCACATAAAGAGAAAACAAAGCAAAGGTAGACCTATCTAGACAAGTGGTAGTTAAAAGAAATATAATTATAAACAATGCTAGTGACTCTTCAACCGGTGCCTTCCCGACAACGGCGCCGGAAATGCTTGTTGGTATTTCTTACGGTCACGATAAATCCGCAAGCGCACGGAGAATACCGTTGTAGCATTTCACCCGTGAGTATTTAAGGGTATCGTATTTTCCACGGGGAAGGCGGTGGTTTACGAGATAGCAATGTTCATAATCATATGACTAATAAGGTACCAAAGCCTAAATAGGGGTAAGGATAATAATGATAGTGGGTAGTAGTGACAACACCACCAGAGCAATCCAATCTAACACTAGAACTAAGCCTAGGCTAAGCGGGGTTAAGGAGAAAGCCGAGATGGGTCCTTATGTACTTCTAATATTCCTGCTCATGCAACACATACAAGTCTAAGCTCTATGTCATCCTGGAACAAGGGGATAACCAGCGGGGCTGTCACCACCTACGGGCATTCCTTCTACCGGGCAATCAAGGCTATCTACTATAGAACAAGAGGACTAGGCACGGCAGGGCTGTCACCACCTACCGTTACCCTTCATCCGGGACACGTGACACAAGGGCAATTAGATCCCTATGCCGGTCCTACGATCACGTGGCGGTGAAGCAATTAAGTCCTCACCTGTCGGATCTTATCCTGTTCGAGCGGACAACCAAACACCCAAAGCAGTTTATCAATCTAAGCACCATGCTCACATTGCTAAACTGAACTCCCGAAAGAGTACACTTAATCTTGACCGGCCGAATCGGATCAAGTGCTTGGAACATGCAAGACTCGACCCTACGGATCATCAAGTAAATGGGTGAGACATGCCTAACTCTAACCCTACGGATTGACGAGTTATGGGCCATGTCACACATGACTCTAACCCTACGGATCATCAAGTCATTGGCCAAAGCATGTCTCACCTCATCATGCATGAAACGAGTGTAAGGACATACACGAATGAATGAAGGCATGTGAAGCATGAAGCAACCTATCATGACTAGACAATAACCACATAGAAAGCACATGATCATCATACTAGTACAATCATAAGGCATGAGGAACAAAGAAGATAATTCTATTGAGGTGAACCTTGATACTTACTTAATATGAGATGCACGATGAACGAACGAAGAACGAACGAAGAACGATGAACGAACGACGAACGAACTTCTATTATATGCAAGTATCCTCGAAGTACAAGATTGGGCTAAATCCTCACAAAGAGAGGACAACCCTCTCCTCTACTAAACTCCCCCTCTAATCCTCTACGAGCCTAGAGACTAGTCTAATGCTAGATGGATTCCTCTTGGTGTCAATGTGTTGTGATCTCTTGAATTGGATGATTCGAGAGAGGTAGGGGTGCCCCTTTATTTATAGTCTTGGAAGGTCGGCAACTTGGAGGCGGTTCCGACGTCGGTGGCATTTAATGCAGGTGGAACCGACCTCCGGACGTCGGTAGTGAACCGCCGAGAGAAAGATGGGCCGGTGGGGCCACCACCATAGTTCGGCCGAACCCAAATCCCGAGTCGGCCGAACCGGGTCGGGCCCCACTGGGTCCGGTCTTCTTCGTGGTGGCTCTCCGTGTTGCTTCCCTCCTTGGTCCAGTTGCTAGGGATAGATTTGGAGCCTGTTTCTCTGGATTTTGGGCTGAGAGAGTTGTCTTTTATGTCGGGGAAAGTTAGGTAAGTGCGAAGCCCATGTTTTATGCATACTTGTCCCCGTTTTCATATGGATTGCACCTGCACTCACGAATTCACCAAGACTTGTGGAAATGGTTAGATAAAAGCCCTATGTCTACTCTTGGTGGTGGATATGATTTCAAAAGGTGCATAAAGTTGACGGTAAAAAAGGACCGTAAGGACCGTCAACAGATATTAGTCCATAGTAGGACTTATCCTACTATAGTCGGACATTTGACGCCCCGACACTTAGAAAATTTTCGAACGTGCTGGCTAGGGTGAAAACCGTGGATGTCAAGCGTTTTACAAATTGCGTAACTTTAAATTTACGCCACGGTTTTGAACGATTCAAAGTGCACTGGAGAGCTTATAACTTGTACTACATGATGATGTACATGAACACCTAAGGTTATATAGTAAAAATTAATGTTTGAGCAAGATGAAAATGCTATCACGACCAAGCTGCTTAACAAGATTGCATTTTAAAAATGATGTAACTTCTGGACCCCGGATCCAAACTTCATGAGCAAGGGCTCTTTGGAAAGTAGATAACTTGTGCTTTAACGTAGTAACATAATCCCAGTACTTCATGTGTAGAAAAATAAAGATTTAAGCACTCTAAGATGCTAATCCGTTATGCCTGCGTGACAACTTGCCGTTTTTGAAATTCAATAACTTTTTGAATACAGCTCCAAATGAAACAGCTATAAGCTCGTTGTAAACCTTGAGTTATGTACTTTACATTAACCAACATGAGTCACCTAAGTTCTATAGCAAAATATTAAGATTTGGACACCTTAAGATGGCTTCACAAGCAACCCGTTAACCTTGACTTAGTGAAATAAAATGGCTGAAAATGGGCTAAGCTCAAATTGCCCTTTTTACTTGCTGTTATGGTTAGATGATTTTTCACACTTACATGGCTCAATTAAACAGAACATAATCACGTTTATCTTTTTGGGCAAGAACGGTCAGATATGGTGTAGGTTAATCACAGCAAACCCACATGAAATGATGAGTACTACTGGTGCACGATGTATAACGAAGTGATAAAACTTCATCCTAAGAAATAAGCATCAACCTCTTGCATACTAAGTAATAAGAAATTATACCCTATTTTCTTGATCTCAAAAACCAGCAGGTACATTTATACTAAATGATGGAAAGTTTACCTAATTAGAAGGTTGTCCCTCATGACCATATCATCACCACTCAAGAGCATGTTTAATTTATGCAAACGTTTCGTTACACTATGTTATTGAGAAAGTTCCATGAACTATGTAAATACGAAATTCATCCGTTGCTCATGCACTTCATATGCATTCATATAGGAACCCCGACGGAACTGAAGATCAAGGAGGGCACCAACTTGAAGTGAGCGAGTTCGAGTGTGCTGACTACGAGCCGAATCAAGGCAAGCCCCGGAGCATGACCTATGTTTTAAAGTCTCTTTATTTTCACATACGTCTATGGTGTACTGTGCATTTAAGTTTAGGAGTTGCTCGGAAACCTAGTTGCACTAGCTTTCTATATCCTGTGGTCTTGGTTAAGTATAAGCCTAATCGCTAGTGCTATGCTTAATAACTTCATCGGTAGCAACACCGAGTGATTTGGAGATCACCCGGTCTAGGGATTAAATTTGGTTACCCTCACATGATTAATTGGAGACCGTACGGGGAAGAGCATGTGTAGGATGCGGTGACAAGGTTGGCCCTTGTTTGCCATAGCCCCGTATGTGTCGGTTAAGGACCGTTCGTTGTGACTCCGCGAGCAAGTATTGAGTTGTGTACCAAATGCATACCTTCGTATGGGAGTTGGTAAACTGATGTAACTTGAGAGTCGTAGTGTTGGACGGTCGCTCCACCCTTTGTGCAAAGTGTTGGTCACGGTGGATGCACGGGTTTGTGAGTAGACGGAGGGTGTGTCATTACCCTTGGACCCGACGCTACTGTGGTTGCATGTGGAATACACACTCGGAGGGTGGACCCGCTCATATCTATGATAATCTTGTGAAAGGTGGCCATACGTGTTCTTAAATGATGCGTATGTCGTGCATTTGGGTTTCCCCTGCAGGGTGTAAATCGATATATATCGCCGTCCCTCGCGGTGATGAGTACCACTTGTCTCGAGCAGATTACATCGTAGTAACAAAGTGAATATGATGATTAAGCTTGCTGATTTTGAAGAATTACTTCATGTATTGCAACCCTGTTTTGTTAGAAATGCTCACTAAATTTATATTCATGTCCCAACCCTTTAAATTGGCTAAAACATGAATTTTTAGAGAAACATAGGTGCTGTTTTTGGCTATTTCCTGCAAACCCGGTCAGCCCCCTGCATACTAGGAGTCGGTTCTTAGAACCATTTTTGATGGGTAAGCCTTGCGGAGTATATTAGATACTCGGGGTTGTGTTGAAACTATTTTCAGGATTCCCGCAGCCCGATTATTGTGATTGCTGCGGGAAGTATGTGTGTCCAAGCGAGGAACCTCGGGAGTGGACCGTGGAGTGGGTTCCCGCTTCTCCGACTCAAGAGTGAGGCCATGCCGTATGGGCCGGTGTGGTTCTCCTAGTTAACTATATATATGTATCGTCGAGATGTTTACGCTTCCGCAAAGACATTACCAAGTATTGTAAATTAACACTTCACTTATGTATTGTAATCTGAAATCTGAACAATGGCTTGTAATATTTAAGAGAGTATGTATAAGAACTTGATACTCAAGTGCTCTTCCGATGTAATAAAATGATGAATGAATCCCCGATGTATGTGCAATGTACGTTCGCTTCGTCGAATGTCTCCCGATACGATCCTGTTTGACAATCCCTCTCGCTTCGCGAGGTAGGGGTGTCACAGCTGGTATCAGAGCCGTGTCGGGATATGCCGTACACTACGGATCATATTAAAAATCACCAACACATTTATACGGTGGGGAACGACATAGAAAGCCCAAGTAAGGTCTACAGTAGAAATAGATGTGGCAAAACTAACCCTGGGTTATGCTTGTTTAAATCTTTGCAACTACGGCCCGGCCCAGGTATGTTTGCAATTTAAATTAGCGCTCCGTGCCCGCGGAAGTAATAATACGGGACAATGTTGGCTCGTGGCAATCCACGAGGCGGTTCTTTCTATGAACCGTTACTATGAGAAAGATGATGATGATGAGGAAGATGATGAGATTGTGGAACATTTGTTTTCATAGTTCCTTTTGAATTTGATGTAATGTTTCTGAAATGGTCTCTTGCAGGTACGCTAACCACGAAATTTAGATCGTGTAGTTCCCGTGATGAGATCGTGTGTGTGTTGCCACAAAAAGCGAGTGGTCGGCTATATATAGACCGATCACGTGTTTTATTTTGGAAAGGACGTAGGTTAACGGCATTTCATGTCATCATTCATACCATGCATCACCGTTGCGTAAGATAATTGATCAAGAATGCAAAAACATGGTCTCGAACAACTCACCAGAATTCTCAACACAAGTCGTGCACGATATCCAAAAATCGGGCAGAAAACCCTACCCGATCGAGAACTAAACCCTAACCGATTATCGATTCACGGAAACAGCCACAACTTTTAAATCGTCCACTCAAACGAAACGATTAAACACAATCCGGAAAGCTCATAACACGTACCATCACCCTGGCATGATGACCCCAGTAAAGGTGGAGTGGAATCATACTAAAAATGACTTACCCGAAAACCTGGCAAAAGGTTGCCAGATTTTCACCGAATCGCCAGGTTGGCAGATTCGGGTGCCTCACAAAAATCGCGATAACTTTTGAAGTACTGATCCAAATAAAACGATCTACCCCATTCTGGAAAGCTCGTGTTATGCCCCACATTTCATCTAATATCAGGTCAGCAAGGAAAATTCGTTAAGCCGGTCAAATAAGCAAAAACAGAGAGCTAATTCTGAGTTTCTGCCGTTTCCAGAAAATCTGGCAGAAAATCCATCGAGCCGGAAATCGCCATATCTTTTGATCCGCTTAAGATTTTTTCGTGTTTTAGGATGCGCCGGAAAGCTTAGGAAATTCTCTAGCATCTGGTCATAAATTTTGGTAAATTTTACTGTACAAACAGAGACGAAATTGGGGAAAAACAGAGAGGGTTCAGAACCGGTTACGTTGTAAAGGATGTCAGTTTCATTCTGTTTCTTTTCAGCATGTTAATTGAGCTTTTATTTACCCAAATTATTGATAATAATGCTGCCTAAAATATATCCCTAACCATGATCTATAGATGGATGCAAGACAACTCATGACTGAAAGGAATCAGCTGAGATCTGAGGTGGAAGACCTCACTGATCGTCTCACCGATGTCACGGACGACTACTACTCAGCGAAAGAGGAGAACAAGCAGCTGACCGCCCGTATCACCGAGCTGGAGCAGGAAAATGCTGCCCTGACTGCACGTATCAAGGAAGTGCAGGATGACCTTATCTTCAGCGACAACCTACGTGTCGTCGCAGATAGGGCGAAAGAAAGAGCTGAGCAGGAAAGGGCAGAACATGAGCAGATGGCTACGTTCTGTGATGAGGAACGGATTGAGGCGCTAAATGAGCTGAATGCAGCTAAGACATCTATTACTCAGAAGGATGAGACCATTTACTCTCAGCAAGCCACCATGCAATTCCTGCATGGACAGCTCCAGAACCGCACAGACCAACATGGACCAGCTGTTCACGGAGATAGGGAATCTTCAGCACCAGTTGGCCGCGTTACAGCAGCACCACCAGGTGTTGCTGGCAGCTCACTGGAACCTGTTACAGCCACCACCGCCGGAGAACAATGGTGACGACGCTGCTAGTGATGCTTCCGATGTGAACAACCCGGAAGACACCGACAGCGATGCTTAGACTACTAGCTAGTGTTAAGAAAGGAACTTGAAAAATTAATGGTAGTGTACTAAAGAACAAGAACTAGTGGCTTGTACGTACGTAAGGACGTAGTGGTCGCTGTGTTTTGGGTAGGTTGACAGCATAGGAGGTATGGATGACTAGCTAGGCCGGAAAACTCTGGACGTATAACCCCGCGCTAAGAAGTGTTAATATCGCACGCTTTTGTGTACAAATGGGTTGCACCTTGAAATATATATGAACCACTAAGCTTATGTTTAATGAATATATGTCTCGTTCTGTCAAATTCAGAATCATAAGAAAATTTACTAAGTTTGAATGGTCTGAAATTGTGAGCAAAAATCTTTGGTTTAATCAATTTCAGATCATAGAAATTAATCTCCCAGGTTATGCAATCTAAAAAAAATTTCGTGCCGAAACTTTTACTCCATCAATTTCAGCACCTGATGAAATTTTCCTCCTATGGATTGGATTCTGAAATTCATGTTCATATCATGTCCCTTAATTACTATCATTGTCTATGGCTCCGAAACGCTGAGACTAATGGTGTAATTAAATTGTGTGGCAGATGGTGAACACTCGTCGCACGGTGGATAATTCGGGGAGGGTGCTTCATCGCAGCCACCTCCTCCACCACCGTTGACTGCTGTGGAGCAACTTGTTCATAATCAGAACGAGATGTTTCGGCTGTTCCTGGCGAGCCAGAACAATAATGCCCAGGCAGCAGCTCCTCCACCGCAGCCCCGTCCCACCTCTTACGGGGATTTCTGAGGCGACTCAACCGCCGTCTTTCTCGGAAGCAAAGGACCCCCTGGAAGCAGATAATTTTCTGCGTATTGTGGAGTCCAAGTTTGCTCTTCTGAATTGCACCGAGCACCAGAAGACTCTGTTTGCAGCACAGCAGCTCCGTGGGTCGGCTAGTGCGTGGTGGGCAAACTACACCGCTGCACTCCCCGCGGATCACCAGGTGCTCTGGCCGGAATTCTCGGCAGCCTTCCGTGCACACCACATTCCTGACGGTGTCATGAGAAGGAAGCTTCAGGAATTTGTTGACCTGAAGCAAGGCTCCAGCACTGTGCAAGAGTATGCTCGGAAATTCAACTATCTTGCCCAGTATGCTTCCTATCATGCTGACACCGATGCAAAGAAGCGTGAGTGCTTTCGGAAGGGTTTAAATCCGAAACTGCAAGACCGCCTCGCTCTCTTGAATGGCACATTCAATGAATTGGTTAGTGCAGCCATTGTACAAGAAGACGCTATTCGCGTCAACCAGGATGACAAGAAGAGGAAGTGCACCGGGGAGTTCATCCGGTGCGCCACCTCACAAGTTCAAACTTGCAGTGACTAGTCCCACTGGTCAGAAATTCCGTGTCCCAGTACCTCCAATGGGTGGGCAACGCACTACTTTCCAGCAGCCTTATCGTGCGCCCCACCACTCCTATCAGCACCGTGGTCACCAGCACACCCCGCAGCAGCATAACCAAGGTGCCAGGCCATCCCCGCAGCAGCCATGCTTCAACTGCGGCGGCATTGGTCACTTCATCGAGAGAATGCCCACATCCTCGCCGCAACAATGGCAACAACGGTGGGAATAATCAGCATCAGCACCACCGCGGCAATAATGGCAACAATAATAACCGCGGCAACAACAACAACAATCACAACAAAACCCTCACCAAGACCGGCCGTGTAAATTTTACTACGGTCGAAGATGTCAAGCCGGAGAACCGGTCCTCTCGGGTATGTTTTCTATATCCGGATATTCCGCTCTCGTTCTTTTCGATTCCGGCGCCACACATGATTTCATCGATCAAGCATGTGTGGATAGGTTGCATCTATCATCCACCATTTTGCAAACCCCATACACTATCACATCTCCTGGTGGCCTCATTCACACAAACCGTGAAGCAAGAAACGTTCCCTGGAACTTGCCGGAAATACATACCTCTCAACACTAATCATTCTAAATGGGCAAGGCATAGATGTGATATTAGGAATGAAATGGATGAAACGACATAGAGCTGTCTTACACATAGATACCCGGGAAGTATATTTAAATTCACCTCTGTACGGCCCGGCTATCCTATCATTGCCATACCCAAAATTTTCTAGAAACCAAATTCAGCACCTAGCAATAAAGAAATTAGAAGACATACTCGGTAGTATGTGAGTTTCTCGATGTGTTTCCGGATGATTTGCCGGGAATGCCACCTGATCGGGAAGTAGAATTTAAAATTGAACTTCAACCCGGAACCGCACCGATATCTAGAAGACCATATAAAATGGCTCCAAACGAATTAGCTGAACTTAAGGAGCAACTCAACGAACTTCTAGACAAGGGGTACATACGCCCAAGTGCTTAGCCTTGGGGCTGCCCCGCCCTTTTTGTGAAGAAGAAAGATAAATCACTAAGGTTATGTGTTGACTATCGACCCCTCAATGCGGTGACCATCAAAAATAAATACCCCTCCCACGCATTGATATGCTATTCGATCAATTAGTCGGTGCAAAAGTATTCTCAAAAGTCGATCTTCGCTCCGGCTACCACCAAATTAAAATTCGGCCGAGAGGACATTCCTAAAACCGCTTTCTCTACGAGATATGGACTTTTAAATATCTCGTAATGTCTTTTGGACTGACAAATGCACCGGCTCATTTCATGTGCCTCATGAACTCGGTATTTATGCCGGAACTGGACAAGTTCGTGGTGGTATTCATTGATGATATCCTCATTTATTCCAAGTCGGAGGAAGAACATGCTTTGAACACCTCCGCATTGTGCTTCAACGACTACGAGATCATCAACTTTATGCAAAATTCAGCAAGTGTGAATTTTGGTTGGATCGAGTTCCATTCTTGGGTCATATCATCTCAGCTGAGGGAATTTCCGTCGATCCAAGTAAAGTTGCTGACGTGCTAAATTGGAAGACTCCCAAGACCGTCAAGCACATCCGTAGTTTTCTCGGACTTGCGGGATATTATCGGAAATTCATTCCAAATTTTTCAATCATCTCCAAGCCAATGACCAAATTGTTGGAGAAGGACTCTACCTTCAAGTGGAGCCCGAGTGCGAAAATGCCTTCCAAACCTTGAAGAAGCATTTAACCACCGCTCCCGTTCTAGCTCAACCCGACATCAACAAGCCGTTTGACGTATATTGTGATGCGTCCGGCATAGGATTGGGTTGTGTTCTCATGCAAGAAGGCTGAGTCATTGCCTATGCCTCCCGCCAACTCCGCAAACATGAGAAGCACTATCCTACTCATGATCTTGAATTGGCATCGGTAGTTCTTGCTCTCAAAACTTGGAGACATTATCTCTTGGGAAATCCGGTACATCTCTATACCGATCATAAAAGCCTCAAATATATTTTCACGCAGCAAGAATTAAATATGAGACAACGAAGGTGGCTAGAATTGATAAAAGATTATGAATTGGAAATTCATTACCACCCCGGAAAGGCTAATGTGGTTGCCGATGCATTAAGCCGTAAACACCAATGCAACCAAGTTGAAATCTGCTCTATGGAAAACTGCAGCAAATCTGAAAATGAGAGTAATCCTTGTCTTCATATCATTCCCTATGGTGCATTACATAATTTGGCTCTTATCCCTACTCTCCGAGAAGGAATCATTGCTGCCCAGAAAACGGATGAAGGTATGGAACACATCGACGAAGTTGGGTACCGAAAAGGCTAAGTGTTTCCGTCAAGATGAGGAGGGAGTTCTGTGGTTTAATAACCGTCTCGTTGTTCCTAAGAACATGGAACTACGGAAGAAAATTCTTGATGAAGCCCATCTCTCTAAATACTCCATACACCCCGGTAGTAACAAAATGTACCGTGGGTTGAGAGAAAAATTTTGGTGGACTCGCATGAAGCGAGAGGTGGCTCGTTACGTTGCCGAGTGCGACACTTGCCAACGAGTCAAGGCTGATCATCTAAGGAAAGCCGGACTAATGCACCCATTGAAAATTCCCGCTTGGAAATGGGAAGACATAGCCATGGATTTTGTTGTTGGATTACCTCCCACCTCTAAGAAACATGATTCCATATGGGTAATCGTCGATAGAGTAGACGAAATCAGCACACTTTATTCCGGTACACACCACCTACGGTGCTAAGAAGTATGCTGAATTGTATATTGCCCGTGTGCTATGTTTACATGGTGTGCCAAAGGCCAACATTTCAGATCGCGGTCCGCAATTTGTTTCTCGATTTTGGGAACAATTGCATGCTAGTCTTGGTACTACCCTAATCCGGAGCTCGCATATCATCCTCAAACGGATGGACAATCGGAAAGGTTGATTCAATATTTGGAGGATATGTTGAGAGCTTGTGCTTTGACGCAAAAGGAAATTGGGATGATCAGTTACCATTCATTGAATTTTCCTATAACAACAGCTATAAAGAAAGCTGCGGAGTCACTCCTTTTGAGGCGTTATACGGACATTCTTGCCGTACGCAGTTAAACTGGTCGAGTCGGGCGAAAGAATAATATTTGGTCCGGATATTGTTGAGCAGGCCGAGGAAAACTGAGAGAGATACAAGCTAATATGAAAGCTGCTCAATCCCGCCAAATAAGTTATGCAAACAAAAGGAGACGCCCGCTGGAATTCGAGGTGAATGATCAGGTTTATCTTCGGGTCTCTCCCAATAAAGGTGTGTCACGTTTTGGTATAAAAGGAAAACTTGCTCCCCGCTACATTGGACCATTCCCAATTGTGGAGAAGTTTAGCCCGTGGCATACCGGTTGCAATTGCCAACAAACTTGGAATGTGTGCACAACGTGTTCCATGTGTCGCAACTCAAGAAGTGTCTAAAACCACCCATCGATGTGGTCATCTCCGGCACAGAGCAATTGCAAGATGATCTATCTTATCCAGAAACTCCCGTCAGGATCCTCGATAAAAAGGATCGTGTTACTCGTAACCGCACTATTACCTTCTATAAAGTGCAATGGAGTAATCATACTGAGGATGAAGCCACTTGGGAACAGGAGGAATTCCTGGATAATCATTTCCCCAGAATTCATGGCTTCACAATCGAGGTAACAACGCACCTCCTTCGACCACTCTTTTATCAATCCTAATCTCGGGACGAGATTTCTTTAAGGGGAGGGCTGTGACACCCCGTGTCACAAATTCACAATGTTACTGTGTTAACAGGAGATTTGCATGTGCAAAGCAAAAATCATACGGCTAGTCACATGAAATAATAGGTTAAATTCCTATTAGGGTTTTATTGTTCCCAAAATCCTAGCTCTTGAGATCTCAAACTTTCTCCAAAGTGGTAACCCCAAATTTTTGCACAATCTGGTAGAACATATCAAGACATGAATTTAGGACATTTTTCTTGAATTTTTGGAGCAGCACAATTTCCTAGAAAAATCCAAACTAGGTTTAAAACAGCACTTGTTCCTGATTTTTTGTAAATTTGTACAAGCAAAATTTAAACTTTTGTCTATAACAGAAACTTGCTTGTCACAACTCACTGAACACACCAAAATTTTGGTTTGCAAAATTACCCAACCGAACGAATGTTATGGCCCAAACCAGAACCCGCAGTGCAGTGGCAAAGTCGTAAATAGAAAGAACTTTCGAGACAACGGGGAACGCACGGGAGCTCGGGGCCACCGCCGGGAGTGCTCCGGCGTTCGTGCCCATCCCGGCCGGACGAGGCGCCGCCCGCCTACACAGCGCCGCCCCACGCGTCCGCGATCGCCATGGTCGCGTCGATTTCACGCGAAGAGCTCGGCGTCCACGGCGCGCCTAGAGAGAAGAGCTTCTCGGGTCGCCGCCGATCCGCACCCTAGCCGCCGCCCACTCGTCCAGACTGACTCCGCCTACTCCTGGCGCGTCAGGACCTTCGCCTAACCTAGCAAGCTCTGCGGAGCACGAGCCCCCAACCCGCGAGAGGTTCGGGAGTAATCCCGATTTCCCCACCAACCGCCGGCGCCATTGTTGGTCGCATTCCTCTACGGTGAGTTAGCTTTACGTTCCTCTCGCTAGTAGCATCCCTTGGTCCCAATCTCCATCCTGTAAGCTTGGCTCCCTGCTCCATGCAGTGAATCGCCGGGAACGCCATCGAGTCGTCGCGCCGCACAGCGACCACGCCATCTCCCTGACGACTCGCCACCACGGTGAGCCTCCTAGGCTTTGGGGCCCCGCGAGCGCATGTGCGGGCCCTCCCTGGTCCTCACTAGCCCGCGCCCCCCTTCTATCTCGCCTCGACTCTTCGCCGGCGCTTCTACGCCCGCCGCCGCAGCGCAGCGACGTTGCACGCCAGCGGCTGCACTAGGCACGCCCCGACACTTAGAAAATTTTCGAACGTGCTGGCTAGGGTGAAAACCGTGGATGTCAAGCGTTTTACAAATTGCGTAACTTTAAATTTACGCCACGGTTTTGAACGATTCAAAGTGCACTGGAGAGCTTATAACTTGTACTACGTGATGATGTACATGAACACCTAAGGTTATATAGTAAAAATTAATGTTTGAGCAAGATGAAAATGCTATCACGACCAAGCTGCTTAACAAGATTGCATTTTAAAAATGATGTAACTTCTGGACCCCGGATCCAAACTTCATGAGCAAGGGCTCTTTGGAAAGTAGATAACTTGTACTTTAACGTAGTAACATAATCCCAGTACTTCATGTGTAGAAAAATAAAGATTTAAGCACTCAAAGATGCTAATCCGTTATGCCTACGTGATAACTTGCCGTTTTTGAAATTCAATAACTTTTTGAATACAGCTCCAAATGAAACAGCTATAAGCTCGTTGTAAACCTTGAGTTATGTACTTTACATTAACCAACATGAGTCACCTAAGTTCTATAGCAAAATATTAAGATTTGGACACCTTAAGATGGCTTCACAAGCAACCCGTTAACCTTGACTTAGTGAAATAAAATGGCTGAAAATGGGCATAAGCTCAAATTGCCCTTTTTACTTGCTGTTATGGTTAGATGATTTTTCACACTTACATGGCTCAATTAAACAGAACATAATCACGTTTATCTTTTTGGGCAGAACGGTCAGATATGGTGTAGGTTAATCACAGCAAACCCACATGAAATGATGAGTACTCTGCGGTGCACGATGTATAACGAAGTGATAAAACTTCATCCTAAGAAATAAGCATCAACCTCTTGCATACTAAGTAATAAGAAATTATACCCTATTTTCTTGATCTCAAAAACCAGCAGGTACATTTATACTAAATGATGGAAAGTTTACCTAATTAGAAGGTTGTCCCCATGAAACGAACCCCACTTACCACCATCATGACCATATCATCACCACTCAAGAGCATGTTTAATTTATGCAAACGTTTCGTTACACTATGTTATTGAGAAAGTTCCATGAACTATGTAAATACGAAATTCATCAGATTGCTCATGCACTTCATATGCATTCATATAGGAACCCACTTGGAACTGAAGATCAAGGAGGGCACCAACTTGAAGTGAGCGAGTTCGAGTGTGCTGACTACGAGCCGAATCAAGGCAAGCCCCGGAGCATGACCTATGTTTTAAAGTCTCTTTATTTTCACATACGTCTATGGTGTACTGTGCATTTAAGTTTAGGAGTTGCTCGGAAACCTAGTTGCACTAGCTTTCTATATCCTGTGGTCTTGGTTAAGTATAAGCCTAATCGCTAGTGCTATGCTTAATAACTTCATCGGTAGCAACACCGAGTGATTTGGAGATCACCCGGTCTAGGGATTAAATTTGGTTACCCTCACATGATTAATTGGAGACCGTACGGGGAAGAGCATGTGTAGGATGCGGTGACAAGGTTGGCCCTTGTTTGCCATAGCCCCGTATGTGTCGGTTAAGGACCGTTCGTTGTGACTCCGCGAGCAAGTATTGAGTTGTGTACCAAATGCATACCTTCGTATGGGAGTTGGTAAACTGATATAACTTGAGAGTCGTAGTGTTGGACGGTCGCTCCACCCTTTGTGCAAAGTGTTGGTCACGGTGGATGCACGGGTTTGTGAGTAGACGGAGGGTGTGTCATTACCCTTGGACCGACGTCTTTGTGGTTCCATGTGGAATACACACTCGGAGGGTGGACCGACTCATATCTATGATAATCTTGTGAAAGGTGGCCATACGTGTTCTTAAATGATGCGTATGTCGTGCATTTGGGTTTCCCCCAGGGTGTAAATCGATATATATCGCCGTCCTCGCGGTGATGAGTACCACTTGTCTCGAGCAGATTACATCGTAGTAACAAAGTGAATATGATGATTAAGCTTGCTGATTTTGAAGAATTACTTCATGTATTGCAACCCTGTTTTGTTAGAAATGCTCACTAAATTTATATTCATGTCCCAACCCTTTAAATTGGCTAAAACATGAATTTTTAGAGAAACATAGGTGCTGTTTTTGGCTATTTCCTGCAAACCCGGTCAGCCCCTGCATACTAGGAGTCGGTTCTTAGAACCATTTTGATGAGTAAGCCTTGCAGAGTATATTAGATACTCAGGGTTGTGTTGAAACTATTTTCAGGATTCCCGCAGCCCGATTATTGTGATTGCTGCGGGGGAAGTATGTGTGTCCAAGCGAGGAACCTCAGGAGTGGACCGTGGAGTGGGTTCCCGCTTCTCCGACTCAAGAGAGTGAGGCCATGCCGTATGGGCGGTGTGGTTCTCCTAGTTAACTATATATA